>JAHDVE020001542.1:0-385000 GCA_022606495.2 Halesus radiatus | reverse complement strand
TTCTTGTTTTTTGTATTTATGAATGTAAAGTTGTATTGTTTTAGAGTATAACTGTTTTATTGAAATAATGTTAAGTTTGTTGATGATTTCGACAGCGGGAAAATTTATTTTTTGTAAAATTTGGGGAATTTTTGAACCCTCGGTTATGATGGTATAGTCCTTTGAATTAATGCATAGTAGGCTCCTTTGGATATACTATTGTGCCAATACTCATTTCGGGATCTATCTTAGAGGATTAAAAACATGTCATAGAGAGTGATGTGGGTTATCAGCGCAATGATAGGGTCGGACGCTCCTTGTTTAGCTAAGGAATCCAAAAATACATACAATTATGTATTAAGTGGAACTTAATAGGTAGCCATTTTTTATTACATTTAATATATATGTTTTTTTATTTATTAATTTAAATACATATAAAATATTTAATAGTACAGATGTGAAAATTGATTTTACAAAAACTACCCAACTCAATAGAGAAAGATTTCTAGTGTTTGAGTTGGGGAGCACCGCCATGTAGCCACATTAATGGTAACTAAGCATAGAAATAAAATACATAAAGAATGTAATATGGTTACAGTTTGTTTAGTTGTACACGATAGTTAATATACAATACATTATCTACAACATAGAATAGTAAAAGTGCATGATAATAGAAATGCAAGAATAAGGTGCATACAAGATATAAACATTTTAATTTTAGTTATATTTCGAAAGGCCTGAACTAATATTTCTAGAGGATTATTTTTTTTTATAATTTACATATATTATTTACAATCAAGAGCTTTGTAAAATCAACGAAGAAATTAAAACTTATAATTACTTTTGAACTTATCTAATAATAGTTTGATTTGTGATTTGAATAAATTTTATTTTACTTCTGTTTTGATTTTATATGGGAGGGAATTAAAAATATTTATATCTTGATAGGCGTAGTGGAGTTGAGAAGCACTAGTTTTAAATTTAGGGATTTCTGAGTTGCCACGTGATCTTATTCGGTTACTTATTTTTGTGGAAGTTGTTGAATTGAAATGGTAAATTAAATTTGCAACAATGTGTTCTTTTTGAAAATTTTATTTAAACTGAGGACTCTAAAAGAGTAAAACACCTAAGTAGTTGGAAATATCGATGGTTTTCGAAGGATGACAAAATAAATCTCTCTATCTTTCCAACAGGTTAGAGGTTAGTTTTAAAGGTTCCCCCCCAACCGATTATTACCGAGTATATTATATGAGTAAATAGCGCTATTTCTGTTCCGTTTAAAGACCAGTACTAAAGAATACACACTTTCTAGTTTGCTAACGCACGCAATACTAGAAATGATTTATATATAAATTCTAAACTGGTAGTTGGGAAAAAGTTTCCAGAAAAATATACTGGAACTTTAGATAAAACGTTCAAAAGGCCTTCACTGTTATTAAAATTGCCTCTCTTTTCAGATATTTCAGTATGTATCTCATAGAATTTAAAATAATACAGTTCAAGAATTTTATTCGCAGGAAATGTTAGACATTTTTCTAAGTAATGTTAAAGAATTTATAGTTAAATTATTACTAGATAGTAATTTATTTAATATTAACGGTATAAATATACCATAAATAATTATTACATGTCACAGTTAACTACAAGCATAATAATATAGAATAAATAATTTTAAAAAAAAGGTAAGTAAAAAAATGTGGCATTAGGTCATACAATGATGAAATTAGAGAGTTAATAAAGAATAAAGCTTTAGGAAGGATATAAAAGTAAAAGATATGCGTACCTATAAAACATATAGTAAACTAAGGTAAATTAATATTTATATAATTGAAAATACACTTTGTATATACTACTTTACTTAAAATATATAAATATTTCTACATGTTTCGATAGCAATGCTATCATCTTCAGGAATAAGATTGAAACGAGATGATAGTATAGCCTTCTTGCACTTACCTTTCGTGCAGTTAAATACATCCGCTACATCTGCGAATCTATTACCAACTTCATGTAATCTAGGTACAAGCGAGTGTTTGTAATGGTCAGTCCTGGTCTTGTTACATTTAAACAGGATTTTGGAACGAGTTTCTCTCGTAGGTATATGAAATTGAATGAGGTTAATTAAATCAGGGCTGTCTATACTACTATTTACAATTTGGGACATAAATATCAAGCAGGAAATAATTCTTGGATTTGAGAAATATAGTAAATTTAGTTCTTTCATCAAGTAATTATAGTTAATGCTTTCAACTAACTAACTTCATGTAAACTGGTACAAGCGAGTTATTGTAATGTTCAGAGTGTATTACAAATTTGGGAAGTTGCGTTTAGCGCCGTTTTGAAAGTGTTGACTTTAAAAAAATATCATTTCTGATTTCTTTTCGCCATATGCATTGTAATCTTATTGCTTATTACTTACTATTAAATTAATTTACTTTTTACAAAAGAAAAAATACAATGCAAAAATCCCGACATACTACTATTTTGTAGTTTGTCTAACGGGAACTTATAACGGGGGTATATGAAAACAAGAATATTATTTTATTACCCAGCACAAGTAGCTTATTCAGGTAGTCAAGTCTTCAATATATTTATTTATTACAAAATACAAATAGCTTATTCAGGTAGTCAAGTTTTCTATATATTTATTCACTATTTAGTTTTAATACAGTTTTATTTTTATTTCAGCGGGTAACAGTTAGGAATCATGTGATCTAAAATTCTTTATCCATATTTGTTTGTATACTTAGGAACCATTAATCTTTCATTAAAATTGCGACGAGTATTGTAATTATGCTCTAGTCTATTTGTATTACATATAGGGTTATTAATGTGCTGAAATATAATTTTGTATCACAGAATTGATCTTACTGAAAGAATTTTGAGACTCTGATAAAATAATGGAATATTATGCCTTTGCTCGTATAAACTTTTATGAGGTAATAATGTAACCAATGACATAGATCAATTAATTTTTCAATTATATTTACCGTTGATGTAATAACTGATTCCAGTAGCAAATTACATTTAGTATTGCATTATTGAAAATGCAAGGTAAATTATTAATTTCCATCATCGAAAGCAAAAAACACATCCTTTAATAGGAACCAAAGTTTCTGTTCTGTTCGCTAAATTCCCATTCAGTCAATTCGAGTTCG
Organism: Halesus radiatus; assembly: GCA_022606495.2. Lineage (NCBI taxonomy): Eukaryota > Metazoa > Arthropoda > Insecta > Trichoptera > Limnephilidae > Halesus > Halesus radiatus. Next base: position 381,863 of record JAHDVE020001542.1, on the reverse strand, counting down.
ACTGACGGTTAATCCCACAGCGGCAGATTGGATATGATATTATATTTATGGGAAATTCATTCCGTTTATCCGGAGCAAACAAAGTTGAGTGTAATTAAGTGGTTTTAAACAATAGGAATTGCTTACAAAATTAACAAAGTTATTCGTTTCCTTTCGGCGCTTGATTTAATTGACGAGCTTTGTTTTATAAATTTATAATAAAAAAAATAATTATACTGTGCTTTTTTCAGTAACTGCAAAAATAAAATGTAATATTCATGTTTTTTTATGTGTAACCACATAGGGGTCCCGACTGCTCCCAACCGTCTGGATCCAGTTAGACTATGGCATCCCCAATTAGTGTATATTGTGAGGATGAAGATATTGAGGAAGGGAAGGAGATGGGGAAGAAAGAAGACGGGGAAGTACCTATCTATTCAGAGCTGGTCGACAAATACAGTTTACGCCATTAAAAAAATCTTTATTAATTAATTTGAAGTATAAAGATTTGATATGATTTTCGACTGCCCAACTAAGCACGTGCCAGTATTATGGCAGTTGATATATATATACACATAAACAAATACAAACAAGACCAATATGATATAATTAATAAAAAGGTCAACGATTACACCGAAATAATCAACACCGTGAAGAGGAAATACCAAGAATTTCGAAGTATGGAATTAAAAATGACTGACATGGAGCAATCATACCGAAATAATAACGTGGACATCCAGATGCTGCCTGAAAAAAGAAATGAAGAAAACAGAGACACATTTTGCAAATACGCAAAATAGTACCATTTCCGATATGTACAAATGATACGAGTATATTAACGTGCAACCGGGTTCAAAGACTCGATAAAATTTCTGATAGACCAAGAAACACAATAGTCAAACTAGCAGAGTTCGGAAATGGCCTTGAACGCCGAAACAGCTGTCACAATAATAAAATGAAAAAATTCTTGCAGAACCTAATAATAACAAGGATTTCTATGAATTAAACACAAAAACATTTAATATATATTTGTATTTTTTTGTGTTCATTTCCATTATAAACCTAATTATGAATTTTATTGTAAAAAACTTAGCATATACCTGTTTATATAAAAAGTATATGCGTAAAACGTTTTATTTGATTTCTTAAATTATTATGGTTGTTGTGATTTTTAAAGGATAGTGGGATTTTATTGTAGAGTTTAGTACCACAGTATAAGAAGTTTTTTGTCAAAATGTTGTGTTTGTAGTTTTTTTGTTGTATGTGTTTTTGACTCTCAGATCTAGTGTCTAATATATGCGATTGTTGTTATTTCTTGTTTTTTGTATTTATGAATGTAAAGTAGTATTGTTTTAGAGTATAATTGTTTTATTGACATAATGTTAGGTTTGTTGAAGATTTCGTCAATAATATAAGATTAACAAGATTTAGAAAGGGGTGTTTAGATATAGACAAGTAGGGCGAATTGATGGAAAAAGAACAGTGTCAGAAGAATCTGATATGACAGGCAAGTCTGGCAAGTGAATGCAAGAAGTACTCAGGTACGTCATAGAAAGACATAGGACGTACAAGGGAAACATATACTATGTATGTGTTGTTGACTCTGAGATCTGTCGAGTGTTTCTAATATGTGTGATTGTTATTTCTTTTTTTTTGTGTTTATGAATGTAAGATTACAACATAATTTTGGATGTGGTGTGATGTACGTAACACTCCAAGTTTTTCAAATACGCTTACATGTAATGAATTTTCACGGATCTGCGCTAGTATTTCATAATTAATTTGCTTCCCGTACAAAGGTGCGCGAGCGAGCGGGTCGATATATATAAGATATGTTTTATAGACCTTTATTTCATTTAAAAAAAAATCTTAATAGACAATTTTAAATATTATTAAATATACTACACGTTCTTTCAACAGGTAATTGATATTGTTGTAATCTTGCAAAAATTATTTTATATCCTTTTGTGAATAATTTTCCTTTTTAACAACGCGCTTATATGATATATTGACTATTCGGCTTCGCACGTCTGCACTTTTTATTGTTAAAATGTACAATTTTTAATAATGTATTCCCAATTCTTTTCGAAGTACCTTTGAATACTTCTAGTATTATCATTTACATTAATATGTTTCAAATATTTAATACTAGCTGATGTACACCCGGTCTTGTTCGGTTTTATTTTTAATTTTTTTTAATTCAGTTGTGAATTCTTGCTTGTCGTTTGGCTGCCTAATTGATTTGATAGTGAAAGTAAAACCTTATGAAGACTATTACTATTTCGAAACTAAAAAAAACTTTAAAAATTCTTAAGTAGATATCTACTTGTGCTTTCCATTTAGAAATATTCGATCAAAAAACCTTCCTCTTTTGAATATGTAATCTGTGGCTAACCAGAGTGCTATATCTATGGGCTAAGATCAATTCAACATGGTGGGTTGTATGTTTTTCATAATAAATTTAAAACTTTAAAGCAACAGTTTTAAACATTGGATATCATTCAAACTATTCTAAACCTTCCCGGCGCTGATGAGAATAAACTGTGCATATATTAGTATGAAAAATGTAATTATTTTCAGCAAAACCAGTCAAGTAATTTTTGATAAAATCGAGGGTAGACAGTGTTACGTAACAAAAGGGTGACCCTAAGTTAAATTCTAGTTTCTCGTCATAACAAATAGCTGGGCAACCAATTACAACGTTTCCCTCAAATGCTCACAGTAATCAACCAATCAGGTGATTTGCCGCTCAGAATCAACCAATGAAAGCCATACATTCATTACTGACCGACAGAAGAGAGTAACGCGAAGCGACTCAAGAGTGCCCCGGCATTCCTGTGCGGACCGACTACCCATCGGTCAAGCGAACCATCCGCAGCGACTCCAGCGTGTAAGAGTCCACGGCTAAAGTGCCATTTTGTCAACCAAATCTGTTAGGCAACGTATTTCGCATGCGGGTTTGAAGCCCCGCAGCTAATCGTGCCCGTTTACTGTAAAACACCTAAGATGGTGACTTGTAATTTAAAACTAATTTAAACTCAGTGTGATGTCAGACTCTTGGACTCCTACCTGCGGCTCCCGCCGACCACATCGACCATATTAATGCGAGATGCCACTGCTCCAATCTTCTCATGAAAGCTCTTTTCTAACTACCCTCTATTATGTGTTGTACTTGCACTTGCCATAATTGATACACCCGGTTTTACAACTCCCATCAGAGAGAGAATTGTGTTTAACTTCATGTCAGGAATAGGACCTTTCTATTAGTTATACGATTGCACATTACCTGTAATGTCTAGTATCACTGTACAATAAATTCTGAGACTGAAAGTACTCCCTCGCCTCATTTAACGTAGATTAGAAATTGCCTCAAACCCAATTATTAGACCGCGGTCGACTCACTCGACCCTGAAGGAGAGAAAAATTTCATTGCTGTACCGGAATCTGAGCTAACCATTGTCCGGACAAAGACGTACCTGCCTTTAAGACTAACACCTGGGTAAGTCACGCCGATATTCTTGTCTCCCCTATTTCCCTGTAATTCAACACTGACGTCAAACTTGGGGCTACTTTCCCTATAATACAACACCGGCTTCCATCGCGAGGCTTTCTTCCTTCCCAACCTGTTCTTCTTCCCCACATTTCCCCGTAATACAACAACAGGCAGACATTAATGTTTATGTCTAGAGATTGAACATGAATCTATTTATAACATTATCTGGAAATACTTTATTGTAGACCCCGTCACCTTCCCCAGAACAAGTTACATCCAGTGAGGTAGATAATAGGAGTAATAGGAGTTTTGTTTGATACACAATTAAATTTTGTAAATCACATACTACAAATAACTAATAAAGGTATGAAGACATTGGGATTTATAATTAGAACTATCAAAGACTTTGATTCGCTGGAAGTTATAAAAATCGTATATTTGTCATTAGTGCGCAGCATATTAGAATACAATTCAATAGTGTGGTCCCCATACTATATCATTCATATAAAAAATATTGAACTCGTGCAGCGCAAATTTTTACGTTTTATTAACTTCAAACTACACATACCAATACAACACATAAACTATACATTCTTGCTAAATACACTCAAAATACATACTTTAGAAAACAGAAGAAAAATAACAGACTTAACTTTTTTATTTAAAATTATTTATTCCTTATTAGACTGTTGTGAACTCCTGCAACTAATCAATTTCAAAGTACCTCATCGACAAACTCGGCAAAATATGTTATTCTGTAACAATAATTCTGGAACAAACTACCAAATGCATGCACCCATTTCTCGTCTACATATACTTGGAAATAAATTCACCTCTGCTGTAGATATATTTAATATAAGTTTACCCATGTTTAAAAGATACCTGAACGATATTTTTATGTTGCAACAATTATAAGAGCATCGTATAAGAGCTATTGTTTAATTATTATGTTTTATATATATTATCTTTATACTCATCTACAATCCAAAAACTTGTTCCTCTTTTTTTCTTTCTATGTCATAAATATGCTACACTTATATACCAACTATGCATCATGTTATTTTTTCTTTTAAGTTCTGTACACATAATCATTTTAATGTTAAATATGTAAAAGCCCTTTTGGGCGTTAATGAATGAATAAATAAATAAATAAATAAATAATGTGAAGCGTACAATATTTAGATTGTATGGATATGGTTCGTTCAATATTTAGATTGTATGGATATGGTTCGTACAATATTAAGATTGTATGGATATGATTCGTGCAATATTTAGATTGTATGGATATGGTTCGTACAATATTTAGATTGTATGGATATGGTTCGTACAATATTTAGATTGTATGGATATGGTTCGTACAATATTTAGATTGTATGGATATGGTTCGTACAATATTTAGATTGCATGGATATGGTTCGTACAATATTTAGATTGTATGGATATGGTTCGTGCAATATTTAGATTGTATGGATATGGTTCGTACAATATTTAGATTGTATGGATATGGTTCGTACAATATTTAGATTGTATGGATATGGTTCGTACAATATTTAGATTGTATGGATATGGTTCGTACAATATTTAGATTGTATGGATATGGTTCGTACAATATTTAGATTGTATGGATATGGTTCGTGCAATATTTAGATTGTATGGATATGGTACGTCCAATATTTAGATTGTATGGATATGGTTCGTACAATATTTAGATTGTATGGATACGGTTCGTACAATACTTAGATTGTATGGATATGGTTCGTACAATATTTAGATTGTATGGATATGGTTTGTACAGTATTGTTATGTTGTTCCGTTATTTCAAAAAACGCAGATTTATCGACATTGAAACTGAAATAAAACTACTGTCGTATTATATATCGTATTGTAATTCTCTTTGTGTACAGTGCCAGGGAATATTTCTCCCTCCTCCTGTGTAAACTGTGGTTAGAGGTGCATAAATGTGGAGATAATCTTCTCTACCAAGTGAGCAGGCTGACTATCGCTATTGCGAAAATTTTATTTCAAAGAATTTTAAACTGTTGTGCTAGCGGTACTTGCTGATGGCAATCGTATATTTAAGCCCGTTCACTAAGGTAATGGAGGGTATAAGATGGAATTTGGGCGGCGATGAATGGGGTCCAGCGGCCAAGGATGAATATGGACGGATTCGAGTTCGATTCTAATTTGCGGTAAAATGTTTTGGGTAAATCTATTACGTGTTTTCTATTTACTACAGTTATATGAAAAGAAAAATGTTGCTTTTTTCTCTTATTTTTGACAGTTTAATGGCAAAGCCATTTAGCACACAGTGCATATAGCACACAGTGCATATAGCACACAGTGCATATAGCACACAGTGCATATAGCACACAGTGCATATAGCACACAGTGCATATAGCACACAGTGCATATAGCACACAGTGCAAATAAATTGATTACTGGCAATAGTTACCACCTACAAATTTCAGGCAGTTATATATCAGTGCAACTTCTTTTCTGTTTATGGTGTTATGGTATGAAAACTTGGTACTATCTACTACTCTGGCAACTCTATTATAGTGGTACCTCAATAGAAAAGCATTTAAAGCACGAGTTTCCGGCAATGAAATCCAAATCGACAACGAATATTACTTTTAGAGATCTACGCGATGTCACGTAAAGGAAACAAACGGAAAAATGTACTTTGGTTTAACATCCTTTGATGTAAAAACATTTTTTTATCAGCAATTGATGTTTTTCTATTAGAAAGTTAAATAAAATTATATTAATTGAAAAATTTTCATGGTTTTTTTGTCACAGATTTATACACCCTGATTTGAAAATACGTATTTTATCAATTAAATTTTTACGTTTTTATTACTTTTAATTTATTTGGATAGTCATAATATTATTTTACAAAAACAGTAAATTGATTGTGTCTTCGATCAGTCAGAAAAAAATTCACAGGGAAAGGAAAATGTCAAAGTGATTTATTTTCTACTAACGATCATTATTTATAATACGGTGCTTCTTATGGATGTTCCACATTGTTAATATGACAATGTAGCTTCTTCTCCAAATATTCTGCCGTATAAGACAGCATCTTTCAAAAATATTTTTAGAGGTCGGTACCATTCGTTGAATAATATGTTTTTGTAAAAACAACACCAAAAAAACAGCAAATGAAACGTAAATCCTATTCACAAATCAGGCGGTGCCCATTGAAATTTTAGTAAATTAGTGAGGAATAATGCATATCTAAACTTATTGTTATTAATACTTGGCCACAATTTTTTTTTGTCATTCTAGTTAAATATTTGATTGAGGAAATCCGAAAGCTCTGGAATGATGGATTTTAAAGGTTTTCTTGCTTGAATAATTATAAATTATGCAGCTTATTTTTAGTTCATCATCGTTTCAGCGACGACAGAAACATATGGACACATATTTATTGATTTACAAATTGTTTTTGTGTGTTATTCGTAGAACTCCATGGAAATTAAAAAAAATATTAGGTCAATCAAATTTAATTATGTTATTTTTGCAAGTATTTTTAGTTTTTATTATTAGTTTTAAAATGGCATTTCTAAAAATATTTAACACATTTAAATGATTTATTTTTCTAAGGGTAGGCACAGCTATTCAGAATTTATGGACTGCACACCACTGGTGATTATTCAGTGAGTTATATTTATTAATATATATATTTATTTAGTTAAATAACAAAAAAAATAAAAAAAAATGCTTATTTTTTTAAAACAATCCGGAATGTCCTCTGAACAAAAGATTTGTTTAAGGGGGCAGTCTCAAATAAGGCGCTAAACGTCACTTCGCAGCATGCTAACGTGAGCAATACAACACATAATTTATCTGCAACTTCTTAACAGAAAGTTACGAAAGTGTCTAAGGTTTTCAGTGACGCAAATTCTTAAACTGTAATCTTTTACATTATATATGAAATATCTACTGTAATTTTAAGTAAAACGCTCGACAGTGCCTTCGCCGTTATGTTAACTGCACCCATTACAAACATATTTAATTAAAATCTTTCCACAATCTCAGAGTAAATAAGATCAAGAACCAAGAGCGTTTATTAAAAATAATTCAGTAAATCTAGATTTTCTCTGTAATTCCCTCAAAGTTCAGGAATTTTAAAATTCAGTTCCGTCATACAAAAAACCTATGAGAATCTCCGGCCCGCGCGATTGTTGATAAAACGATTTATTTCGGCGGAGTAAATCAGTTGTGAGAAGCCCTTCGGAGCGAGCGGACGTCGATTTGAAATTCGATATTTTTGTCTGTTTTATGACGAATAGCTGGGAAGAGAGGTGTTAAACTGCCACCGGAATGTAGGAATTACGTATTTTCGATTTTTTTTGTTGTAATCACATTTCTTTGCAACGTTCTTTAAGATGGTCCAAAAAGTGATTAATTTATTATACGGCACAATATAAAAGACCTGCGCACTGGAAAAAAACTGACGGACGTGGTATAGATCTATAAGATTATATCTTTGCAGGCTGTCAAAAGCAAAACTAATGAATGAACGAATTATTTTTAAAATCTTAACATTTTTGTGCCCATATAATTTACAATCTTGACGCCCCCGACTGCATATAAGTATGCCGATCTGTGCCTATCAAAATCCATAGTTTTAGCGGCTATCTTGAATTTCTAGATATTCACACCGATTTGGTTAGAAAGCGGCGTAAGTCATGTTAGGGGGGTGCTGATGTCAAATTTAATGTCAACCTGATTAATTTCGATGTTCATTTTGAATTTTGAGTTCTCTACCGATTTGGTTCAAAATCGGAATTAAAGTGTTTGGAGGTACACTGTAATCAAATGCGAAGAATGGATAACAAAGAATGTTTTTCTTCATTTAGAACAACTGTATCTCAGACAATATTAGGTCCTTGGAGACCAATTTGTTTTCAATTTATACCATATTTAGCCTACTTTATAAAGTATAGATTAACTTTTACCGAAAAATTACTCCTTCACTGTCAAAATTGACCAAAACACTAAAAAATAGCGAAGAATGATAACTTACAAAAAATTTGCATAATTTAGAACCGCTGTATCTCGGACACTATTAAGTCCTTAGAAACGTATTTGATTTCAAATTATAGCATATTTGGTCTACTTTGCGTGTGAGAGGAGCAAGGGGAAGATAGGAGACTTGTGAAAATACTCCCTGTTATAGGTATTATTCACCTGCAAAAGTTTCAGTTTTTCTTATTGCCTTCATTGACTGAACTACTAGTGAATTGTATTCAAGCTTATTGTCTGCATCTGGAGTGGGTTGTAAATCACTGTTATCTACCTATGTTATATTTTTACTGCTGTTTAGTATACAATATTGAAGGCCGTTTCGAAATCCCAAAAATTATCAAAAGACAAATAATTCTTATTCCCGTTTAATAAACGGGATCTAATTCACATCCGCCATTTAGGTTCCCAAGTTAAATGTAATAGTCGGATTCCTTAACCATTAATAAAAACCAAAGCCATTGAAAGAACAGCCATATAAAAAAGCATCTAATTCATTTCAACTATCTTGAATCCACAAGTGGACAATCGAAAATCGGATTCCTTGATTCAAAAACCATGAAAATAATTCCCTATGTCAAAAAACTGTGCTTACAAGTATTTCTGAGCAGGTGATCCACGTTACCCATTTCTATAATATTTCCGAAGCAAAAATAAAAGATTATGATGTGAAGAAATAAATACGTAAATAGTAACAAAAAAAAATATTTTGTGAAAGGTACTTTGTATGTGTACTGTCAATTATTAATATATTATATACAAAATTTAAAAAAAAAACATATTCTCATCATTTACCCTAACCTATACCAACAGATCGACTTGCTTTACTTTGCAGTAAGCGGCAAAAAAATCCTCCCTTTTCCGACTGCTAAGTTAAGTCTGTCAAGCTTCTATTAATTTATTGTTACACAGCGAATAAACGAAAAAAATATAGAGCAAATGTTTTTGTTTCGTATTGCATCAATACGATGAACATTTTTTTAATCCGGCGTGGTCTACATTATCCACATTTCCCCAATCCTGCTGCCGGATCGTAGTGGTCCGTGGTTTTGAGTTTGAGGCCTAAAATTCATAACGGCGGTGAATACGCGGTCTTATACTGGACCCTTAAATGAAATGAATATGTAAATAATAAAAAATTCCGTTACAACAGTTAACCTCATTCCCAAACCACAGTCAGTAGTATTATATACCACAATTTCTGTGTTATTATGCCAGTCTCCAATACCTCAAAATACGTAATATATTATTATAGTCTACGTTCTGAGTTAAGGTTTTCTGACAGAACAGGAACGATACATTATATTAAATTGTCCGTACTGCGGAACCGTTAGCTCAGTTACCAACTTTAGTATATAATAATATAATACAGATATGCTTTCCGCCCTGCAAGGATTAACGAATAACGTAAAGCTCCTAGGTACACAACTCTACTCGGAAGTTGTCGGGGGAAGTTAGTTTGTTTCTAGCATTAAACAATAATGTAATTATTATTTATCTCGAAAAGTATATACTTAATATTAACTTCAGATAAACTTATCCACGCAAACAGTTTAGGCTTATTGCGGATTCCTTTGAAACGGTTTCAAACACAATATAATACGAGTATTTGGGGTAAACTTAGGAACTCAAACAATATATCATTCTTCAGCGCTACCCAATAAATCTTTGCAATATTATGGAGCGATATTATTTTTAAATCCAGAAACGGTTTAGTTTTGGGTGAAAATGAAAAAAATGTTTGTTTTGGACAGTGAAACAACATAAATTATGATAATCTATTATTGTATTAGAAAAAAGACGTCACAGCTATTAAATTGGTAAAGTTTAAATAATCGTTGTGGCGCAGGCTTGCATATTATATATTTCGTTACTTCCAAGAAAATATTAAACTGTTTTGGAAGGAGGTCAAAAAGTCCCGAAATGGTCCAGAAAGCGAATGTATGAAAGGGATAAAATCAAAAGATGGAAAAATGTTAACGAATGAGAAAGAAATAAAAGTGAGATGGATAGAATACTTTGAAGAGGTTTTTGAAAGCAACCCGACTGATAGTGGTCCCAGTGGCGAATCAGGTATGAATGACGATGGCGTGAATGTTCCCAAAATCAGCATGGATGAAATAAAAAGAACGATTAAATGTATGAAAAATGGTAAGGCTGTTGGTTTCAACAATATTGCTGCTGAATACTTTAAGGGAGATAGCCGTATAATTCTCACATGGTTATGCAAACTTTTTAACCAGTGTTTAGAGGAGGGTTACACGCCGTTATATTGGAGGAGGGCTGTGATCATGCCTCTATACAAAGGTAAAGGGTCACGTATGAAATGTGGAAATCACAGGGCTATTAGCCTGCTAAGTTCAGTTGGAAAGCTGTATGGTAGGATATTTATTGAAAGGGTACAAACAAAAACAAAAGATATAATATGAAATGTGCAAGGTGCATTTATGAGCGGAAAGGACTGTATGGATCATATTTTCTCGTTGCGTATGCTAACAGAGAAGTTTCTGGCAAAAAATCAGAAACTCTTCTGTGCCTTTGTAGATCTACAAAAAGCGTACGACCGAGTTGATAGGAATAAAATTATGCAAGGTATTGTCCAAATATGGAGCTAATCTCATACAGGCAATCGCGTCTATGTACGAGGAAAGCGTTGCATGTTTTAGGGTAAACGGTGATTTTACGGAGTGGTTTCACATCACAAAAGGTGTTAAGCAAGGCTGCGTAATGTCGCCGTGGTTATTCAATCTCTGGATGGATAATTGTATGCAAGAATTGAAAGAGGTGGGCTTGGGCGCAATAAAATGAGTAATCTGAAAGTATGTTGCCTGTTGTATGCTAATGATGCGGTGCTATTGCTAACAATATGGAAGATCTACAGTCCCTCGCATCTAGGATGAATGAAGTATGCACGAAGAACGAGCTAATGATGAAGTAAGTCTTAAGTCATGGTGTTTGAAAGAGAGAGTACGAAAACAGTGTGCAATGTAGTTGTGAATGATGAATACTTGGAGCAAGTCGATGAGTTTGTATATTTGGGAAGTATGTTTACGAGAGATGAAAAGACTGATGGGGACATTGAAAAAAGGGTGAATGAAGGAATATTCCATTAACGGAGGACTAAACGCGGTTGGCGCTAACAAAAAGTTGTCCAAAGAAGCGAAACTAGCAGTCCACAATGGAGTGCTGATACCAACCCTGATGTATGACAGTGAGGCATGGAATTGGCAGAGGAAGGATGAAAGTAAACTGAATGCCGTAGAAATGAGATCTCTGAGATTAATGTGTGCTAAATCCATGTATGATCGTGTGAAAAATATTGAAATTCATAAGGAATGCAAGGCTGATGTAAGCGTAATGAGTAAGATTAAGAAAGGGACGCTTTGATGGTTTGGGCATATGGAGCGAATGAACGAAGAAAGGAGTATAAGAAGAATGTATGACGCGAATGTGGATGGAAGAAGAAGCCGGGACGCCCGAAGAAGACATGGTACGATCAAGTGAATCAATTACTTGAGTCGGGCCATGTCAGAAGACGGAACAATAGAAGAGAATGTATGAGACGATGTACGAATGTGAATGAAGCAAGAAGTGTATGCCAAGATCAAGATATTTGGCGGTCCGTCCTCTCTGCCTACCCCTGCGGAGAAACGGCGTGATGGTTAGTTAGTTAGTTAACATTTTTGGTTCATGTGTTACTAATTATAATTTTAAAGTTCGAATATTCAATGTCTTCTGAAGGGTCGGAAAAACATGTTCCCGATTTGCATTATATAACATTATTCAAGGGTATTATATTATTCTACAGATACATATACTATATTATCTAACCTTTAACCTTTGAACTTCCATTACCTGTCATAAATAATTAATTAGAATATAATGACAATTGCTTTCACATGGTAAATTATGCTCATATTTAATGGTGTTTTGCATCCCCAGCATTTGTACACGGTTCACATTTATATTTATTTTATTTTTTTGTTTATTTATTTATTTTAGAAACAAACGGTGCGTATATAAAATGAGTAGTGTAACCCGTCAAATATCATTCCCTAGCATGTAGAGAATCATTTGAGCTGTGTGTGTGTTTGTGTGGACATGAATGTGTAGGTACTTATGGGTCTGAATTATGCGATGTAATGGAGAGTTATGAGTGCGCATTGATTAAATTACGAGTAATATGTTTCTTCAATTACAGTAGGAAGTCAAAAAATATGTTGAGATTTGAATTGGGGAAAGATTATTCAATATTTAGAGAAGACGGGAAATTACTGAATTATACGAGTACAACTCGTTCTTGTGCTCAACTGCTTGGCTGTGGATTAGTTTACCGCAATCCTCCTTTATACGACACGAGTCTCTTCAAGACCCGGATTCACTTCTTACTTTCCTTAAGAAAGACTTGACGACCTCCATGTTTGAGGGGTAAGGCTCTCGATTACGAATCCGAAGGTCGCGGGTTCAAATCCTGATGTGCGCAAGTAAATTTTATTTAATTAATTTGTGTTGTTACAATTAATTAATTAAAAACAATATATAGTATATTTGCGTACGTTCCAGAGTGGAAGATACTCTCAGTATCGCCCTGGTGAAAGATCACCATTCAGAATTGAAACGTTACTTGAAATGGCTTTTAGCCGTGTTTGGTGACCAGATCTGAATAGCCGGGTATTTCCCCACCTTCCTATTCCCCTTCTCCTTCCCCTCCCCACTACCATCAGCCTCACAACATTCCCCAATTGGGGATGCCATAGTCTCACTGGCTCCAGACGGTTGGGAGCAGTTGGGACTCTTGTGCGGTATTCACATAAAAAAAGAAGACCCCCTCACAGCATCCCAAATCCATCCATCTTCCCGAGCGGAGTTAATATGCCTACCATAAGTTACCTGTATACCTTTCATTTCTTCATTTATATTTTTGATTTTTATATTTGTAGTATAGCGAATAAACACAATATCTAACATGTATTTTATTTTGACCATTTTCCAAAATCATGTAAATATCAAAGTAAAATAAAACGCTGGGTAGATCGCTTAGTAATTCAGGATGAACCTGCCTACATACCTGAAGGTTCACGTCACTTACTTCAAGACCGCTACATCAGGAAGGAAAAGTTTCTGCGGAAGCTACATACGTAGTATTGACTTAAACTAGTTCGTTTGCAAACAAGAACTCGTGAACCAACTTATTCACAACCTCCCATCACCCCATACAAACTACTGACTCTTTTGATGTACCCAGAAACTTATCATTTAAGTCGGAGATTTTGGAATAGTTGTACCATTTATCTTATTTTGTTTATTTTATTGTACTATTCTATACGCCCATAGGGCTTTTATATTACATAAAGTGTTCACATTTTTCATACGACAGTTGGTAATAAAAACTGATAAATGCAAACAATAATTAGTTACATTACGATGGTTTACAAATTAGATTTAACAAAAAAAAATTGTCTGAAGTTATCAAAAACAATACCATATCATGAACAAAATTGTTAAGATCTGTTTTAAACACTGAGTTTGTCATGTTAAAAATGTCGATATCACATGTATATCCGTTTGCTAAACTATTCCAGGGTGGAAAATACTCTCAGTATCGCCCTGGTGAAAGACCACCATTCAGAATTGAAACGTTGCTTGAAATGGCTTTTAGCCGTGTTTGGTGAGCAGATCTGAATAGACAGGTATTTTCCCACTCCTTCTCCTTCTCCTTCTCCTTCTCCTTCTCCTTCTCCTTCTCCTTCTCCTTCTCCTTCTCCTTCTCCTTCTCCTTCTCCTTCTCCTTCTCCTTCTCCTTCTCCTTCTCCTTCTCCTTCTCCTTCTCCTTCTCCTTCTCCTTCTCCTTCTCTCCTTCTCCTTCTCCTTCTCCTTCTCCTTCTCCTTCTCTCCTTCCTTCTCCTTCTCCTTCTCCCTCCTTCTCCTTCTCCTTCTCCTTCTCCTTCTCCTTCTCCTTCTCCTTCTCCTTCTCCTTCTCCTTCTCCTTCTCCTTCTCCTTCTCCTTCTCCTTCTTCTCCTTCTCCTTCTCCTTCTCCTTCTCCTTCTCCTTCTCCTTCTCCTTCTCCTTCTCCTTCTCCTTCTCCTTTTCCCTCCCCAATACCTTCAACCTCACAACATTCCCCAATTGGGAATGCCATAGTCTAACTGGCCCCAGACGGTTGGGAGCAGTTGGGACTCTTGTGCGGTATTCATATAAAAAAAAAGGTCTGAAAAAAAAATTTTTTTACAGTTGCATGAGATATTTTTGCTGAATTATCCGTTTTAAAGCTCACATATTTTAAAAATGACTTCCGTAACATCCCATCACGTATAGGTTTTTTGCCAAATAAAAAAAAAGTTAAAACACTTATTTATTACATTGAACTAAATATATTATAACTTATCAAAAAATTGTTTCCGATATTTATACACAATTTAAGTTATATATTTTTTTTTCTTTTTAAACCTTTTTTTCTTATCTTTGATGCTTCTCCAAATTCGTTTCCGATTTCTTTCTCTGGTTTCTCGATTGAGCATCCATCAGTAGTCAGCTAACATATTGACATCCCATTTTTCTTGGTAACCTCTCTCGATATCACGGTCATCCTGGTGAAATCTTTGACCCTGTTCTTCACTGTAGGCTCCCAAGTTTTTGGGAAAAAATCAATGTGGGAGTGTAAAAAATTAACTTTTCAGCTCATCCGGGAAAAAAGTTAATGTGGGAGTGTAAAAAATGAACTTTTCAGCTCATCCGGGAAAGTAGTTAATGTGGGAGTGTAAAAAATGAACTTTTCAGCTAATCCGGGAAAATAGTTAATGTGGGAGTGTAAAAAATTAACTTTTCAGCTCATCCGGGAAAATAGTTAATGTGGGAGTGTAAAAAATGAACTTTTCAGCTAATCCGGGAAAATAGTTAATGTGGGAGTGTAAAAAATTAACTTTTCAGCTCATCCGGGAAAATAGTTAATGTGGGAGTGTAAAAAATGAACTTTTAAGCAACTTGTATTCTTGAGATTTATTCGCTGCTAGCATGCGTTATACAGTGGTTTTGTAATCAGGATCCGTAGTATTGCACAAAAACATATGCAGTACATTTTTTCAAGAGTCCCATGCTTCTTTTTCCTTTTCTCCCATTGTTTCCAAAAAGAAGGGATTAGATAAAAGTTTTCTTATATCGAGCCAGTGAAAACTCCCTCTTTTAACTCGGCTTCAGACAGTTCAGGAACTTGTAATGCATTTAATTTGATATTTAATTTATCAAGAATCGTAGCCAAAACATTAAAGTTTTCTCCCATGTGAACCGAGCGTCCCATAGGAAAAGATGCAAATACATTTTCATTATGCAGCAAGACAGATTTCAGTCTAGTTTTAGATGAATCAATAAATATACGCCATTTTGATGAATCATATTCTATTTCAACACATTTCATGAGACGGTGAACATCATCACAATAAACGGGATTTACCTCTTTAGAGAAAAACTGATTAAATTCTTTCTCTAGATGGTCTGTACGATGAAAATGAGTTCCCAGATGAGAGCAGGTTTTTGTTTTTCAGCCTTGATTCTAGCAATTCGGCTGCATCTTTTGCGAGACCTAAGTCTCTTACTAGATCGTTAAGCTCACTCTGAGAAAAAAGTCGAGGTCCCCCGTCAACATAAAAATCTTAACTAGATTCGTCCTGGGAAGCTAATATGTCTGAGTCCTCTGACTCAGGATGTCATCTAAATTAGAAGGTGGCTGTGGAAGTGATATTTGATACTGGACGAATAGCTAAGTTAATGTTAGGGCAATATTACTTACTATCAACATTTAACCTGTTTTTCCACGATCATGCGACCTTCCTCACAACACTAAAATGACTTTACCCACCTTCCCCTATCACTACTCTCTTCAACCATTTGTTTTTTTTTTATAATTTAAGTCCAGCAATAAATGATAGAATTAATGTAAGAAGTCTACGTTTTAAGCCCTTTATTTAAATTTAAGAAACTATACAAAATGTTCAGTTAAATGGGAATTTTACGCTAAATACAAACAATAACTTGAGTGTAATAAAAAAAAATTCCGTGATGGAATGTTTTTAGTGTTTTTTTTTCATTTTTACCATGTTGGAATCTATAAGAAAATGCGTCTTTTTTTACTTACACACCTGTATTATTTTTTTTAATTTACAAAATGGTATCGCATCTTCGAGCGAGAAATTTTGATTTTTTTTTATTTATTTATCACATTTTAAAGTCTATTAACATCTACTATTACCGCACAGTGCTGAACAGTACAGTACAGACACCGCAATATTAGTTGCATAGATTATCTATGAACACATTTATATTACAGTGTACGTAAGCGTAATGTATCCGCACATGCACGGACCAGAACCGACCGAGATTGTCAGATACAATATGTTGACATTAGGGTTAGGGTTGCGTGGAGAAGCTCCACGTTGGGTGTACAGTATTAGGATGATTCGGAAAAGGGGGAAGAACGACTATGCAGTGTAAGGAAGGAGAAGAGGTTGGTGCCCTAAGTTGGCCGACAGTTGCAGAAAGGAGGGAAAAAAGGGAATCGGCGACATCCACGTTGGTCACCAGTATTAGGGTTACGGGGAAGGATGGGGCCCCAAGTTGGCTACCAGTGTTAGGGTTGGATTGTGAGAAAAAGGGGGAGAAGAGAGTTGGTGTAAAGAAGGCAGGTCAAACTCACCCTGAGACCAGATTCAGGACAGGACCCTGCTCCACTGCGGCATAGCTCAGCTGGTGCAACATAGCGTTTCTCTTTTTCAAAGTCAAATAGGTCGGCCACAGCCTTAGAATTGGAGTGGGTATCTACTCTACTTAATTAAAGAGAATGCGTGCTTCCAACTCAGGATTCATTTATAACAAAACATGGACAGGTAATATAAGAATAGGAAGTTATATTTGTACAGCGCCCCTGAGGTGATTTCTCACAAAAGCGGCGCTATAAAAATCATCCGATTATTATTATTATTATAATTATTAACTAATATACGGGTTTCACCATAAAGGGTGGTATCTAAACTTTTCTAGATAAATCTCTCTCTCTCTGAAGGATCTCCAACAGGACAAGTTATTGGAAAGGGCAAAAATATTCAGCACATAATTAGAAAGGAAATCTAGCAGCGGCTTATATGAGTAGCTGGCATTCGGGCGACGCCAACGGCAAGCCGGAGTCCCCATGCGGCCAACGTCCAAGGTTCACAGGTATTTAACATTCCCACACTGATTTTAACAATTATAGGGATACCAGACCAGGTGTTTACAAGGGGCTAGTGTAATAACTAACTGCTACAAGCCCAAGGCCCACGTGCAGTTGATGGTTCCATGTCTGGAATCGGATGATGCAATAAAAAGCGGCTGTGTGCTCAAGACACGTACGCAGCTGATGATTCGGTGTCTGGAATCCTAATGCTGATGAATGATGTCGGGGCTCGTTTAGCGGGACCACGCTGTTTAGTCGCCGGAAATTATCTCAGCGCTCTTATTGCTTGAAAAACAAAGATGGCCGGCATAATTTACCGGATTGGTTGATAATGGTCATGTGATTGCGAGATGTACTGTTATTGGTTGAAGCGTAACGTTTTGCAATTAATTGGCTAGAAGTATTTTACAACGACTATAATCTCCTATTCGTTACGTAACACTTTAATGGTGGCCACTAGACGTCTGCACCTGGGCAGTTAGTATGAACACAGACCGTTTGCACCGACATTTTTGTCAATTGGCGTCATTAAACGAAGATATTGCTAAAACCGAGAATACGGATATCGATAAATGGTTTAAATTGGTTAGGGAATTTAGGTTATAAAATAATAATAAATATTGAAATAGGATTATAAAATGCTCAAACATATTATGAAAAATGCGAACGCTCAGTTGGCAGCCGTAATGTGTCTGTGCTATGCTGTACGGAAGGTCTATTCACATCTACCAGCACCGCACAGTACAGAACAAATACTCACCGTTATATCTATAACAGAACAAAGTCATAATATATGAATTGCGGCTCCCTTTGTCGTCCGCCGCATAAAAAATATGAATTTGTTTCGCCGTTGTACCGTTCAGAAAAAAATTACAAAATCACACTCATTGATGTACGGAGCTACGAAGATATTTATCAAATAAGAAGACATTAAATTAGAATAAAATATATTAATACATTAAATTAAGAAAATACTTCATTAACACTGGCGTGAATTTCTATATGACCAAATGTAGGCTATGTGCAGATTTTCAAGTTTTTGCATAGATTCTACATTAAATTTTTGAAAATGGCCATTCTATTAACATATTTTGTTGATTGTTATAGCCAACTGAATAACGATTTTAATAAAAATTCGTTCCAGTTTTCAAATTTTTCTGCTATCTTATTTTTATATGGTTTGTTATTTTTCCTAGGGTAGGCACAGCTCTTCAGCCTTTATGGACTTCACGCCACTGGTCATAAATATATACTAAGGAATATTTAAGGCTCGTATTAGGACATTAAAGAATTTGAGAATTATGTGCGTACCTATTTATAAAAAAGAGATTTTAAAAAAATATACATATATTTTTTAAACACCAACAATTCTCTTCTACTTTCACGGGAGCTATTTTCTTTTACTATAATAATAAATCGAAGGCTTCATGATCACCTTGTAGGAAGGCAGGTCACTCCTCTATATGCCATCATTCTCCATTGGATGGGGATGTTTGCTATTTAGCACCTAAAAACGTCAACCGAAATTGATGGTGTCCGAAATGAAAAAAATCCTTCCCTCCAAATAATATTGTCAAGTGTCCGTGATGGATGTTGCGATGGCTTTAGATTTCCCATTACTTGCCGGTGATAGCCAATGGCAGTTGCGCGCCGTGAGTTTATTTACGAGTTTCGCGGGTTTTCAAAAACAATTAAGGATTTTCACATGGAGTGGGATGTAGATTAGTTTTTCAACCCTCAGCCAGAATATTTCTACACCAACATGAATTAAAAAAAAACTTTTTCTCTATAAAAAAATAACGGTTTACTTTTTGATCTCTTCCAGAGAACGGTGTTTGCCGGAAAATCCACGTCAGGTCTGCGGAAAAAAGGTTGGAAATCAAGTATTGCGAAATAAAAGCCTACAAATAACCATAGTGAGGGCGTTGAACCGCTCACCCTCCTTCGAGTGGAGTACCCACTGAGCCGACAAATGCGTTATTGAACTACACGCGATGAATGCTTTTTTTTATGTGACACCTCACAATAGCGTTCCTATCTGTACGGTGTCAAAACAGAGGAACTATATAGCCACCCCGCTGGGTAACTTTGTGAGGTGGATCAAGGAGGCGCTAATCGGAAGGGATTTTTTAATGCAGGCCTTGAGAAGGTAGCTTGTTCAACATACGACCCGTTTTACATAAAAACGAGTCGGCGAAATGATTCATTTTCATGAAGCCAATATCTGCTGTGAATGCTGCTGCATGGACCCTGATATTCGAGCTGGCTTGAAACACTTACCTTAAGTATTTCATTGGTTTCTTTATTGGGAAGGATGCTCCCACCAAATTACACCAGACAGTCATTGACCTTGCCGAGATAAGACACAATTGGGTTTTTGAGACGTTGAAGCTAACCAGATCGGCCCTACCCCAGGCACGAATTTTCTCGGGGCGATGGTCAACTTTTTGTCTCAACACTTCCCGTGTCGTTCGGATGTCAAAAGTGGAAGGGGGCTCATTAAAAAGAAAATAATTAAATAAATACCAAAAAAAAGGGATTTACGGATCACAACGCTGCGCAACTGGGTAGCGATATAGTTCCCTTGTATGTGCCCTGTACATACAAGTACGCTCTTGTGAGGTATCACCTAAAAAAAACTTTTTCGTTAGTCCGCTCCCCAAACGTAAACGTTTCTAGTCAACAGGGTGGGTACATGGTTATAAAAATAATGAAATTATTTTTTAATGCAAAAAAAAATCTGCTCACTGTTGATCTCATATCCCCGTAAAATAAAATATAACACGAGCTATTCGTACCCGACCACTAAAGCACCTTCCTAGCCATTTCAATAAGGTTTTCTCCTTTAATTACAGTAACGGAGGGCGCTCTCCGCTCTCCGCTCTCTGCTCTCCGCTCTCCGCTCTCCAGCCTCCAACCTTCGGCCTGACGAGTGCCACACGCGCCGGGCCGAGTAGGGCAGGCCAAATGCCATCAGACACGAATTCACGAAACCTTTACGAATTTTCACGTATACTTGTATTGTTCCGGTTTTTTTTAGACATGTATCTCGTACGGTAATTAACGTAAAAGCCTGTTTTTATAATTATTCTTCGTCAAACAGTGTTTTAGTAATTATCTTGCTAGTAACTAATTTTACCTTAATAGTATTATTTTGTTGTTCGGGACAGTATGTTATATTAGATTGAGTATAGTTACTTATGTCAACTTCATAGAAATATTAGTTATTTACACATTTTTCTATGGAAAAGTTTTGATGTTATGTTTCCTTTTTTTAAATAATGGGTTCACGCCATGAGGTTTGTCCAGACCTTGGCGGCCGATTCAACTACCCACCAACTGCGTGATCGGCCGGAACGGGAGAGGATGGTTCAGGGAGACCCCTTGACCTCTCCAGCCGGACTCTCGATTCATCGCCTATTCCGCAGTGGGAGGAATGGATTCATACGTCTATGTATTAGGTTCCTACCCACCCCTCATACCTTTTTCCGTCCCAGAAGTACCTCTTTCCTTAAAAAGAACTTCCACACAGCATCCCTAAAGATGACATGCCCTTAGGGAAATAATTTTCTCGGGGCTTCCTGTGTGGAGCTAATATTAAAGAAATAAATAAATATTTCGATTAAAGTTTTGAATACGAGTATATTAATTACCTACCTGCATTTAAATCTAAAATATGGAAATGCATACCATACATTTTCAATATTGTTCCTTTTTATTATATATAATATGGTTCTACTGTAAATCAACATATGTATTAATCGGCACACTTTTTAAAATGATATATAAAATCATTAAAAGCACGAAAAAAAATAAAATAAAAAGATGCCGTATACCGATTGAAGGTATATTCACATCTTCCAGCACCGTCTAGTGCAGACACGTACGGTGGCAGGCACAGCGCAGAAGAAAGTATTCACATCACACCATGCGTGAATGCGTTCATAGATAATGTAAGCAACTAATTTTGCCGTGTCTGCCATAATGCATGTCTGCACTGCGCGGTGCTGGTAGACGTAAATCGAACTTCTTAGGTTTGTTGAAATGCCTAGTCACCATTTATTACATATCTCTCACTATTCTTGGAAATTATAATTTTAACATCTCACAAAAGAATTAATATTAAATGTTTAATTCGTGAATTAGCTAAGACTTGAGGCTGGTATTGAGTACGTTTACGGTATGAATAAAGAAGATAGATTACGTTGATTGCTTTCTTGGGGGTACTGTAGGGTTAAAGATCAAAAGAAATATGAATTAAATAATTTATTTATAATCCTATTTTCTAAATATCCTGACAAGGTTTGCAAATACAGCCCTAACATTGCCTTACCATCCCGCAGTGTCCGATAATAAAAATTTGAAGAGGCATAAAGCGGCCTCGTGTTTGTTCTACCGCCGACACAATAGCCCTCCACTGCCCTCCCTCCGGTTCTGGGCGCCAGGCGCCGGGCAGAGCCAGCGACCAGGGCGAGCGTAGTGCCCGACCCCGGAGCCAGAGCGGGGACAGCGCGGGGTTATTTACGTAGGTCGGGTCGGGGCGGCTGACGGGCGCGCATCAATCACTCCCCGCCACGGCGCTCAAGGTCGCAACACACATGCATATTACATCTTACTTCTATAAGGTATGATTCTATTCATTCGTTATAGAAAATTGTTTTTATTAAATTATCAAATCAAGACGTTTTCCGTTTTGTCACTGTTCTGTTTTATCCGGTTATCGGACAATAGAAATTGTAAAAAATCATCGACCAAGTTAGTTAATACATCGATATAGATAGGGGATAGGTACACGAAAAATGAAGTCATCTCCTTAAGAAGGGTTTAATGGATACGTGATAAGAGTGGTGTCAGGACGAAATTGCACAGGCATGATTTTACGTACCAATATCTCACTTCCGGAATTACGCACGGACGGAATTATAAATAAAGAGAATTACACCTACTTAAAATACACCTACTGAAATACACTTTTCTTTTCATCTTTGTTTAGTATGTCTAAATTTTGCTAAATAAATTTCATAATTTGACGGCCTCCATGGTCGAGGGGTAAGGCTCTCGACTACGAATCTGGAGGTCGCGGGTTCAAATCCCGGCGTGCGCAAGTAAATTTTATTTAATTAATTTGTGTTGTTTCACAATTAATTAATTTAAAAATAGTATATAGTATACTTGCGCACGTTCCAGAGTGGAAGATACTCTCAGTATCACCCTGGTGAAAGATCACCATTCAGAATTGAAACGTTGCTTGAAATGGTTTTTAGGACCAGATCTGAATAGCCAGGTATTTTCCCAACTCCCTCTTCCCCTTTTCCTTCCCCTCCCCAATACCTTCAGCCTCACAACATTCCCCAATTGGGAATGCCATAGTCTCACTGGCTCCAGACGGTTGGGAGCAGTTTGTGCGGTATTCATATAAAAAAAAAATAATAATAATAATGTAAATAAATATATAGATTAGATTTGACGGAAATCCTACCTAATTCAGAAATTACGCTTAATATCCGCCAAAATACTTAATTAGTTATTCCACGATTTATGTAAAGAGACGGTTTTAATAATAAAAATAAAGAGTGGTATTCATATTCCCTAAAAAACGAAATTCGAATTATTATTTGCTTAAATAATCATATTTATAAAAAGATCGAAAATGTTCTATTATTAAACATCACACAACTTTTCACAGGTGGAAAAAATAATAAAATCAATTAAAAATTATGTATTGTTTTACATGTGTTTACATACAAAAAAAAATAGGCAATATTTGTTCAAATCCTAACAGTTATAAAAATCTGTTCTGTCCGACTGCATGATTATGGAAAATATATCTACCACTGATCCCAATCGGATACCAAATTCCAAGAAACTTTTTTATTTCACATCGTATGAAATGTTAAAGGAAAAAAATTCATGAATGTTGGTAAAATATTGATCGCTTTGCAAATATTTCGAATAAAAATATTGGGATAAAATATCGCCTATTTCTTTTTCTTTCCTTCATTTTTTTTCCAATGTCATAATTGATTATTGTGCAAACAAAATCGACGACTTTTCCAAACAAATTCAAGAAATGGATAAAAAATAAAAAAGTTGAAAAAAATTAATACGATATTTTGGTTCTTAAGAGTAGTCTAAAAGAAGTACAGCAAAAATTGAACGACATCGATCACGCAAATAGATCATGTAATATTCAAATTCGGATAATTCCAGAAAAAAAAAATCTTGGAAACCATAAATGCATTAGGGGCAACCATCAAACTCGACCATGCAAAATTAGAAATAAGTCATTTCTACAGAATTCGGAGGAATCCAAAAATTGCTGATGGTATGGCCCCCCGTGAACGTGTTCTTCCAATTATTGTGAAATTCAATAAAAATTTAAAAAGAGATAACTTCCTCACGGCTGTGAAAACTTTCAACATGCGACATAAAGTCAAGAAAGATAATCTAAACACAACCTATTTGAAGAAATTCGCAAGCGAAAAATTTGATCATATTTTGATAAGCGAGCACCTCGCAACTAACAAAAAATGATTAACAAAAAAGTTTGCAAAATAACACAACTTTTGCATGCACAAGAAATGGGCAAAGCTACCCGGGGAAAACATTTACATCTAAGGTTATAGTGATTTCTCACGAACAGCAACTATCACCGAAATTAATACACAAACAATCCTATGTGCCTACATATCAACATCCCGCAAGAAAAACCAACTAAATGATCATTTTCAATTACTAAAATAATTATAAATAAGATACTTGATAATGATGATAATTTAGTGCATTTATATGAACATCGGGGGGGATGAGAACAAAAATTGATGAAATTTACAAAAACATCCTTAGCAACGAATGCCACTTAGTAATTCTGACAGACATGACTGAACAATACTATTCGTGACCAGGAAATAGTAGATAGATAGTTCCGGAGGGATCGATTACACAAGTCAAAAAAAGACGGGGGAGGAGTCATGTTTGCTGTGTTCAGAAAACTAGAAGCGAAGAGGATGGTGCGTTGGGAGAGTCAAGCAGAGGACCTGTGGATACAACCCAATATTATAAACCATAACAACAGGAGTGTTAAACTAAATATTTGTACAGTATACGAGGTGTGTTCAAAAGAAAAGGAGATTTTTGAATTTATTTATTCATCAATATCCATTTTCTCCCCTTCAAAGTAATCCCCTCAGATATAATGCACTTATGCCAGCGCTTCTTCTAATCCTCGAAGCACTTCTGGAATGCGCTTTTCGGTATGGCCATCAGCTCGTTCTTCGATTCTGACTTTATCTCATCAATTGTGGCAAAACGCTTTCCTTTCAGTGGTCTCTTCAGTTTCAGGAATAGGAAAAAGTCGCAGGGAGGCAAATCTGGTGAATACGGTGGTTGAGGAATGATTATGGTGTTGTTTTTGGAAAAATAATCACGAACAAGCATTGATGTGTGAGCTGGTGCATTATCGTGATGCAAAATCCATGATTTGTTTTTCCAAAATTCCGATCGTTTGAGCCGTATTGCTTCACGCAAACGTTGCATAACTTCCTTGTAGTATTCCTAATTAACCGTACGAGCTATTGGCAAGAACTCATGATGCACCACGCCATTTTAATCGAAGAAAACAGTGAGCAAAACCTTCACATTTGATCGAACTTGGCGTGCTTTTTTCGGTCTTGGCTCTTCTGGCCGCTTCCATTGGGATGATTGAGCCTTGGTTTCGACGTCATAACCAAATACCTACGTTTTATCACCAGTTATGACCCTTTTGAGCAAATCTGGATCGTCGTTGACGTCATTCAACAACTCCTGAGCGATACTAATGCGACGTTGCTTTTACTCAAAATTTAGCAATTTCGGAACAAACTTCGCTGCCACACGTTTCAAGCCCAAAACATTCGAGAAAATTGCATGGCATGAGCCGATTGATATGCCAATATCCTCTACAACTTCCCTAATGGTGATTCGACGATTTTCCAAAACCATTTTCTTCACTGTTTCGATGTTTTCTTCGTTTGTTGACGTGGTTGCAACTCCAGGACGTTCATCGTCATTAACATCTTCTCGGCCTTCTGTAAAGCGCTTGTACCACTTATAAACACTTTTTTGAGACAAAGTAGACTCGCCAAATGCAACAGTCAACATTTTAAGTGCGTTTGAGCACTTTATTCCATTTTTACCGCAAAATTTAAAACATATTCTGTGATCCATTTTTTTCAAACGTAAAAAATCGAAGAACACACAAAAACGTGACTAACCTTTCTAGTTGTCAAAAATATACCACTTATCCAAAATGGCTGATAATGCTAACATATTATAAACATATGTGTACCAACACAACAAATAAAAAATCGATAATCGAATGTACACAGCGCGCAAACTAAAAATTCACCCTTTCTTTCGAACACACCTCGTACTGGTATCTTCCACAATCTAAAGATGAATCTATTGTAAGCTCCTTTTTAAACAATCTTCGTGTATATACCTAACAACACATCTTAATATTTAGTGATTTTAATAACTTTAACATTCATTGGATTCCTGATGAAATTAACAATATCTTGTCTTTGACTACAAACACAAATACAATCGCCTCAGACAATTTTGACACTCTATCATTCTTTAATCTTAAACAATTAAACGGAATAGTTAATCACCAATTTAAAATACTAGATCTCATTTTATCGGACAAAGAAGACATATCATTAAGTCATTCGTCATTTCCACTAATCAAAGAATATTCATATCATCCTGCTCTAGAAATAATTTTCCAAATCAATTTTTCATCAAATTTAAAAACCCAAATCACTTCTAGACCAAACTTTTATAAAGCCAACTATGTCTCAATTAATAGCTTGCTTCGAGACATAGATTGGGAATTTATTAAGCAGGGCAATATAGATCAATCCGTTGATCAATTTTATACCATACTCACATTATCTCCTCTAATGTTCCCATGAAAACGAACAGAAAACACCTTCCAAGTGTTACTCACAAAACCTCATTCATTTGATAAAGGAAAAAAAATCACAAAACATATGGTAATGAACTTGATCATTTATCATTTAACTCGCTTAGAACTAGAACAAAAAATCTGATTAGAATCTGTTACCACAAATATTTAGACGTAATTAAATAAAATTTAAAAACAAACCCGAAAGTTATTTGGAAATTTGCTAAAAGGAAATATAAAAACTCAACCAATATACCAAAAGAGGTGTATCTAAATGATAAAATGACTATTCAAGGTCAAGTCATCTGCATGCTCTTTTCTAAGCACTATTGAGAGTAAGTGAAACGCAAATATATTTCTATCCTACACATAGCGCTATTGAGATGAGGGTGAAATAGCCCCTCAATATGTTTACAAACCACACAACAATAATTATTTACCACAAATTCCAGAAGATTTCTGTAACGAAAGCTTTGGTCAGATCAATGTTTCACCTTGAACCATATTAATTAAATATAAAAATAAAAAAAAACTGGAAATCAATAAACAATCAGGCCCTGATGGTATTCCTCCTATTTTTGTCAAAACGTGATGTGATGTCCTTTCCAAACCACTCTGCCTACTTTTTAACAAATAACTTAATGAAGGAGTATTTCCAGTCAAATGGAAAACAGCTTTTATAACTCCAAAGAAAGGATGTAAGAGTGATATAAAAAGTTATAGACCCACCTCTAAACTTGACTGCATAGGAAAGTTATTCGAGTGATTAATATATGACTTCCTACTCACTCATGTAAGTAAATATATTATTATCGAGCAACACGGCTTTTTCCCAATCTTGAATACTCCCAATACATCCGCGATAGCATTGAAAACCGAATACAAGTGGATGCCATTTTTACGGATTTTTACAAAGCATTTTACTAGCTAAATCAATCGCTACTAGAAGCTGGAAAGGTTTGGCGTAAATGGACATACTCTAAAATGGTTTGAGAGTTACTTAACCGAAAGAAAACTAAAAGTATTTATAGGGGGGTAGTCAGCAGATATTTTTACTGCAACATCGAGAATTCCGCATGGCTCTCATCTTGGACCCTTGCTGTTTTTAATCTTTATTAACAACATAGTACTAGGAATTAAATGTTCAAAATATTTCCTATTTGCCGATGACCTCAAGCTGTATAAAAAAAATCACATCAATTGAAGATTGCAACTATTTGAAAAAAGACTTGTCTTCACTTCATGAATGGTGTGCAATTAATGGTTTATATTTTAATAAACATAAATGCACTGCAATATCCATCAATAGAAATAAATTTTCAATTACGTATCACATAAATAAGATCGTTTTATTGAACACAACTCGTCACTTAATTTCAATAAACATATAGATGCTATTTCAAAAAGTGCGTCACAAATATTAGAATTAACTCTACGAATCACAAATTGTTTTAAATGTTCAGAATTAATAACAATATTACATAAATCGATTGTGCGAAATATTTTGGAATACGCATCCAAAATTTGTCCTCCTGATTATGAGGTTCGTAATTACGCAATCAAAGAAAATTAACCCGTGTAATGCAATGACATATCGTGAAGGTTTATCTGATCAATTTGGAACATATAATGATCGAATTTTGCACTATAAACTCTATCAGTCATATTTAAACTTTCTGATATATTTCTTTTGTACAAAATTATGCATGCATCAATTGATACACCAAACACTTTATCACTAATCAACATTAATACACCAACAAGAAAATCAACAAGAATGAATTTTTTTTTATTAAAAAACCCTTTGTCACTTTTTTCCACTTATTTATTTTCGACCGGACCGGTTTCACCCTATCACGGACATCCTCAGACTGGTACAATGAATACTAAATCTATGGTATATATAGCATGGATGTCGGGAGTGAGTCCCCTGCTTTTCTAATATTGTTTTTATTGTTTGAAATTTATTTTATTGCTGACGGTACTGTTTATTGTGTTTTTAAAAACTACAGTACAGTAGTTTTTAAAAACACAATAACACAGTCTGAGGATGCCCGTGATAGGGTGAAACCGGTCCGGTCGAAAATAAATAAGTGGAAAAAAGTTACAAAGGTTTTTTAATAAAAAAAAAATCATTTTAATATGGAATTCCACCGTGAATTGACAGTTTCAAAATTAGAAATAAAATCAACAAGGATCATAAAAAACATTTGTTATATTAAAACCTTTCATACAAAAGCGGGATACTTCTCTCCTTTACCGCGGATGTTAAGAAATTACAATAATACTGTACAATAATAAATTACACTGCTCTAATAATGAAATAGACATTTTTAATAACACAATTAATCAATTTAAAAAAAAATGTTTTACAATTAATATCAAGCTGATGATGTGATGATGCCTTTTATTAAGTACCAAAACAGTATACCATCAGCACAGGTAACAATAAGGAGTTAGTTTATACACCTACTTGTAATATGTTTTCGATCTTTCACTTGTGTGTTATTTACTTTAGTATCATTTTTTCCAGATAATAATTGTTGTTTATTGCACTTATTAATTATCATTGTAATTCACTACATGTGTAATTCCGTCCGTGTGTAATTCTGGCAGCGTAATATTTGTACGTGAAATTCACGCCTATGTAATTTCGTCATATAACCGATTTGAAGGAAATATTGATGGAAAATACCATAAAAGTTTTTTTACGTAGAGACTGAGAAAAATCGTGTACCGTGTTAGTGAAAAGTATTTGATTATTCTCTATATCTCAAGTCTGCGGAAAAAGAAGGAGATGTTGAACTATACGAGTTGCAACAAGGAAGTGTACAAATGCAATAAAAAGTCAGATAAGTCTATCTTGCGTTTTCTTAAAAAAAAAACGGAAAAAAAGAAGACAGGTATAAAGTTCGTTCAACTTCATCACATAAGTAGAGACATGAAAATTTAGCATATGCGATGACGCGATTTTTTACGCGAAATTCTGTCCTATTTTTTTTCTTCATTTTCACGCGAATAGTGTGAATTTCGCATTTTTCGGGTAAATAACGACGAATTTTCATATTTTTCGTCTGTAGGTAAATTCGAAATATCTCTTTATCTATGGTTTTGACAAGCTTGAATAGCCATATAATAACTTAGATAACTATATGTTGACAACGTCGCGTACTGTCAAAATTCGAAGAAAAAAATTAACAAAAAAAAGTGCCCCGCTTTTGTTGCATAATACGATAAAGGGGAACATAACACTACTTTCGTTGCAAAATACCACTATTTTTGCAGAAAAATTATCATTTTTTTGGAGAATATCGCGATTTGCCCCAAAAACAAAGCGAATTTCGCCAAAAAGAACGATTTTTCAAGTCTACATATGAGTAGTCGCTTATTTCTAGCCTCTATCTCCTAACATATTTGATATATCGGTTACCTACTTACTGCATTGAAAAATATTTTCTTTTATCTCTATGAGTATTTAACCGATTTCTCAAAATAAATGCCTTTCTGAAATTCAAACCTATTATTTAGACATTGAGAAGACATCAACCGGGTATATAAATAAACGAAATTCGCTTTTTCGAAGCACTGAACCTCTCGCATAGTGTTTCCTTGATTTCCACTCCATTAGACGCGAACACTGAACAGGTAATCCAGAGTATGATCTATAAAAAAGGAGATAAAAGTGATATATTAAACTACAGACCAATATGCATATAGTACGCCATTCCCAAATCTTTGAATCATTAGTCTTAAATTTTATTATTAAACGAATCAAAAATATTATTGTTCCCAACCAACATGGTATCACAGGTAGATCTACTCTAAGTCACTTAATCAAAAATTATATAACTGCTTCCTTTGCCTTGAAGTATCGGGTTGATTCGATATGCAGTGATTTTTCAAAAGTTGTCAAACTTTTGACAAAGTTAGACGATATATTCTTGTATATTGTATACAAACTAAGTCTGTTGGACATTAAAGGTACCCTTTTGAGTTAGATTGACAGTTACCTTAGTAAGAGAGAGTTTTGTGTTAAAATAAATTCGAGATAATCTTACATTTTTGAAGTCACAAGTGGGGTTCCTCAAGGAACTCACCATGGGCCAATTTTATTTTTATTATTTATAAATGACATTATCAGCGTATTTAACGATGTAAATGTTCGACTATTTGAAAATATTAAAAATAATACCTAGTATAGTTGGATCTTACAATATAATTTAAATATATTGTGTCGTTGGTACATAAACATCTCTTTATTTCTTAATATTCAAATGTGTCAAGTCATTCATTTTTGGAAAGTGCAAAGTCAAATAATTTATGAATACTCTCTAAACAATCTAAAATTGACACCAGTCACTCAACTCAGGGATTTGGGAGTTATGTTTGTCGAGAAGTTAACAGTTAGATTATTCTGGATGTAAATGAAATAACTAAAAGAACTTTAAAATGCTTGGTATTATATGAAGAACTGCAAGTGACACGAAAATAATGTGCATCGCCAATTGCGAGGCTGAAGAGAAAAGTGTGTCATTATGGGTCAGCAGATTTGTTCGGTCTGCGGGCTCACTTTAATTATTTCCCGAGGTCAGCTGTCTGTTATCAGACTTCGGATCCTTCCAGATGTGCCCAGAAAATTTTGTGAAGTTATCACATCTGCGATGGATCATTCAATCTACCAACAAACTAATGTAGGGTCAAAGTCGTGGTTCTATCGACAATGCCGCAAAGCAATTCAATGAAAAAATGCGGCCTCCAATCCTACACATCTAGAACAACGAAAAATACATCAGCATATAACAATTTGGCAAAAGAAAGCAAGAGAATCGTCAATAGGTCAAAATTTGAGTACGACCTGCAGATAAGTAAAAAGCTAGCTGCCTGCCCGCATGGTAGCAGAGTATTCTGGTCGCTATCAGACTCCATAGGTCACAATTTCTACAAATCCAGTCTCCCACTTCTTACCAGACCCGACGGTTCACTAGCAAACACCAACAACGAAAGGGCCAACCAAGGCCCAACGTTTTTAGAGAAAATACTGCCGTCGGTTCGTCACTGCGGTTTCTATATGAAAAAGTTTGCGATCCGTCATCGGAATTTACTCCACGTCTTACGGGAGCTCGATGTTAATAAACCTAGTGGTGTTAACGGAATATCTGCCCTGGTAATGCAAAGGTGTGCTGCAAAAATAGCTCCAATTTTGACAAATTTTGCTCTTCAAAATGGCCCTGAAATGTGGGTCTGTTCCGACTGGTTAGCAAAAAGCGGTCATTCATCCTATACCTAAGAACGGTGACCTCTCTAACCCTGTCAACTACCGATCCACAGCGATCACATCGGTTTCTGTCCAAGGTGGTAATGGAACGTGTGATCAACAACAAACTGTTCACATACATCGAGAAGAACACATTTATTAATGAACGTCCATACGGATTCCGATGAAACCGCTCGTGCGGTGATCTTCTCGCGTATGTGACACATGTTTGAGGGCGGTACCCGAAACATCACGATAAGACTCAAATGAATGCAATGGAGATTTTCAGAGCCTTTGACAGGATTTGGAACCGATAACAAATACTTGCATCCCACAGGGATCGATTCCGTCCCCGGCATGGTTTTTGTTGCACAACAATGACCTATTGATATGTGTACCAATTCATTGTTACGCGGATCGTACTACAGTCCATGATAGCTTTTTGTTTAACAAGCCCCCAAAGGGCACACAAACTCTAACGGCTCGGGGGGCGGGTTTAATCTTGGGGTAAAAATAACCTCTTCGAATTTAATGTTTCAAATACCTAGTCATATCTGATTACGTCTAACGGGTTCGACAAACTAGTTTCCTTTAATGAATTAATCTTCCCTCCATTCATATGCTTGGTGTAACCCTAAATGACCAGCTCATATATAGGCCCTCCATCGAATCCTGAGTAAATTCAGCCTTTCAAAAGCTGGGCGTACTATAGAGGGCACGCAGATACTTTTTTAGTACACTGCTGACCCTGTACAAATTGCAAGTGCGCCCCAATGTAGAATTTGGTAACCACCGCTGGTCGAGAGCCCCTAAATATCAGAAAATACCCTTGACTGTGTAGAAATGGACTGTTCGTTTGATAGATTCCCTTATCTTTGGAACACAAACGTTAGGTGAAAGTACTGTCCTTCTTCTACCGGTAGTTTAATGGAAGATGCTCTGAGGAACTAGCGTTATTGATCTCTCTGGCATCGGTGCACAGTTGGGAAACACGCCAAATGCGTGCCCAATATTTGTGCATGGTTGGCATTTGTCACATGAGAATGGGTCGCTTCTACGACTCATTCTTGTATTAAAAGCTCGACTGTGGAATGATCTGCCGGCCACTGTGTTCCCTCCCTCCTGCAACTGCCTCCTGTTTCTTCAAGACCAGGTTCACTCCTTCCTATCCTTTAAAAGACCCTCCACGCTGCTGTGTGGAGGGTCAATTTAATTTAATCTCAACAAATATGACATAGACCTTGAGGGAAATTATTTCCCTCGGGGCCTCCTATGTGGAGTTTTTTTATGAAGAATTTTTAGCTGAATATTTAAATTTAAAATATTAACTTTATCAATCTGACGAAACAGTTGAAATTGATTACGCAGTCGGATAGGCGAATTGTCTTGGACCGTGTTCTATTAAACAAAATTATTAATTATGGTATTTTAGCCCTAAAATTCGCAAAAATAAAATTACGTGTACTGACCAGAAATACGAAAAAAATTGCTACCTTTTTCTGCGCCAATTGTAAAACGACCTATAAGGCTCACACACCTATAAATCGATTAGCTAATTTCGGTAATAGATTTGGAAATGTTATCGACATATTTGGAGATTCCGTATTAGTGCTGAAACAAACTCTGCATAAAGAATTGCTGAAATATGCGAGTTTTCCAATCCATGGTGAATATGTACCTATTTTTTTGTTGTTTTTTTTACTTTATGTTTGACACTGGTTGTTTTTAATTTATGTTATTTTTAATTTATGTTATTTTTTTTTTGTAATTACTCATGTATTTGACTCATATATAATTCTTTTTAAATACAATACCATGTACCTGCTCTACCATTGTTATATAACAAATAGTTAACACAACTGTATTGTATTATTTTCATGTAAAAGCCCAATGGGGGGGGGTAAATAAATAAACAAATTAAATAAATGTACCGATTTCATAGAAAACTGGTGTCTGCAGTTTACATAAGATATTTCTACTGTGACATGGTAATGAATATGATTATCCCTTCAAGAATTTGCGACTTTTTAACATTTTGATCAATTTCAGCAGAAGTAAGAAAAAATTGAATTACTTCGGGAAGTTGAGGTTACCCGTCACTTTCCCACCCCGGTATAAGTAACTTATGGTTACTCCTTCAAGGTGCACACTGAAAAAAAAAGTAAAACATACGTACAAACAAGTTGTCATCAGCAACTAAAGGACAGAATATATAAAAAGATACATGAAAGGGGATATATAAGAAAAATAAAAAGAAGAACAATTTAATCGGAGCACATCGATTAAAGCTATAAGAAGAGACCTTCGTTTTTTTTAATAAAATTTAAAAAAAACGAAGGTATTACAAGCAAAAGCAGGAAAACATTTAAAAAAATAAAGATAGTACTAAAAACAGGTACACATTACTTCGGGCACATGAACATGCCGACAAAACACTTCTGTCGGCTTATCTCTTCAGTGGATACGAGAGTATGGGTCGTAGGGAGTAAAATATTATCGGCGTTTAATCACATTACTTCCCATCCACATAACAAGTGCCGCCGCCTCAATCGGTTATAGACATTGAAGATATCGCAAGAATAACACTTGGAGATCCCAGGGGAAACAGAATCAGGGACAAATTCGTAAACTAGACAAGTTCAACTATTCAATTTCATCGAGAGAATGGGCAACTACACAACTCTTTTTGCTTCATTCCCGTCCGTATACCGTTTCAAACAAACTTTTCTGTTATTCTGATTCTTGGCATGACCCGACGATTGGTCGTATTATGTGTTTCTCGGGCATCCCCGACAACTTCTAGCATTCACTTTCATATCATATAGTATTCTCCGGACCCTAATTTCTTAGTTAATTTAGTCTATATGTATAAAATCATCAAAGCGTTCGTTTCTTAATCTTTCTCATTTTGCTTACATGAGTTTTGCATCATTTTCGGAATCCACATTTGTGTTACTGTAATATATTGTTTTACTACACATACCTTTCAAGGATCTCATATCTACATCATTCAGTCTAATTTCATCCATCGTCTGCCAGTTTCCTTCCTGATTTTTTTTTCCTGATTTTTTTCCTGATTTTGATTCCATCGAGGATTTTTTTAAAGAAATATACATATTTTGCTTTCTTAGCTTTAGAATGGAAGCGTTCTTCCTTAGCCCATTAATGAAAGAAGAAATGTGTTTTACTCCAATTTTAAGTTGGGCGTTTTTCTCCTATCTTTAGTCTTTATCATTTAGGGTAATAATTACTGCAATCACTCTTAACAAACACATTTATTGCTTAAATTGATCAATAATTATGCATGATTCACTCTTTTAATGTGTCCGAGAAGCGACCAGTAAATTTCACTTAATAGTTCTCACTATACAATGAGAAGTAAAATTTCCTTAGTATTCTTTTTTAAAGGCGTAGCTTGCTACTATCGGGAAAAAACGCAGTGCTGAGGAAATAACTCATGTAAGGGATATATACCAGACGTAATCTGGCACACAAACAAACTGTATGAGGCGGGTGATCCAAATCTACGGAGCGGGGCTGGGAGGGGAGGTAGCGCTCCTACCGTTCCCTTTGCGTGGAGGAACGGTACTAGCGACAAGACCCCTATTGACGACTTTTGCGGGCCTTGTCCGTTTGATGTCGTTTATGTGGGTCCAGTCCGAGGCGATAGTCCGATGGGGATCCAAGGTAAGCAGTGGTTAGAATAAAAGAAGGCGGGGAGATCAAAAGTCAGAGCGGGCAGTAGGCGGAGAAGGTCTACTCGGCCAGGCGGTCGATGCTAACTGCCTTAAGTGGCCTTTGCAGGCCACTTAAAGCAGTCCGCAACGCACAGACCTACGGTGCCGTGTGGATGTCTGACAAGTCTGTCTCCTTCCCACTAGCCGTACTGCTCTAACGTTTTTATTCAGTCATTCAAGTCTGAGCGGTCTGTGAGCACAGACCGCCCGTTACATACATTAACAAATAACAACATTTTGTTTGGAAGTTTTATTTACTATGTACTTTTGTTATTTTTGATGTATTAAATTTGCTACCGGTTTCGACACAACCGTGCCATTCACTAGCGTTCTTAAAACTAACTTAAAATAAACAAGTACAGAAACAAAATTAGTCACCATTAGGTGAGGGTAGAGGGAGTGGTGATTTGGAGGGGGGTGGGCGGTGGGAGCAGTCAAAGTTAATAGGAAACGTGGGTAGCAATGGTGATTTACGGGGAGCTATTATCTTCATTACTAAATTAATTTTAGATTTAATTTTTTTGTTAATTTCTAAAGTTTCTAAGGAGCACAATTTAAAATATCTATCAATATTTGAATGTTTAAACTTAGTTTTTTCTCTATTGAAGCTATGGCTTGTCTCTAATAAATGATTAGCAAACTCGGAATAGTTATTATTTCGTAAACAGAGTTCATGTTCTCTGATTCTAGTTTTAAAATTTCTAGTAGTCATACCTACATACTGTGCAAGACGTAAATACTGTAAAATACAAGAAAAAAATAGCAACATTTTACATATAACAAATATGCCGCGTCAAAACATTCCGGGAGAGGCGGGACGTCCGATACAGGATATCTTGAAGAAAGATAGAGCGATCGGTAGGCCATTCAGTGAAAAATTGTTCTTAATACTATTTCTTAACATACAGATTGTTTTCTATCTTACATATTATTCTTATCTATGGGGTTGATACATACGGTCTATCTATTATATATCTATAGGGTTGATATCTCCACGCCTCCCTCAAAAACAATTCAATAGAATCCAGTCCGTCTTCAATGCTGCGGCGAGAATGATATTTGGTGAATCTAAATATTGTCATATAACCCCACTTCTAAGGGATCAGCTTCATTGGCTTCGATGCCCTGAAAGAATAGGTTCAAGATCTGCTTACTGACCTTCAAAGCATTGCAGGGAATGGCGCCAGCCTATATATCTGAACTATGCATCCGACAGGACTTAAGTGATAGACAGCTTACTCTGAGGTCAGCAGATCTAGATGCTACTAATCGTCTAATTGAACATTCAAGGTCAAATCGAGCCGTATACTATGATCGCTCTTTTCGCGTAAATGGCCCTCTCATTTGGAATAAACTTCCCCCAGCTCTTACTAATATCCATAAATTGACTGAATTTAAACGGGCTTTAAAAACAAACTTATTTAAAAAATCCTTCTCTCTATAAATTTTAATTTCTTTTCAATTTATTTTAAAAAGTCATTTCCTCGAGCCTCTGGTAGTTGTTTGGTTTCGGTTTCCTCCGAATATATATTTTCTAAAAAAAAAATTTATGTGAAGTCCGTTATTGCTGAACATAACCCGACTCCTGTCTTAAAATGTTACTATTTTTGTAGTAATATTGTGAATGTATTATTGTTGTATAGCCATATGTATACTGTATAATATAATGTAAATTTTTTTTTATGAATATGCACCTAAGGAGTACTGTAGGAGTAATATTAAGAATAAGCAAGAATGTATGTAATATGTTAAGAATGTATAAATAGTATGTAAAAGTAGCACTGTAGGAATACCACTGAATGGAGTTATTTAATCATGTTTAAGTTTATTTATAGTAAAGCGCACTTGAAGT
Organism: Halesus radiatus; assembly: GCA_022606495.2. Lineage (NCBI taxonomy): Eukaryota > Metazoa > Arthropoda > Insecta > Trichoptera > Limnephilidae > Halesus > Halesus radiatus. Next base: position 344,367 of record JAHDVE020001542.1, on the reverse strand, counting down.
GAAATAACACAAAACTGCGCTATATAAATGCTTTGTTATTATTATTATTATTATTATACTAGCCTTGCTTTTTCGGAAAACTTTTTATTAATTATTAATTATATTTACCGCGTTCTGGAATCATCACCAATTTTATTTTAGTAATCACAGATTTTGTTTCGAGAAAACCGAGTGTTGAACAATTTTTTGAAACAATAAAAAATGTTGATCCTTTTCGTCCTGTGCCCTTTGCTCTGTTCTCCGACTTCCAAATCCAGGCACGTAGGAATTAAGATATTTGTTTTCCAGAATGCGATTAGCAGCAGCCAAGCGGTTCCCTTTCACGTCTCAGGAAATCCTGTCATAATTCTCATTAGAAATGAAAAATTTTACTTCAAAATTCAACTTTCGCTTTCATTATCTCCCGAGTAGGTACACGGGAAATAAAATAATTTTCGGAAAACTTTGCGAAACAAATGAGTTTTTCACAATTTGTGCTTTAAATTCGCGAGAAAAATGTTAAACCATCGCTCCAACACTTTCTTTGAAACTTTGCCGATTTAAAATTCAGTTCCAGTAGTTTGGGTGTCTTGTGGAATATGGTGAAATTTCACTGAAGAAATTTTTTAATCAAATCGATTTCCTTTGTTATCCGGTGTATTGTTTTCTCTCCTATCACTCAATATTATATTTGTAGGTGATGTATGGCAGTGAGGTATGGAACTGGCGGTAACTGGACAATTCGACAAAGTAATAAACCGGCACACTTTTGAATTATGATGAAAAAAACATGTAACTAGTTTAGGTTGGATTAGGTTTTAGGCTAGATTCTTTTTTTAATACTTTTTGTTGTTTTATATCACTTTTCAAAAGTGTGCCGATTTATCACTGTGCCGAATCGTCATAAAACTGTAACTGGCAGAGGAAGGGTGAAACTAGACTTCTGTAAAAATGTGATGTTTGAGGCGTATTTAAGTTAAAATCGTGTATGATAACCCAGAAAAGGGCCAGGCTAATGTAAAAGTAATTAATAATGGTAAGAAAGGAACTCTTGGATGGTTCAGACATGTAGAACATATGAATGGAGAAAGGATTATAAGGAGAATATGTGACACGAAAGTGAATGGTAGAAGAAGTCGGGGGTGCCCAAGGAAGACGTAACACGATCAAATGAATCAAACACTTCAGTAGGGTTGTCAAAATTCAGTACAACAGTGAAGACGTATGAGATGATGTATGGATGTGAAAGACGCAAGGCATGTGTGAGAAGAGATAGTTGTTTGGCGGTCCATTCACAAAGTTTACCCCTGCGTAGAAACTTTTAGATACTGAATGGTGATGTTTCACCGTGGCGATACTGAGAGTATCCACACCGATTGCATTAAATCTGCGATCGCGATAAGAGTGAAATATTTCTTTTCGATTACGTTTAAAATTATGGATTTATTTAATAACGTTTTCGATAAAACATCCTTAGAATGAACTGAACGCCATTATAGATATAAATTGGCTAGTTATCGGAAATGTATCTATCAGTTTCCAAGTGATTGCCTGCTCGATGGCTGACTTAAAACTGTAACAGCCTAAATTGACGAACAATATTTTTCATTTATAATCCGAGTCGCAGTACCGTAGTACAAATTATATCTCAAACACTCTTTTTTAATATAAAAACATCATCACTTTTTCTATCTTCAATTCTTTTAATCGAAACGCACATATTATAGACGATGTTATAGATTGGCATTTAATTGTACATATTTATTATTTTGGAACTACAAAACGTAATTACTATAGCAACACCAAGCAAAATATCCCATTGGAGGATGCCATATTCGATGGATGGAGAAATCAAATAAACATAGAAACTACTTTTTATTAAATTATCTTTGTATTTTCATATATTCTGCCAGTGGTAGATATTTCAGTAAAATTCGCAACAACCAGTTCGCATTAAATTCCGTACCCAACCTAGAAGTTCTGATGGCGTATTACTTAATGAATAAATCATCCCGACTAACCTTGATCTAATGAATATTATAAAGATAATGTTCACACACGTTTAGCTAACGAAACAAAGTTGAACTTTAAATGTAGTTAAAAGTTATAGCTGTTGGAGTTATTCAACCAAGACGTAAAATGATAAATCAAGGAATAAGCCTCGTGTTAGCCAGTTAAGCTGAGCTGAAACTCTACAGGATTTGCGTTTCTGTGTTTCATTTCTTTCCTGGACATTAGAAAATGACACGTTTCTATAAATTAACAAGCACCTAAGTTTTGAGTTAAATTTTGGGCTAATTTTGAATCTACAAAATGCTTATGCAAATTGAAGTGGGTTAACAGAATACTAATATAAGAATATTTAAAAAAAATTGTTCTTTGTTACATAATTTATGACAAAACGCTTTGAGAACAAAAAAACATTGAGAGCATAACTGCAATTGATGAATAACAACGCTATTTTTTCATTCTATACACCCGAAACGTTGGCTTAACAAAAAGGAGAAAGCGGAATACAGCTTTTTAACCCAATATCAGTTTCCTCAATTTTTCCAAAAAAGACATTGTCTCACTTATTCGATAAAGAATTGGACATCGCTCCAATTCCTCTTGCCTTTTTTAATTCACGTGCTCGACTACCCGAATTTTACTTTCTGTGGTCTAGAAGCTGGAACTATAGTTTTTTGTTGTTTTTGTTTTTATTCTCTAAACAAATATCACTTTCTTTCTCAAGCCTTATCTAAAAATTTCCTACTGTCGAAAGTGTCGATACCGGAAGTAAATTATTAATATGAAGTAACAAAATGTACATTGGAAATTAAAACTTTTCAAAAACATAATATTTCCTCCCCACCATTCAGCATCCCATCTCTTCTAAGGCAGAACTTCTAAGACTTCATTTTATTAAGAAACTAACCCATTAAAAAAATGTGGATGTATAAAATTGCCTCCCCTTTGTCCATATATTAAAATGATGGCCAGTAACAAACTTGACCGGTTAAAACCACAAAAAAGCCCAAAATCGTTCAATACTCGTATATTACGTCCAAGTCAATTTCTTAATTTCCCCTTCTTTTCTGAGGCACAGCTTTACACAATCAATATAAAAACTATTATAATTTCTTCAAATGATTGATAACTTTGTGGCATCATTATTAATTATATAATTGAAAATACACTTTGTTTATACCACTTTACTTAAAATATATAAATATTTCTACATGTTTCGATAGCAATGCTATCATCTTCAGGAATAAATGAATACTAAAAAATAATTTCAAGTATAGAAAAATGATAAAAATTTTTTAAAAATAATTTAAGAATATACAAAATATGAGCATAAACAAAAGTGAATTAAAGTAGGTAACAGATCAAAAATGTTAATGACAAAATAATTATAAAACATTGAATAATACATTTAAATTAGAAATATAAATAAAAATTATTATTATTAATATTAATATGAAAATAAATTTAAGATAATTTTAAATAATCAAATATTTTTTTAAAATAGCTATCTCTTATATAATTATGATGATAGCATTGCTATCGAAACATGTAGAAATATTTATATATTTTAAGTAAAGTGGTATATACAAAGTGTATTTCAATTATATAAATAAAAACTATTCACTGAAAAGGTAACTCTTTACCAACCAGGAGGCCTATTCCTGTTCTTTTAAGGAAAATTTCTTATCCTTTTCCTTGGGTATAAATACATCTTGCTTCACTGCGAAATACCGGAGAGACCTCGCAAAAAATCCTAAACGGATAGTTAAGAGATTGCTTGAAAATACAAATTGATGTAATATTTTAAAGTGACACAAGGTTCTATACCAGAACTTTTTAAAACAATTACGTTATATTATTATGAATTTAATCCATTTGTATTATATTTTTACATAGCATAAATACGCCTATTAACGAAGAATTACGTTGTATAAAAAGGTACCTACCTTACTAGATAGTAATGACCATTTTTTATATCACTACTTCTAAAAGTAACATATTTCACCGAATATATATGCTGACCGTAAAGGTGGGTCATTCCGCTTATTTTACAAATTCGGTTCCAATTCCGAGTTCAGCCACATGGACACCATTCCTCGGACTTAGTCCTTTATTCCCTTCGGTCCGTCCGGTCCGCCGTTCCGCCGAATCAGGTGGAATGACAGGAGTCATCGTTTCTGTAATATCTCTGATTCCAGAAAGAAAAAACATACTTTTGCACCTTTGAATATGGTCGCTTTTCGTTTCTAACTCCAACTGTTCCGGGTGTTTCTGATTCGAGAAGTAAAAATTGTTCAAATTAGACTATTGAATAGGATCCCTTTTCGTTTCTGACTCCAATCCAAACCCTTAGTCATTCCTTGAGTGTAAGTCTGGAACAGTGAAACCGTATTTGCGAACTCGGAGTGAGTCCACCGCCTTCGGAATCGGATTCATTGGACTCGGTCCAACTAAAACGACTCTTCTCTATGCCGCGCCTGCCATTGAGCATTATTTTGTTTACCGTGCCGAAAATTTCAATAACTATATGATGTTTACTAACTAATAATGTTTAAAGTAAATAATAACCTAGTTAGTAACTTACTTAATATTGAGTTTTTCTCTTGTTAAAACTATCCAAATATTGATATTTTTTAACGAACGTCATTCACTTAATAACAGCTGACACCTGTCATCCAAGAGAACCGTAACCGCAGTTAAGCGAGACATATTTAAGTATAAGGAAAAGGATAGGGAGTTTTCTTTAAAGAGAATCAGAATAGCTCTCAAGATTAAATGTAAAACGTATTCGGAATGTCTAATAAAGTATTAAAGAATTTGATCAATAAAAGTTGTATCATTAATAAATAAATTAAAAATTACTTTGTAATCACCACTTTATTAATATATAAATATCAATATGTTTCGAAAGCGGAGCTTTCCTCGTCAGAAATATACAAATTTATTAATTGTGTCATTAAACTCACTTCACTGACTGACCTTGCAAAATAATAATTTCAATGAAAATAGACTATAGCGCTAGATGGAATAGATATATATATAATACCGACAAACAGTACGGAGCATGTGGTACAAGCATGAGCACTCGACTATTGATGGTTTGAGGTCAAAGGTGGTTGCTTCACAAGCTTCCAGAGAAGGGTGGCGGAATACACTCTTGGGAAATTCTCCTTCTCCTGCTGGAGCTAACAAACCTTGACCATGTAGAGGTCCCAGGTAAAATTTATAGATACGGAGAATATCGCTTGAACCCCGCCAACGTATATTGGCTTTGTGGAGATTTTTGAATTAAATTCACCTAAAATATAAACCCGAGAGAATCACATATCTGCATTAATGGATATAGAACACATGAGATTGAGCCTTAAAATAATTATTTTGTCATTTTTTTTCTTGGTATTTTATAACTTTATTCATTATTTTTTAAGTACAAAAACATTTTATATGGTTTTCGACTGCCAAACTAAGCACATGCCCATATTATGGCAATCGATACATATACACACATATATACGAGTACACATACACATACACATGTACACATATACATACAAATATAGTTTTTTTTATTTAATATAAGTACATATAAAATATTTAATATTACAGATATATATTAATAGCTAATTACAAAAAAGGATAAATTTGTTTAACAAAAAGTGCCCAACTCAATATAGAAAGATTTTTTTTTGTTTGAGTTAGGGAGCAGTGCCATCTAGCGACAGTAGTGAATTAATAAAAGTAATAGAAATAAAAGTAGATCAAGAATGTAATATAGATAATGTTTATGTTGTTGTACACCATAGTAACTACAAAATAGGAGACTAAAAGTACGTTATACTAGAAATACAACAATAAGGCACATACAAGATATAAACATAGTACATTCATATTTCGAAAGACCTGATCAAATATTTCTAGAGGATATGTAGCCTTTTTTTTAATTTGCATACATTATTTACAATTAAGAGTTTTATAAAATTTCAGAAGAAATTAAAACTTGTAATTACGGTTGGAGTTATCTAATATCTGTTTGATTTGTGATTTGAAAGAATTATATTTTTTTCGGTTTTGATTTTATACGGCAGAGCATTAAAAAATGTAGTACCTTGAGAGGCATAATGAGGTTGAGAAGCACTAGTTTTAAATTTAGGGATTTCTAAGTTGCCACGTGATCTTGGTCGGTTACTTATTTTTATGGAAGTTTTTTAATTGAAATGGTCCTTGTGGTTTTCTGGTGAATTTGTATCAGGGTGTTCTTTTTGAAAATTTTATTTAAACTAAGGACTAAGAGTTAAACAGATGTGTAGTTGGAAATATCGATGGTTTTCGTAGGATGACTTTCAAAATCAATCTCTGTATCTTTTCAACAGGCAAGAGGTTTGTAGTTTTAAAGGTTCGCAAATAAACAATTAGATTTAACCCAATGTCCGATTTTAAGGATGTTCCCTTTCTTCCTCTCCCCTCCCCCTACCCTACCTACCCCTCTACCGCTCCCTCTCTGATGCTCTGTCCTCTTCTACCCTAACGTGCGGTCTCTTTCCCACACTTTCTCTGTCTGCATTATGATATCTCTGTATTTTAATTTTAGTTTATATGTGTACATTCCTGAAGAAAGTTAAGTCCAACCGAAACCGGTCGAATGCAGAAATCTATATAAATAAAATAAAGTGTCTTAAAACAAAAACATTCTTCATTTAAATTACAAATTCTCGTTTGATGTAAACTTCCAATGCACCTACTGTTTTAGAAGGTAATATATTTTGTTATAATTTGAATCAATGAGTTGCATCATATTAATTTATATTACGTAAGCATTGTATATTATAATTAGGCACTAGTGGAATCGTATATTCAAATGGGTAAAACACGTCTAATTGTTCTATAATGCACATCTGTATAAAGATCTGGTTTCGCCTTTCAAATAACTTATGGTTTTTAAAGTTAGCTGTGTACTAACATGCTTATTTCCCATGAAAGTGAAACGTTGTTTTAAGTTTAAAGACAAATATTTATTTCGAGATTCCTAAAAGCAGGTTAAGACAGGCTATTTTCTACTAACCTGAGAATATTTGAATTCCTCCTATTCCATCACCATATACACCAAAGGTTGAGAATCAAACCCGCGACGCCTGGGTGGGAGCCCGACACTAATGGCCACTATGCTAGTAACCGTATATATATATATATATATATATATATATATATACCTACGAGTATTATTTTAAAATCGTTCATTCATTATATCATCATTCTTATGACGGCCTCCATGGTCGAGGGGTAAGGCTCTCGAATACGAATCCGAAGGTCGTGGGTTCAAATCCCGGGGGGCAAATAAATTTTATTTAATTAATTTGTGCTGTTTCACAATTAATTAATTTAAAAATAATATATAGTATATTTGTGCACGTTCCAGAGTGGAAGATACTCTCAGTATCGTCTTGGTGAAAGACCACCATTCAGAATTGAAACGTTGCTTGAAATGGCTTTTAGCCGTGTTTGGTGAACAGATCTGAATAGCCAGGTATTTCTCCACCTTCCTCTTCCCCTTCTCCTTTCCCTCCCCAATACCTCCAGCCTCACAACATTCCCCCAATTGGGGATGCCATAGTCTCACTGGCTCCCGACGGTTGGGAGCAGTTGGGACTCTTGTGGGGTATTCATATAAAAAAAAATATTTTATATAATACATAACTGCAAGATTCTACCAGAATTTATTTCTAAGTGGCTAGGAAATTTATATGGGACATCTATTGACTTTAAAAGTGTTTCTCAATAGACGCCCCATATGAATAAAAAAAAATCTATAAGTATATCCGAGACACTACCTAGATTCTAAATAAATTCGGGTAGAATCCTGCAATCATATACATAAAGATAGCACCCAAAAAAATTACAGATATTAACAGTTCTTATATGTTGAAGTATGATATCGATAAAATGACGGAAAGCAATAAGGTAGCAAGCATTAGCTCAATTGGATAGAGTGCTTGTCCCAGATAGACTGAAAAATCCTAGGTTCGAGTCACAGATGTAACCGTAACCTTTGAGTTTTCTGATTTTTTTTCTTTCATAATTCATTTGAGATTTGTTAAAATATTATTTTCAATGATCAAAACAATATATTACAATGAGGTTTATAAACTTCATTTAGTTATCCAAATACTTTTTTTTATATATTTTTTTTTTGCTTATCCATTCTAAGCGCAACTTCCAATCGTACATATATAAGTGTGTATTCAAGAATTGTTATTAAATTATTTGATTTCCAAAATACTAATAAAGTCATGTAGCATTTTTTTACAAGGGGCTCATCTAGTTTATTGTGGCTCTCAGGTAGATATGTAGATACCTATATCACAGGCTGTATATTGTGTATCTCGGAAAGCTGTAGACCGCCTTAAAATAAATCTTAAGAGTATCAATAGGGGGTACCTGTATATTTTCGTATCTAGATAAAATGAATTTGGTATGTTTGGAAGACTGGTGAATTTATGGTGGTAATTTTACCAGAGCGTTTGCTTGGAAAAAGGATCGATATAAACAATACTGGGGTTTATGAAACAACAAAGCCCTGAAAAAGTGGAGCACACCCTTGATGAAAATGAACGGTGAACGAAAACAATCACTCTTAAAACGTTGCTTTAGAATAATGTCATTTACGGTCCTCCATAAGGGGAATAAAAATCTTGTTAAAGTATTGTGCAATAATAATTATAATTCTTTTTTTTTATAACTTATTAAAGTTTGTAAATCTCACTGTAATATTTAATCATCGAAGAAGATAATATTAACACATCCCAAATGAACCACGAAACCGAAAAAACAACAGAAATTAAAAAGATTTCAGTCGCATCTGGGACTCGAACCCAGGACCTCTACCTATCCGGGGTAACCGTTTAACCAACTTAGCTAATGAGACCAGTTCAATTTACGTCATTTACACCGGTATCGTACTTCAAGTTCAAGACTTGTTAATATTATCCTCCATTTGTATAAATCCCATATTATTGGCTGCCATCCTTATGATGATTGCAAAGTTTCATTCAGAACTCAATTGCAATCGAAATAGAGTCTCGGATATACCTACCCGATTTTTATTTATATGATAATAACAATAACAAGTCTTGAACTTGAAGTATGGTACCGGTGTAAATGGCGTAAATTGAACTGGTCTCATTAGGTAAGTTGGTTAAGTCAGATGCAACTGAAATGTTTTTAATTTCTGTTGTTTTTTCGGTTTCGTGGTTCATTTGGGATGTGTTAATATTATCTTCTTCGATGAATAAATAATTATAATGTTTTATTATCTTTTTTTATAAATGTAAATTGGCGTGATTGCTAAAAAAATAGTAAGGTGAGATGTTCTAACTGCAGTGGGGTGGTTTCGGTGTTAAGTCTGTATTTGGTATTAATATATTTTCTATATCTATGGAAGTAGATGGGGAAAAGGAAGTTTGGGAAGTACCTGGTTCAGATCTAATGTCTAAGAACGGCTATTTCATGCAACGTTTCGATGCCGAATGATGGTTTTTAATTGTGGTTTTTAGAGTCGATACTAATAGTATCTACTACTCTATCTTTCCTAGATTTTTTTTTATTGTTGAAGAAAATATTAATAAATCTCAAATAAAATGTGAAACAGAAAAGACACAAAAAATAAAAAGGTAACCTAGAGGTCTTCGGTTCGAGTCCCAGATGCGCGCATTACCTTTGTATTTTCTCTATCTTTTCTGTTTCATATTTCATTAGAGATTTATTATTATCATCGTCAGTGATTTAAAAAAAATAGTAAGATGATGATTATATCCCGGTATTTCAGTGTAGCTCGGGAATGTTGTGGGGTTTTAGACGAGCTTAGCACAAATCCGCTTATATTAAGCATAGATATGACTAATATTACACGTTTTGTCCATGATTTTAATAGAGGAACGTGTTTCTTTTAAAACCAAACTGTCATCGCAATGTTTTAAAATGTCATCGATCGCTGTTTACTTTTACCCCTCGTAAAAGTAAATTTATTTGCGAGTTTTTTTTTAATAAAGTCCTCCACACCAATCCGCATACTTCCACGGTGAACCAAATTGTAAAAAGTATATGTTTTGCTGGAGTCAGCGCCATTATTCGTGAAATTATGAACTAAGGTCTATTCACATCTAACAACAGCTCGCAGAACAAGAACAGTGCAGTACAGGCACAGCACAGATGCTAGTATTCACAATATGGCTGTCAACTGTGCGTTAGCGTCCGCCACAACATGTTTGAGGATTTTATAATCCTACTTCCATATTTATTGTTATTTTTAATTTAATTTCTGACTATTCAATCAATTTATCCTTATCCATCTTCTTGGTTTTAGCAATTGTCTAACGACGCCAACTGACGAAGATGAGGGTGCTAACGGTATGTGTTCATACTAACTGCGCAGGCCCAGATGTCACAAGCGGCTACCAGCACGTCAAAATTTTCTAGCCGACAATCTCGACCGGTGCTGGCCCGTGTATGTGCGGATTACGCTTACGTACGCTGTAATATGAATGTGTTCATAGGTAATGTAGGCAACTAATGTTGTCGTGTCTGTTGCTATACTGCCCTGCAATACGCGGTGTTGCTAGATGTGAATAGACATTTAACCGTTGAAAACAAACTTGTTCCACATTGAAACTTTTATACAGTTTTAAATTAAATATCATCATTGATCAATTCATATCATCGATCGCTCAATGAATTATCGAAGTGTAATCATACTGATAAAGGCAATGGTAAGCATTTTTTTACGAATTTACGTAAATTTCGGGGGAACAAATACCTATACAATTATATACGTAAATATCACATTTAAGTAATGTGCTGATGTGTCACTACGAGTACCGGAACTACTTCCAAGTGGTTGCGGCTAGCAAGGATTAAGCGGCTGAATTAGCACGCTTAAATCTTAGCAAGGATTTACGTAAATTATCTTTCTTACCAAGCATAAGAACCCACTGATATACCGGCCTTATAAGGTATTTAGCGAACAGAAATTAAAAATTAGCACATGCAAATCGATGAAAAATATGTTAACCGTAGGTTAGGTTTGTTTGTGTTATTACGTTGGGTTCAGTTCGGTTCGGTTAGGTTAGCTTAGATGTTTTATTTAATCGTAAATTGCGCAGTATTTTCCCAAGAATTTGGTCACCAATGTGTCATTCATGGAAGTCTTCGGTAAGTTGAAAGTGCTAAACACATGACTTAAGTACAGAAGTACACTAAACACATGACCAAAATACAGAAGTACACTAAACACATGATTAAAGTACAGAAGTATACTGGGAAATGACCGAGCTCTTTGAGGAATGTTGGAATATTATTTCAAATAGACTTTCCAATCAAAAGCATGAAAGGGAGTTTATTGGTGGAATTACGTAGCTAATGGCGGCGTCACACAGTCAAACCAGCAGCCATATTTTTTTTATAGAATCATCACTTATCATTTTGAATTACATGCATAAATCGTGCATTTTTGTGTTTCTTTTGATGATCGGTTCAAATCAACTCAGTACCCTTAATAAGAAACTGTTCAACTTAAATACCCGTTTTTTTTAAATTAAGACAACGTTTTCATGGTAAAACATTTTAGTAACATTCTTCGACTCGAACGAGCCCGGTTTTATTTTTTTATATGAGTACTACACAAGAGTCCCAACTGCTTCCAAAAGTCTGGGGTCAATGTGACTATGGCATCCCCAATTGGGGTTTGTTGTGATTTGTAGATTTGGCCACCCAAGACGACTAAAGCCATTACAAGCAACTTTTTGATTCTGAATGGTGGTCTTTCATCAGTACAATACTGAAATATAATATCTACTACTCTACGTCACAATGAAAATGATCAAACTCTCCGCAATAGTATCTCGATTGGTATAAGATGTCGTCAGGGACGTTTTTATTTGTTTTTTTTTTTCAGTTTTCAAAATGTTTAATTGTACGATAACAAGTTTTTCTAAGTAAATTTATTTTGATAGAATTATAATATTGAGTTACACATTTTTTTTATTTATCTTGCGTTGAAGTGCCTTACAAACACTGTGGATATAAACCCATAGAAGTGTGTTGTGTGCGTGGCCGTGGACGTGTACGTTGTGCCAAAAGCTGTTTTTGAATGTTATTTTCAAGTCCGGAGAAAAACGATCTAAATATTTTCAATAATTTTATTAAAAATGACACCGCAAAGTAATTTTATATATTTTTAATTATTACTCTTACTATTATTATAATGTCCTTATATCCTGATGAGAGAATCTTCGCTGCTGAAATATTTTGATATTTATATATTAAATTGTGGTATACGCAAAATATTTCTTATACATTTTATTCAAAGTGACATCACAAAGTAATTTTACATTTATTGTAGGAGTAAATATTTTCAAAGACCCAAATTATTTCTTGAACAGATTATCAATTTAATTGGCATTTTGGCTGGATCCTAAGGGTCGAAACGTCTTATGTAAACTCCAGACATCAGTTTTCTTTAATATCGGTACAAATCACAAATCTTGGGGTTTCTTGTTCAGTGTTTACAAAGAATGAGTAATGTGAGGAAACAGACATAGTATAAAGTTTTTCTCCTTAAATAAATGTAGGTGGTTGTTTGTCATAAACCATACAAAGCAAGCCTTACAAGTCGTAAGAGGATGAAGCAACAATCTCCTGAAATAGTATTCCTGATCGAAATGGCACACAACCCTCTCGTTATACTCCAGCTCCCAATCTCACTGGCGACTGACGCATTCGTCTTATAAAGCGAAAGACAAATTGCTTAGCGACAGACCAATCTACCATTTCCCTATTCCTCGCCGGGACGTTTTTCCCAGAATTCCTGAAAGGGTACACTGGAGCATACCACGTTTCGTTTGAAGCTGAATTAGGTATGTAGGTACATTCAAAGCGATTTTCATTTGCTCGTAACTAAATCTTGCTTCGTTCTAAATCAAGAAGAAGTTTAAAGTTCGATAGTTTCTCCTGGGTATATGGCTTATTAAGAAGGTTAATAGAACTGTTATAATATTCTGCTTATGTGTTTGGTAAAATAAAACTAAATAATAAATAATTTAGAAAAATAAAAAAAGAAGTACAGCTGATGAACGGAGAAAGGAGTACCAGGAGAATATATCAAGAGAAAGTGAATGGTGGACGAAGCCGAGAATACCAGGGAACACATATCACAATCAAGTGACTCAAATACGTGAGCCGGGTTATGTCAAGAGACAAAAAATTGGTATTATGTATGCGACGATGTATGAATGTGATTGAAGAAGAAAGAAACGCATGCCAAGGCAGAGTTGTGTGGCGGACCATCCTCTTTGCAGTCCTGAGATCCTCCGATGAAATACGTGATGGTTAGTAAGTTACAAAAAAAAATCACATAATAATGTGTTTACCTACATGTTTTTTTAACATCGTTTTTTATCTTTATTCACAGAGTATTTATTCAAATCTTCAGATAAAGGCTACCAAGTAAATTGCTAATACAATGATTTTTCAAAAGCCTTTAATATCGTAAACCATGACATCTTATTAAATAAACTGTCGAAGATAGGTTTTTCTTTGCGTTTTCTAATATTCTTTTCCAGCTATTTTGCTACACGAAAATAATTTTTATCGCATCGAATTTTCTTGTCAAAATTATTTCTTGCTCTCTGGAATTCCTCTGGGTTCTAATTTGGGTCCACTCCTCTTTTCAAGTTTTATAAATGATATCGCAGAGTATTCTACATTCCGGGTTTCTTAATTTTGCTGATAACCTAAAACTATTTTTAGATATAATAACTTCAGAAGACTACAATCGACTCCATTTCGACATTCAAAGAATCGTTGATTCTGAGTAAAAGGAATCGGAGTACGTTTAATATCTTGAAATGTTTCATTTTTTCTTACTAGGTTTTACCGGTATACTATGACGAATGACATTTAAAACGTATCTCCACTGCTAAAGGTCTTGGTATCGTGTTTAATAGTCATATTGAAAAAGGCTCACATTTCATGGTCATATTGAAATGACCTGTAGTACTTCATTGAAAATTCTGGGTTTCGTACTACGCACTGCGAGGAATTTTAGAGACACCCGGGTTCTAATAAAACTATACAACTCATTAGTATAGAGTAGGCTTGAGAGTGGATTGGTGGTTTGGAGCCCACATCAGGTGAAGTATTTCCTCGTGTTGGAGAGTTTTCAGAAAACATTTTTTAGATTTCTCTAACTGGGGGGGTATGACTACTACCCGTGGCTCTATTCTACCGACTTTCTCTTGGGTATACTCGGAATGAACCATCTTACGGGTCCGAATGGATGTGCACCTTGCTACACATTTTTTTTAGAATGCTCCGTGGATGATCGAAATCTCGGCTATCATAGAGAGCATTAATTTCTATGTTCCCGATGGTTATCTCTGTCACTGGCAGCATAGACTATGTTATCTCCCGGCCTACATGACCAACTTACCAATGATCATGCCGGTGGAGAAGGCAATAATGCTGTTAAATATAATTACCTCAGATATCGACATGTTTAGCATCAATTCAGCTGAATTATCATTTGATAAGTACTACTCATTATTTTGATCAAACTACGGGAATCAATCTTTTACACAAGAATTGAATAGGCCTACGACTAAATAACTTATAAGCCCTGGGAACCAATAAATAAAACGGTGAAAAGTTAATAATAGGCATCTACTAAATAATCAAAGAAAAACATGAACTGATAGTCCCAATTTTGGTCATATTTCCATTCCCCTCGAAATCTCCCTCCCCTCAAACAATCCACCACCTTATTTGACGTTCTGTTACCTTCTTTGACTTTCGTGGTTTTCCTATCATCTATATAATTATATATATTGTATTGTATGTTTCTATTTTTATATTGCTGTCTCCCTCTTAATATTGTATCTCTTTTTCCCCATGTTTACCTCTATATATACATGCACACTTCTGTTATTTAATTATTATATTCTTAGTCATGAAGATGATTCAGTCGAATCGAAACTATTCAACTATACAAAAATAAAAGTGGATTCAAATAAAGTGTCTTTTCATTTCATCCATACGTTATAAGATGTGAATTTACTCTCAATATAACTGAAGACATTAATCGAGAGAAGATTGATCTAGTATACCGAATTGAAAGAAAACCGGTGTCGCCAAGACCTTTCGACTCCTAGGCGCCGACAGACCAATTAATTTGGTTATCTGTTCAAGAAAGGAAATCGATATTTAAAAATGTTTAATCAATTTACCTAAGTAAATTTAGTTTAATTTTAATAAAGCTAAAATTTACCTAACTCTAACACACTTATATCGGTTTATCGCTTCAGTTGTCAATTTAGGAGGAAACTTGAACTCCATAAAATAGATATCCATATGAAAATGCTTACCTTGAACATCATTATAGTACATAAATAGTTGGTTAAAGTAGGTATTCATTATTTTTGTGAAAATCGACGATAATAATTGAGTTTGGCAAGAGAAATAAATTTATATCCGTATTATAATATATTCTGTTTAAATGAAAATTTCGTATGAAACTTTATTGTGCTAAAAAAATCATTTTGGGCTTTGTGTTTCGTACGTGGAAATTGAAAGGATGTGATTTTATAATCATTAATATATCTAACTTTATAAATTAACTACATCCACGAAAATCCTGTGAAAACCGATGAAAACTCATAAATAGTAAAAAAAAAAGTAAAATATTGTTATTTTTTTTTTTTAAACTATATATTTTTTTAGAAATCGAAGTATTTTAATTAAATCAACAAAATATTAAACCTGATCAATGTCCTATTTCGTTATTATCTCAGAACTTTGGTTTTTGAGCTGTTACACTTTGGAACTGAGGCATCGATAATAATCTTCTCTTTTCTGCAATATGCCATGGTAATCTTCACTTCTATAGTATATTTATTCTATCTAAATATTAATAATTTTTGCTTATTAGTTTACGTTTCTAAGATATTGTGGAGAAAAAAAATATATTTATTAGTTTTCGTAAATCTATTCATCTAACCGTATTAAAAAACAAAATAAAACAAAAATAAAATTTTGTAAAACGAAAAACGATGCGATGCTGTCCTTGAAAACCTAAAACTTTGCATTTTCTATAACCTACTTCAACGCGCCTAAACAAAACATAACAAACTTTCAAAGAAAAAAATTCGAAGTGAAGTCAATATTATCAGAAATTTCCACTATGGCGATTGAAAGACAACTTTGTTTCCTAGCTGCCTTTACCCTAATTTAAAAATAATTCCTGTTGAAGATACTTAAAAAACCGAAAGAAAAAAGCTTCTTAGAAAGTTTTTTTCCAGTTCCTAAAATTCCGGAATTCCTCATTTGTCCCACTGAATTTAGCACAAAGGAAGCAGAAAGGTGAGAAAATTCCGTTTTCAATGTTCCCCTTACAAATCAAGTCTAAGTCTGTAGATTTTTTCAAGCACTGAATGTTTAATATGCTTTTTTCATTGAAATTCAGACGCAGGTACTTTTCTGTGTGAATTATTTATAACAGTGCCTAACACAAATTCTTTTACGTCGTCAACATAATAATTTGTATGGGTATGAACGTAATATGATACTAATAAACAAGATAAGTGCTCGTGTGTAAACACGTTTGTAAAAGGTCGAATATAATTAACATATTGTATTCAGTTTAGTGTTACTGAGCACCAAAAATTTTTTTAAGCAAATTCAATTACCCATTCAAGTTCAAACCACTCTCATCTCCATCCAAAAACCTCCCGACCCCATACACAAGACACTGTGACAAAACTCCCTTTCGCGTGAGCTTCGCGATAATTTGTTGTTTGACAAACAAAGATTAAAAAAGGTTGGCCCGTTTCCCTACGAGCGTAGATGAAGCGTGTACTGTTGAGATAAACGAAAGTACTAATTGCCTTATAAATTTGTATTAATTCAACGTCTGATTGCTTTATGAATTTCGGCACGCCTCCGTGTTTACAGAATGTATTTGTATGTAAAATATTGGTATTCGAGGCGAGGCGGGGAGCACCGAACAGTTCGCCTGCCTCTTGCTGTTACTGGCTTCTTGCAATGGCGGGCACAATTACCGTATAACTTGGCCCGGAGTTGAGACTCGCCGCATATTGTGTGTCAATGGAAAACGTATGTAAATCTTCTTTCTCTTTCGTCAGGAATAAATCACCGCGAGAATTTATTTGAACGTTTTATATAATGTATGGGACGAGATAAGTTGAAGATTCTGGTTTTCGTTGGGCATTTAGCAACTAACGATTTTCATCACGCTGATGAGATTTCTGGTCTATTATTCTGAAAGCATTTCTATATCCCTTAAATGAATTTTCATTCAACATTGAAGACTTTTTCCGACAAACGTTGTTTCTTCTTGATGTTTTGCATACGCAAGACCTAGTATTTTAAAAAATATATTACAAAATTAGCGACATAACATTAATAAAACAGTGTTAAACAATAAATTAAATAATTTGTTAACCTCTTAATACTCTACAATACGACACCATGGAGGTCATCCATATGTCAGTCTATTGATCACCTATATTTCCATCTATTTGTATTATTTCTGTATGTAAAATAATATGTGCTTCCAGAGTATTTAACAAGCTGTAAATTTTCAACTATTCATTTTTAAAACTAAGTGTAATACAACGGTAAAGTCGATTTCGGTGGTGTATAAATGATAATGATTTATTAAAAAAGGATATTATGTCATGCGAGCCCGCGCAGGTTACGACGCATAGGAAACAAATCTCTGCTGATCGTGGTGTTGAGCTATAAATACTGATCTGAGGTTTTGTCAATAGGTGCGGGCTCCGCGACCCAGGTATGGATAGGACTCCGCGCAAATATCTCATCAGTTAGTGCACACTGCACACTAATCGATCAATTGTTGAACGATTACATCACTTTCTGCAATTCAAGTCTTCCTAAAATGATGTTGGATTAATTAGATATTGTTTGTTAGAAACATTTTAAAATAAGCCCACTGGCTCATTTCATTCAATTGCTTACAAGCAAATGACTCGATGTTTTCAATTTCATTGCCTGGTTTTAATACAAACAAACTGTTAGTCTAAATTGGGTAAGTAACACTTAAAAAGCTCAAATTATGTGTATTATAATTGAAAAGCATGAAGGCAGAACAAACCCACTATCAGAGATAGCACATTTAGCTGAAATTATCACAAAACCATGTTTTCCCATTTTCTGTTTTGTCTGCGGTGGGTTTAATTGTATCAGTGTACATTTTACATTGAATTCTAACTCCTGGAGGCAGAGAGCACCTTTCAACCACGGCAACGGAGACAGGGCTGGCCTAGGCTTAACCAAACAGATTTCAATTTTAAAGTAATTTTAGCAGCATCATACAAGTAAAAAAACGTAAAGGGTGTTAAGAGACGTACCGGACTTTAACCAGTGATTCCTGATCATATTTGGTGACAAAAATGTTAATGGAATTTTGGTCTCCGGCAACATTTAAAAAAAACTATTTACTTTGTTATTTCACAATTTATTCATTTAAATAATAGAATAGTAATATTTGGTTGATTTGTATAGCACCGTTTTTGTGAAAAATCACCCCAAGGGCGCTGTGTAGTAATATGTAGTACATTTGCAGCGCGTTCCAGAGTGGTAGATACTGTCAATATCGCCCTGGTGAAAGACCACGTTGAATTGAAACGTTCCTTGAAATGGCTTTATCCGTGTTCGGTGACCAGATTTGAATAGCCAGGTACTTCCTCACCTCCCACCTTCCTCTCTTCAATACCTTTAATCTCACAACATACCCTAATTGCTGAAATGGGGCTGAGAGGCGGCCCCCAAGTTGGAGCCAGTGATAAAGAAGGCAGAAAGGCCCCTCGTTGGGAACCTGTGATTAAGAACTGACACGTTGGGGGCCATAGATAAAGAAACAGGTGGGGTTAACTCATCTGGAGGGCAGGCGAAGGACGCCTGACTCCAAGCTTACCTGGATAGCTCAGCGGTTAGAACAGGTAACCCTTCTTCTGCAGTCGTGAGTCGGCGACAGCCTCATGCTTGGCTCAGTGGAAAAAGATACTCAACTACCAAAAAAAATATGTGAGCTTTCTAGACAGGGTTTATTTTATGAAATACGGGATACAGGTAGTACATACGGGTTTACAATAACAATGGGCAGTACATAACCTATCTGAGGTTCAAATATCTCTCTCTCTCTCTGGTGAGTTTAAAATTGGACAAGTTACTTTAAACATAGTGATTTACAGCATATTAAAAAAAGGAAATAGTTACAGCTTACATAGGTCGATCGGTGTTTGTCAACACGCGCCTCCATCTCAAAGGGTGATGCCGAGGAACGCCGGGTCCCACACGGACAGCATCCGGTGGCTTACAGAAAGTTAATGCACTCATCACTGACTTCACTAATTAGATTTATGCGAAGACAATGAGATTACAATGTACTAAATGCATGGAAGGTAAGATGACGCCAGAAACCATGCGTAGCTACCGCGTGCTAAGGGCACGCCGCACGCACCTCTCGATTCTAATGTCGGACTTCTAATAATGGAGCGGCGGGCTTTCGCCGGATGACCGCTGAGCAAAGCCGGTGGCGGGCGGGAGTGTCGCTCCTTGGTGGCGAAAGCCGGGACTAATCCTTAGCGTATGTTCGAGAATCTTCTAGAGTCTCCCTTTTACTAGTAGCGAATTCGTTACAAAACAATGAATTGTTGTATTAAAGAATGATAACATAAAATAAGGCATTGAACAGTATAATATATTGTTTGTACCACCAACAGGTGAAAAATTGAGATGAATTTTAAAAGTCTAACATAAAATTGAAACAAAAGAGAAAAAGCTAGAATTCTGTCTAAAGGAAAATACTATAGACTAGGTTTTGCCTATTGCAGTGCTGCAATTGGTTTGTGTATTTAGAATATGTGTTGTAATGTGGATGAAGCAAGAAGTGTGTGTGTTGGAAATAATTTTTAAAACGAATATTTGGAAAAATATTTATACTCAACCTCCTACCCCTACTCCAACTCCTACTCCAACTCCTACTCCAACTCCTACTCCAACTCCTACTCCAACTCCTACTCCAGCTCCTACTCCAACTCCTACTCCAACTCCTACTCCAACTCCTACTCCTACTCCAACTCCAACTCCTACTCCAACTCCTACTCCAACTCCTACTCCAACTCCTACTCCAACTCCTACTCCAACTCCTACTCCAACTCCTACTCCAACTCCTACTCCAACTCCTACTCCAACTCCTACTCAACTCCTACTTCAACTCCTACTCCAACTCCTACTCCAACTCCTACTCCAACTCCTACTCCAACTCCTACTCCAACTCCTACTTCAACTCCTACTCCAACTCCTACTTCAACTCCTACTCCAACTCCTACTCCAACTCCTACTCCAACTCCTACTCCAACTCCTACTCCAACTCCTACTCCAACTCCTACTCCAACTCCTACTCCAACTTCTACTCCAACTCCTACTTCAACTCCTACTCCAACTCCTACTCCAACTCCTACTCCAACTCCTACTTCAACTCCTACTCCAACTCCTACTCCAACTCCTACTCCAACTCCTACCCTACATCTACCCAACTCCTACCCTACATCTACCCAACTCCTACCCTACATCTACCCAACCCCTACCCTACGACTACCACTATTAAATATTTAAAGAAAATGAAAAGAAAAAACTTTCAATGTTAGCTTTATCTCGACAAATGGGGCCTAGGAATTTATTGCCAAATTTTTAATTGCCCAAATCTCGTTGCGTAGGTGGAGACGCTCAGTTTGATACCCATATCGGCGACCCGTACCCCTACCCTTACTCCTACTTCTACCTCTACCCCTATCCCTACCCTACATCCCCCTTACATCTACCCTATCCCTACTGTGCCGCTATTCTTATTGAGTATTTATAGGAAAGAAACAGAAAAAAGCTTTCAGTATTAGCCTTTTCTCGCAAAAGAGAGCCAAGATTTAACTGTTCATATTTTCACCGAGATGCCCGGATCCGCTACGTCAATACGCGTATTTTGATACCAATATCAGATATATTACGAAAGAAAAAGAATATCAAAATGAATTATTTATAAAAATATCTCACTCTTAGATTTTCTGTGCTCCTGGCAAAAATCCATGAATCTGTAATTTTATATGCAAGTTATTGTCCATTTAGAAGCAACAAAAAAATAAATATATTATGTCAATCTCGAAACAGCTCTTCGGATTCTGTCTATTTGGTCCGTTTAAAAAAAATGGCGCTATTTAAAATAAATATTTATCAAAAAACCAGCGATTTTAGTTCCTCTAATGTATTTCATATGTAAAAGAATCAAGTCATGATATCGTATCGGTAGTACTTAATTATTTAGCCAAAACTGCTCAGTACCCACCCAGTAACTATTTTCGAATAAATTCGATGGGGTAAATGTTTTCTTCTCACTGGCAACATCGTAAGTGCCGCCATCTTGTCCGCCATTTTCTTTTTAAATATGTACACTATCGAACAAATTAACGTATTCATTTCAAATAAATTAATAAAATTTAACAACAACATAAAAATAAAACGTGACTTTTTTGATTTTTTTTTTTTTTGGTAATGACATTGCTGGAGGGTGTACTTTGTGAATTCGCAAACGCCGACAGTCCATTCGTAATTAATAAATGAAAAACTGAAAAAAAATCGACAAATCTTTATTTGAAAAATATTTTTTTTCTACCCCAACGTTCGCCGAGACGGACCTTTTCGATTTTCGGAAAAAAAACTTATTCGAAAAAAAACATTTAATTATATTACAAAAATTAATTGATATTTTGTGTCTACGTTTTTTGGTCGGTGTCTGTTTTTCGTGATCACTTAATATGGAACGTTTTCAAAGGAAACTGTCGGTATATTACGGGGAGAATTTCTTTGCGATGAAATTTGAATTACCGCCAAATTCGATTAGTTTTTATAATTTTTCCTTACGGATTTCACTGTAGTTCTAGTGCCGACCGCTAGGGTCGCTAGTAAATTTTTTTTTCTTCCTTTTAATCAATAATATGTCGTTTCATGACGATTTTGGAAATGTCAAAAGTTTGATGGATTATCCTGGGGTTTTTTTCAAGAAATGCGGCCGAACTGACCGATTATTAACCTTCCGAAATCTGTTTTAGTAAATATTGTCCAATTATTTATCCTTCCCCGCGAGTATTTTTTATGGATTACGCTTTCCCGTGAAGAGACATGTTTTTCAATTTTTTCCAGATATTTAATTTTTTTCCCCATATTTTTACGTGACGCGCGGCTGACTCGATGGAGTAATCTTTTCAGACTTGGCCAGCCAATGCGACCCTTGCGGTGTTCTAAACTCTACGGGAGTACAGTCGACTTTCGCGAGACTGCAGGTGCTTTATTTTCCCATACAAAAAATGACAGGTCAAAATTTGAGCGAAAACGAACCTTAAGGTGTTTCGCGTGGATAGGGCGTTTGGGTCGATTTTTGACTGGCTGGCGAAGTCTGAAAAAAGTGACGATTAGAGCATTAATATATATACTAGGTTTTGCCTATTGCAGAGCTGCAATTGGTTATGAATAGTTGTGTATGTGTGTTTAAATGTGCATGAAGCAAGGAGTGTGTGTGTTGAAAATAATTTTTACAACGAATATTTGGAAAATAATTCTACTCACCCTCCTACCCCTACTCCAACTCCTACTTCAACTCCTACTCCAACTCCTACTCCAACTCCTACTCCAACTCCTACTCCAACTCCTACTCCAACTCCTACTCCAACTCCTACTCCAACTCCTACTCTAACTCCTATTCCAACTCCTACTCCAACTCCTACTCCAACTCCTACTCCAACTCCTACTCCAACTCCTACTCAAACTCCTACTCCAACTCCTACTCCAACTCCTACTCCAACTCCTACTCCAACTCCTACTCCAACTCCTACTCCAACTCCTACTCCAACCTCTACTCCAACTCCTACTCCAACTCCTACTCCCACTCCTACTCCAACTCTCTACTCCAACTCCTACTCCAACTCCTACTCCAACTCCTACTCCAACTCCTACTTCAACTCCTACTCCAACTCCTACTCCAACTCCTACTCCAACTCCTACTCCAACTCCTACTCCAACTCCTACTCCAACTCCTACTCAAACTCCTACTCCAACTCCTACTCCAACTCCTACTCCAATCCTACTCCAACTCCTACTCCAACTCCTACTCCAACTCCTACTCCAACTCCTACTCCAACTCCTACTCCAACTCCTACTCCAACTCCTACTCCAACTCCTACTCCAACTCCTACTCCAACTCCTACTCCAACTCCTACTCCAGCTCCTACTCCAACTCCTACCCTACATCTACCCAACTCCTACCCTACATCTACCCAACTCCTACCCTACATCTACCCAACCCCTACCCTACGACTACCACTATTAAATATTTAAAGAAAATGAAAAGAAAAAAACTTTCAATGTTAGCTTTATCTCTACAAATGGGGCCTAGGAATTTGTTGCCAAATTTTTAATTTCCCAAATCTCGTTGCGTAGGTGGAGACGCTCAGTTTGATACCCATATCGGATAAACCTACCCCTACCCCTACCCCTACCCCTGCTCTTACCCCTAGTCCTTCCCCGACCCCTACCCCACCCCTAGTGATTTTATTTTAATAAATGTGTTTTGCGTAATATTTTCCCTTAAAAATATAAGCCACATCTTGCAAAATGGGGCTTTGGAGCTAACTGCTAAGTTCAAGGGGAAAGTAAAAAAACAGCGCTATATAAATTTTAAAAAAAAACATACAAAAAATTGTCGTTTTCTATCAATAAATGAATTTTTATCGATTTTTTTCGTTCACTGAATTATTTGTTCGTTGTATATTTCAAATTAGTATTACAATATTACTCATATAAGTATTAATAATGGCACCGTGTAAAATCGCCTCAGCATTAAAAAAAAACCGTAATTCTATTTCAACAAATTCGTTTATTTAAAATATTATTAAACCTTCAAAGCATTTTTTCATACTATTCCGTTAGTTTCCTTTAAATACTTGGGTACCTACCTACCCGGAAATTAAATTCGAATGCTTTATTAGATAAAATTCTCACGTAGGTACTTTTGTATTTGCATACAATCTATGGAAAATTCTCTAAGAAAAATTATGCAATATGAGAGCGGGCGGGAAGGAACGAAATGGCGCTTTTTTTTATATTTCCCAACTGTCAAAAGTTTGAACGATTATTGTCGAAGTTTTCCCATGGGTTGCAATAGATGTCGCGATTTTCAAAACTTCCTACGTGGTTTTTAAAAGCGATTATCTATTTAGTTAACCTCTCCGATTCGTCTAAGTAAAGGATATTGTAATTTCGTGGGAGACGGCAAACGGTGAAGATAATTTTCCGCCGAGAGATCCGATTTTACCTTTTGTACGTAGTTTTTAAATATATACTCGGCGAGTCTATTATTTTTCTTTCACTGGCAACACGTAGGGTAAAAGATCATTGGAAACTCGAATGAAACTCGAGCAGCGCCACACGGCGGGTAGGAAGATTGCGGTTGAAAATAGAACCAACGCAAAACTCGATCGGATTTGAATTTTTCCTTACTTAATTGACGCTAGTTTTAGTTCTCGCCGACAGTTGGAAACCATAATCGATCACTATTTTCGATACAAAATTTTCATTAGTTTCCGGAGGTTTTTCTTAGATTGCGAGTTCGATCCGCGGCCAACTTCGTTTTTCTGAACTTGAACTACGCCAAAATGAGCCTCACGATCGCTCAGACTCGAAGGAAGAGCGGTCGTTTTTCGCTTATTGTCTGAATTTTTCCATACATTTTTTTCGACATCGAAATTTGACCAATTCTGAGCCTTACTTTCTTTCAAATTACATAGGCGGACGGTCGATTTTGGCTTGACTTCTAAATCCCCTTGACTGCACGCGAATACGATCCTTGAGGTGTTTCGAATGGATGGGGCGCTAAGGTGGATTTTTTCTTATCAGGGGTGGTCTGAAAAAATTCGCTTTAGAACAATACTATATATATATACTAGGTTTTGCCTATTGCAGAGCTGCAATTGGTTTGTGTATTTAGAATATGTGTTGTAATGTGGATGAAGCAAGAAGTGTGTGTGTTGGAAATAATTTTTAAAACGAATATTGGGAAAAATATTTATACTCAACCTCCTACCCCTACTCCAACTCCTACTCCAACTCCTGCTCCAACTCCTACTCCAACTCCTACTCCAACTCCTACTCCAACTCCTACTCCAGTTCCTACTCCAACTCCAACTCCTACTCCAACTCCTACTCCAACTCCTACTCCAACTCCTACTCCAACTCCTACTCCAACTCCTACTCCAACTCCTACTCCAACTCCTACTCCAACTCCTACTCCAACTCCTACTCCAACTCCTACTCCAACTTCTACTCCAACTCCTACTCCAACTCCTACTCCAACTCCTACTCCAACTCCTACTCCAACTCCTACTCAACTCCTACTTCAACTC
Organism: Halesus radiatus; assembly: GCA_022606495.2. Classification (NCBI taxonomy): domain Eukaryota; kingdom Metazoa; phylum Arthropoda; class Insecta; order Trichoptera; family Limnephilidae; genus Halesus; species Halesus radiatus. The sequence goes on along the minus strand of JAHDVE020001542.1, from coordinate 318,847 downwards.
CTACTCCAACTCCTACTCCAACTCCTACTCCAACTCCTACTCCAACTCCTACTCCAACTCCTACTTCAACTCCTACTCCAACTCCTACTCCAACTCCTACTCCAACTCCTACTCCAACTCCTACTCCAACTCCTACTCCAACTCCTACTCCAACTCCTACTACAACTCCTACTCCAACTCCTACTCCAACTCCTACTCCAACTCCTACTCCAACTCCTACCCTACATCTACACAACTCCTACCCTACATCTACCCAGCTCCTACCCTACATCTACCCAACTCCTACCCTACATCTACCCAACTCCTACCCTACGACTACCACTATTAAGTATTTAAAGAAAATGAAGAGAAAAAAATTAATTGCCCAAATCTCGTTGCGTAGGTGGAGACGCTCAGTTTGATACCCATATAGGCTAAACCTACCCCTACCCCTACCCCTACCCCTGCTCTTACCCCTATTCCTTCCCCGACCCCTACCCCACCCCTAGTGATTTTATTTTAATAAATGTGTTTTGCGTAATATTTTCCCTTAAAAATATGAGCCACATCTTGCAAAATGGGGCTTTGGAGCTAACTGCTACGTTCAAGGGGAAAGTAAAAAAACAGCGCTATATAAATTTAAAAAAAAATCATACAAAAAATTGTCGTTTTCTATCAATAAATGAATTTTTATCGATTTTTTTCGTTCACCGAATTATTTGTTCCTTGTATATTTCAAATTAGTATTACAATATTAGTTAGGTAAGTATTAATAATGGCGCCGTGTAAAATCGCCTACGCATTAAAAAAAAAATCGTAATTCTATTTTAACAAATTCGTTTATTTAAAATATTATTAAACCTTCAAAGCATTTTTTTCATACTATTTCGATAGGCTGCTTTGAAAAATAGGGTACCTACCCGAAAATTAAATTCGAATGCTTTCGTAAATTTGATTCTCGGGTAGGTACTTGTAATATTGCACTTGTCTACAAACTGAAGGAATTTTCTCGAACAAAATTATCCCATAGAAAAGTGAAATAGGCGCGAAGGAATATAATGACGGTTTTGATCAGCTTTTATAACTGTCAAAAGTTTGAACGATTATTGTGGAAGTTTTCCCATCGGTTGCTATAGATGTCGCGATTTTTTAACCTTTCTAAGTGGTTTTTAAAAGCGATTATCTATTTAGTTTACCTCTCCGATTCGTCAAAGTAAAGGATATTGTAATTTCGTGGGAGACGGCAAAAGTTGAAGATAATTTTCCGCCGAGAGATCCGATTTTAGCTTTTGTACGTAGTTTTTAAATATATACTCGGCGAGTCTATTATTTTTCTTTCACTGGCAACACGTAGGGTAAGAAAGATCGCCGGAAACTCGAATGAAGATCGAGCAGCGCCACCCGGCGGGTACGAAGATTGCGGTTGAAAATAGAACCGACTCGATTGGAGTTGAATTTTTGCTTACTGATTTAAGGTTAGTTCTAGTTCTCGCCAATAGATGGAACCCGTAATCGTTCAATATCTTCGATACAAAATTTTCAGTAGTTTCCAGAGATTTTTTTAAGAATGCGAGTTTCGATCCGCGGCTAACTTCAGTTGTCTGAATTTTTTCCATACGTTTTTTGGCTACATCGATATTTGACCGATTCCGAGCCTTATCGTCTTTGAATTTCTATAGACGGAAGGTCGATTTTGGCTTGGTTTCGAAATCCCCTTGACTGCACGCGAATACGAACCTCGGGGTGTTTTAAATGGATAGGGCGCCAAGGTCGCTTTCGGCCGGCCAGGCGTGGTCTGAAAATGGGGAAAAGTTAGAACAATACTATATATATATTATTGACTCACCTTCTTTATTGCAACTCATTCAGTTCAACATTCCTTGCCGTAGACTCGGAAAAAATGAATTGCTTTTCCTCAATAAACACATCTACTAATTATGGGTACCATCCTCCACTGTCCAGAATGTCGAGATTTGTTAACTCAAGCCAGGGCCTTGAAATTTTTGGTACCAATGTAAATAACTTTTGTAGGACTTTACGAAATTAGAACTCTTAGATTATCATTTAGAATATCTAAAATAATGAACTCTACTAAAACCATGTTCAGGCTCTGACTTGAATATTCTCTCAGATGTATATTTTTGTCCTCTTTTTGTCATTGCTTCATTCTTGTATTATGTACGTGCTGTTCTTTTTTTTGTAGATCTTGTTTATTTCATTTCGTGTTATGTATTTTGTGTAATTGGACAATGGTTCGTAAATAAATAAATAAATATAATAAAATAAAAATAAATCCTTTGTGTGACCAAGCTGAAAGCTTCTTCGGGTCTGGAAATCTGGTACTGTCACCGTCCACATTATGAATGAATACGTTCCTTTCTTTATCTGTCTACATTCGTCTCTTATTCGTAAACGACATTGGCGAGACCATTAAACGCTCAAAATATCTCCCTTTCGCTGACGATATCAGACTCTTTTCAGAGATATTAAAAGTCTTATCGATTCCATCCTTCTGCGGAATGATTTTCCTCCTCAAATGGTCGGAACTGAACTGTCATTCATTTTAATCCACTTTTTTATTTTTATTTGTCGACTAGTTTAGATTCGGCAGAATCGAAACTAGTCGACAAATAAAAAAATAAAAGTGGATTAAAAACAAAGTGACTTGTTATTTAATACATCATGTCAATCCACAATGTGTTTGCTTATTCTGAAAATCAAACATTTTCTTCTTGCTTTGTTTGGTTCACAGGGTGGCGGTACTAAATACCCGCCTCCTAAATTGATGATCCGAAGAAGTCCTTTGGAGTAGTTCTACTAGCTAGTTTTTATGCATATTGAGAAGTTGGCTAGTTCATTTAGGATAAAATACTAATTTTAATATTAGAGTTAAGGAACACCTATGGTGTTTAAGTAATAATAATTATTCTAATTTTGCCCACCATTTTTTGGAAACAAATCATTCTTTTGATATAAATAAAGGCTTCAATTTTTTTTACATACAATCGGTTTACAATTAGATAAATTTGAAATTTTTGAAATTATAAAAAGTGTTAATAGTCAATTAAATATAATTAATAATTTATTTTTTTTTAATATCACCTGAATTTATTTTCATATTAATAATAAAAATATTTTTTTATTAACATTTTTGATACATTACTTATCTACTTTAATCATTTTTTGTTGTTTTTAATTTGTCTATTTTTACATTATTGTGTTCTATGTTTATCATTTGTCTATAGTTGACATTATTATTTTTTAGTATTATGTATGTCCTGGTGAGGAATGCTTCGCTTTCGAAACATGTTGATAGGTATATATTAATAAACTGATGATTACAAAGTAATATTTAATTCATTTATTAAAAAAATATAGTTTTGGAACGGCCAGAGGTTTTACAACAAAGTCCGCCTCCAGGAAACGCTTTCACTTCTGATTTCCATGATTTTCTGCTGTTCCCTTCAACTCCTTATGGACGCTGTGTTGTTTGCGTCCACACCTACGTTATCAAGCCATCTAAGTTTGCTCCTTCGTCCTGCAGATTTATGTAATATTTGGCTCTTCGGTGATAGGCTTTCTTCCATCATTTCTGTGTCTGTCCAACGAAGCCGTCCCAGTTTTATAAACCCCCTTCTTCACGGTCAGACATTATTTTCTTGTATGACTCCGAGGATTATAGCTTGACCACAATAAAAAACCGTGCGCGCAGACGCAGGTCTCTTGGCGCAGAATGGACGGGACTTATTAGTGTTTCGCTAGCTCTCGTAGGTGATAGTTCCGCACTGGAACATGAAAAAACCCGTTTTACACGCACAACGTTTGAACACGTAGCAATCAGAAAGTGAGGCGACCGGTGAATCAACTGTTCATGTATTATCTTCAAAGCGCAAAGGGTAAACAATTTCCATACAAGAAGAATATTATTATTCACGATTTTCGTACACGCTGAGAAAAAATACGACATTAAAAAAAACTTCAGATGGTTTCAAATGATTGCATAATTTTAGATACCCGCAGAGTACGCAAGGAAACTTCCCATAAAACTAGATTTTTTTTGGAAAAACTGTCAATTAAGAAACAAAATTCTTGTGTTTCGGTATCTCTTTCAAAATAAAGAGCGAAGGGCGGTTCATTAATTATAAATGAAGAAAATAGTGAAAAAAACATGTATTAGCAATATTTACCAAAAAAATAATCATTGGAAACGATAATTTCTAAGAGTATGTAAAACGGGCTGACCATATGGCAGTCCATTTCCGCACCCCCCTTCGTTCCGGTCGGCACTGGAGAATGGTTTTTTGTTTGTGGTTGAACTACGGTTTTTATATTATCTTCAAATATTGTCCAAAACCCTGCCACTGTTTATAACAATGCAATAAAATAAGTTATAATAGTGTAATCCTCACCAATGATTACTGATAACAATAATTGAGAGAGGTATGTTTTTCAAGAGTTTTACAAGCTCTGTGGAGATCACTGTCGTGTCAGTAGCTCGTGTTTGTCCAGTTACTACTCTGTATTGTATTGTGAATGCGGTTTGGTCAAATTGGTAAAGCTGCAAATATCATGCCGAATATGGATTGATTTGGTTTTCACATAAATACTTCTGTTTTACGTGAATTTATGTTATGTCTACTACTTGACAATGCACAAGAAAACTGGTCCAAAAGGGTTGCCTTTCAATTTTTATGGTGATATTTTTTTTACGAGTTATAAAAATACAGATTTCTTAAGAAAGTACCGATTGTTTTTTTGATGTTCCAAATATTTTTCAGCCTTATGTCTTTATATCGGAATGTGGTCCAATAGTTCAGATATTGGAGCCAGCAGTTTGTTTGCCAGACCTAGTGCTGTATATTGTATTCTTCACAATATTTTTAGGTAAATATTTTTTCAAATTAATCTCTGAAACTATGTGTAATTCGTCTATATTGGAAGATATTAACGTGTACGTCCCTAACATCTATACTCATATACTAATTTATGCTTCAAAAGCAAGAACTTCTGCTAATCAACAGAGCGATCCTGCGTTGACCGTTGACATTTTTAACGACACTTACAGTTTATCGACTACCTTTTGACACATGTCACAAAATAGGCGCAAAACCGTCCCCATGGCCCTTGTCTGCCTTGTTATTTATTTTTTCCATTTATGCACATATACGAGGGCTGTCCGTAAAATAAGGTCTCCAACGTGCTGCTGTCGCGAGGAACGATTTTACGTGCGATCTGGCAACACTGGCGTGTAGCTTGGTTCCCCCACTCCAGATCCCCACCACGCTGCACTATCTGCGACGCTTAGTCTCGGCGTGGCAGCGGTTTGCGATGGAACTTCCACTTGCAGCACCCGCCAGGTGTGAATTACGCTCTGTAATTCGTTTTTTGTGCGCAAAGAACAAAACCCCGGTAGTCATTCATACTCAGCTGCGTGAAGTGTACGGAGAACAGTGTATGAGCGCGAAAAATGTGCGCAAATGGTGCAGAGATTTTAAAAACGGACGTACAGACATCCATGATGAAAAGCGTGCCGGACGGCCATCGGTTTCAGATGAAACAATTGCCAAAGTGGAAAAGGCAATGCTTGCAAATCGACGGGTAACGGTTCGGGAGCTCTGTGACATGCACCCTGATGTCAGTAACACCACTATTAACAAGATTTTGACAGAACATTTGGGATACCACAAGGTCTGCGCAAAGTGGGTCCCAAAAATTCTCACCGAAGATCACAAACAACAACGGGTACGTATCATAACTCTACTTATTTAAAACAAATTATAAGGTGCATTACAAGTATTTTACCAAAAATTTAATTAAAGGGTATTCTTGGTCGTGTAAAACCTTATATGAAAAGAGGAGTTCTTGTGTCTGAGAAGGGAGACACGATTCTTAATTTGGTGGGTACATAATATTTAATTTGCTTCTATTTATAAAATGTTTTATATGAAATATTTACGTACGTAAGTGTTTTTAAAGATGATTTTTTTTGTTTTTTTTTTTGTTTTGATTGGTCATTAATACTTGATCATGTATATTGTACTAATACTTGTTCATGTATATTGTACTATTTCTTTATTTCTGTACTTTTTGTATTCTCTGTACAAAAAGGGTAAGTAACCGTTTTATTGACACCATGAAAAATAGATAAATATTATTAAAAAATACATAAAGAGTCGTAACTCACTGAGCTGAATAGTTACGTTGACAGAAAAATTCATACAATTTTCTTGATACTCACAGTTCTTTGCTACGTCAGATTTCACGATTGCGGATTTTCTGCTTTTTAGATGTTACTAATACAACAAAAATATATTACTTTCCGACCGTCACCCTGTAGAGACCGACGTCACATGACCGTGATTTTACAACTTTGTGTACGTTAACAACGCCATATACCGGTTCGACCGTGGAATATTTCGGCCGCAGCACGCGCGACGGTTCTGCCTGGGGAGACGGGGAGACGCTGGCTGCTCGGAGTGACTCGTGTTTACGGCCCGTCCCAACCCAACCCAATCCGGTGCGGCTGCGGCTCTGTGCTCTTCATGGTTTACGTTAGAACAATTTCATCAAATAATAATAACAATAAAAACGTTTATTTATCAATAAGTTATTTAACATTTTTTTATTTTTACATATTATAAATTTTACCAATTGACAAAGGGGTCACTATATATTCCGGAGCCTGGAGTGCAGCTGATTTTCTGCAATGCTTTTATAAATTAGATGAAGTTAAACCTACCTACGTATCTTAAATAAAATCTCTACGATTAAATGTAAAAAATATATATACTCGTATATTACAAAATCACTAACATAAGTATCAATGTTATTGTTTATCATTTATAATGGTGTGCGGCTGACTGACGAGTGGGGGGGTCTGATTCATCATTGGAATGGTTTGTATAAAGCTGGATGCTAGACAGCTTATGCTTATGAAGGTGGAGATGATGTTGTACTTACTTTTACCCTAACGGCCTTTGTGATTATTTCCAGAAAGTTGACCTTCGTGGGGACTTCTGCAATGTGTGGGAATCCTTTATATGTAACTCCGGCTATGCTGCTAAAGAATTGTGATATTTGACTCATTGTCTAAGTAGTATTCACATCAAAGTTCCCAATAGACGTAGATCCATGAAATATTTTATCTTGAGTTATTTAATAAGAATATTGACAATTTTAATCCAATTTCTCGAATGTGTAGTTTGCACAATGATATAGAATGTGACGATATAGACATCTTTATAAACAGCCTCGGATATTTTAAAAAGCAAATTAACCATCTTCTATCACGTCGTGGAAAATAGTAGTGCTATTAGAAATACTTTTAGTCTTCTATTTTGTAGTAACTATCGTGTACAACAACACAAGCATTATCTATATTACATTATTGATGAACTTTTATATCTATTACTTTTATTTATTCACTACTGTCGCTAGATGGCGGTGCTCCCCAACTCAAACACGAGAAATCATTCTCTATTGTGTGGGGTCTTTTTGTTAAATAAATTTATACTTTTTTAATTAGCTGTTATATCTGTACTATTAAATATTCTATATGTATTTATATTTAAAAAAAAATAATTAAAAAAACATTAACTTTGTTTTTCTTCTCTTTCTCTATCTTATATTACGTTTTTTTATACCTTATGGGGTTTTATTAGAAATGTCGTGAGATGCTTTTTTTCTCTTTACTTCTCTTTCTCTATCTTATATTACGTTTTTTATACCTTATGGGGTTTTATTAGAAATGTCGTGAGATGCTTTTTTTCTCTTTTCTTCTCTTTCTCTATCTTATATTACGTTTTTTATACATTATGGGGTTTTATTAGAAATGTCGTGAGATGCTTTTTTTCTCTTTTCTTCTCTTTCTCTATCTTATATTACGTTTTTTATACCTTATGGGGTTTTATTAGAAATGTCGTGAGATGCTTTTTTTCTCTTTTCTTCTCTTTCTCTATCTTATATTACGTTTTTTATACCTTATGGTGTTTTATTAGAAATGTCGTAAGATGCTTTTTTTCTCTTTTCTTCTCTTTCTGTATTTAATAATAATAATATCTTTATATTAATTAAATTTAACTATAACTAAAAGACATGTATAATATAATAATGCAAGTGTACAGTGGTTTATAAAGTAAAATAGAAAATAATATAATAACAGTTATACTTAAAGTTTCACATAACCCGCCTCACTAGGCTAGCCTGTGTTGAGGCAGTAATTTTGCAAATTATTTTATAGTTTTAAAATACCTATGAATATATACTTACATTAAGATATGTTTCGTAAATCGTTGAATTCATTAATTTCGAATTTGGGAGAGTGCACCGGTAAATGCCCTATAATTACTTTTAATTCAATTTTTTACATTGTGTTTGAATATTTTTTGTGAATCAGATTTTTTTTATGCCAACCGGAATAATGTTGTAAATTCTTGTCGCAAAGTACCTAAAATTTCGTTGCCCAAAAGTAGTATGAATTACAGGAATTATTCATATTATGCTTCATGTTCTATTTCCCTTATTATTTTTTATTATTTAGCATCTCTAAGTGGTAACTAAAACTATGCATCCTGCGAACATTTTTAAGTGGATTATTAACACTCACGCACTTCCCCATGCTAATTTTATTAATATGATCATGATAATTCTCTGTAAATAATCCAAAACAATAATGAATGTATCGAATTACTACATAATCGTACGATCTCTTTCCTCTTCGTGCATTATTTGTTTCAATTGGCGGAGGGGAACATTATGCATTTTGGCACAATGTCTATTGCGATTATCTCCAGAAAGGTTACTTCCGTGACAGTTGTTTGGGTGACTTTCCTGTCTTTATCACAATGGTAATGATATCGATTGAGTGGATAATTAATCAATTTATTTTTAATAACTTATTGAAGTTTATAAACCTCATTGTAATATTTAATCATTGAAGAAGATAATATTGACATATCAATATGTCATTAACGCTCCGGCATCGAAGGAGTACAGTCGTGTATATTGGTAATAATTGTGATCAAAAATTTATAGTGTACAAACAATATCTCGCCCACCGGGCGATCTACATAAACAATATGGAAACGCAAGAAATCATTAAAAACATTAAAGAATTAATAAATAAAATTACTTCCGTAAAAGATTCCAAGATAAAAACATCGCTGGAGCAAAGTTTAATATCCCTGGAAGAAATATTTCAAAATGAGCGTATCTGTCTACAAAAATCATAGATTTACAAGAAACGATGATTATTAATGACCAACGATACACCAAGAAACTCGAAGAAATTCTAATAACCAACCAAAAAACATACGCCCAAGTCTGTGACAACAAGAAACCAGCGGACACGAAATACAACATTGAACCGAAATACTCAATTTTATTAACATCTAACACCTTAAACGCCGAGAGCATAAAAACAAAAGTTCAAAAAAATATTGATTTAACTAAAATTAAAGTCGGAGTCAACGGAGTTAAAAAGATTGGCGATAAAAAAATGATAATTTCATGCCAAAAAAAAGAAGATGCAGAAATATTAACCAACGAAATAAATAAGATAACTGGAAAGGAGATTTCGGCTGAAGAAATAAAAAAAAGAAACCGTTCTTGATGTTAAAAAGGCTTCAATGCCAATTGACTGAAGAGGATATTATAATAATAATAATAATTGGATTACTTCTATAGCGCCGTTTTCGTGAGAAAATCACCTCAATTATACATGGAATTATACAACAAAATCAAGAATTAAATCAAGAAGACAAAAATAATATTAAACTCATTAAAGAGTTAAAAAACAAATATAATGAAGGTAAAGAAAACGATACCACGAACTACATCATACAAACAACCGGAAAAGTAAGAAGAATATTATTAGACAAAAAAAAATAAATATAAAATTCCAACGAGTGTACGTCGAAGATTGTAACCCACTCACACAATGCTATCACTGCCTTAAGTTCGGCCATACAGCCCAAAGATGTCTCGACAGGACGCAGCCACCCATTTGCCCCCATTGTACTAAAGAACATATACTCTCGAAATGCGAAAACAGAGAAATAAACCCAATTTGCAACAATTGCTGTGTGCAAAATAAAAGATTTAATTTGAACTATTCCACCGAACACCGGGTTGACAGTATAAAATGTGTCTACCGGCAAAAAATGCTTCAAATTGCTAGAGAGCGCATCGACTATGAATAAATATGGTAAATTATATCTCCTCATACTAACTTCAAAATGACTGATTTTATATGTAATGCTTTAGATAAAAAAACATTTATAGAAGAAAGATTATACCACTCCATAAGAGATTTAAATCTAATTTGCTCTGATAAAGTATTTACCTTATTTCATACTAATATAAGAAGTATCGAAAAGAACTTAGATGAATTAATAATATCTTTAAAAACATTAAATTATTTTCCGGACGTTATAGTGTTAACAGAAACACATTCCGCCGGCGAACTGAATTATAATCTTGCGGGGTCCTCTTTCTATACAACAACAACAAAGTTAAACAAAAACAGTGGTATTGCAATATTCATATCTAACCGCTATAATGTACTCAACATTAAAGAAATACACAATTTTCATAATGTAAACCTATTAAATATTGAGTTTAAAGACCAAAATAAATATTATAATATTATTGCCGTTTATCGCACTCATGCATCAGTAATATCACAATTTATAAATGAATTAAAAATATATTATTAAATTTTAGAAATAAAAATAATATTATTGTTGGAGATATGAACTTAAATATTGCAAGAGAATACTCTAGTAAGGATAAAGATAATTATCTAAACATGTTAGCGGAACTTAATTATTTACCGTGCATAAATTCATATACTAGAAACGTTCGAGGTCAACGACCTTCATGTTTAGATCATGTATTTACAAATATTTCTGATATCCAAAATATTATATCCGCTGTCATTCATACAAGTATCACTGATCATTATTCATGTATATTCAATTATAAATTCTGTAATCCAACTTTTCCACCATTTAAACAAGAAAATGTTTCAAAAAAAGTACTTAACATGGATACGTTAAAATATAAATTAGAAGTAGAAAATTGGCTTGATTTATATCAATGTAATGATGTCAATGTTTGTTGTAAAATGTTTGAAGAAAAATTATCTAAATTCATAAATGACTCAACAAATAATGTCATATCCAAATCCAAACTACCTAACTTCAAACCTATAAAACCATGGATAACTCACGGTTTAATAGTATCCGAACGTCATAAGCAAGCTCTTTATAGATTAACTAATCAACAACCAAATAATGAACTTTTACAGAAACATTTTAAAGCATATAAAAATAAACTCTCATATATCATAAAACATACAAAAGAAAGCTATTATAAACAGAAGTTGATACAGGTTGAAAATGACAAAGGAGTATGGACGATTATAAATGAGATAATGGACAAAAAAAATTAAAAAACAATGAAATCAGCTCTATTATTCATGATAATTCGAAAACATGTTGCAAAGAGAACCCTTTAAAAGCTGCAAATATATTTAACGAATTCTTTTCAAATATAGGAGAAAATCTTGCGAATCTCATACACAAAGATCCAAATATAACAATTCCAGACTGTAATGTTGATGTTAAAATAAAATGTCAACATTTCAACTCACCACAGAGGACGAAATAGTAACTATTATAAACGGCATGAAAGGAGGCTCTGCCCCAGGTTTTGATAGAATTAGAATTAACATTTTAAAAAATATTAAAAACAAAATTTCTAAACCGTTAATGCATATAATCAACACAAGTTTCCAATGCGGAGTATTTCCATGTAATTACAAACAAACTACCATAACTCCAATATTTAAGTCTGGTAATCCCGAAGATGTTGATAATTACCGTCCCATTTCAGTAATCTCAAATATTGCAAAAATTTTTGAAAAACTTGTAAAAAAAAGATTTAACCAGTTTATAAAATGTAATAGCATAATTCACGAAAATCAATTCGGGTTTATGGAAAGTAGAAGCACACAGGATGCAATTTCAAAATTAACTAGCCTTATTCACACTTCATTAGATAAATCACTAAAATGCCTTGGAATTTATATAGATCTCAAAAAAGCGTTTGATAGCATATCTCATGACAAACTTATAATTAAATTAAGCAACATTGGAATAAATAGTACAGCTCTGGAATGGATAAAAAGCTATCTTTCAAACGTCCTCAAGTGGTAAAAATAAACGAGGTACTTAGTCATAAAAAAACAAGTAATTTTGGCATACCTCAAGGTACAGTACTGGGACCTCTACTTTTTATCATCTATGTAAATGACATATTCATGCAAAAGCTAAACGGAAAAATAATATCTTATGCTGGCGACACTGTCATAATAATTGAAGGTACTGACTGGAATTCTATTAACAAGCTAGCAAATACTGATATTAATATATTAAAAAATTGGTTCGATAATAATCTACTCTCCCTTAACACTGGAAAAACAAAATTTATTCCTTTCTCTATCAATAAATTTAAATCAAAACCAAAAATAAAAATTATAATACACCAAAGTAACTGCAACAGAATCAATTGTAATCAAGCATGTTCAATACTTAGTCCAACTTCCAAAATTAAATACCTTGGTGTATATATAGACCAGCATTTTAAATGGAAAAAACATATTTGTGAACTTGTTAAACGAATTAGAAAATGTATATATATATTTATAAGACTAAGAAATATTCTTAGACTAGAAAACCTAAAAAGAGTGTACTATGCAATTGTTCAGTCTATTTTACAATATGGAATTATTGGCTGGGGGGGAACATATGATAATATTTTAAGTCACTTAAAATAATTCAAAGATTGATAATAAAGGTAATTTTAAAAAAAACCATCATCATTTTCCACTGAAAAGCTTTTTACAATATTCAATGTACCTACAGTAGATAAAATTTATAAAAAATATGCAATTATTCAAATCTTTAAAGAAAAACGTTAAATAAATTACAATTTAATATATCCGCAAGGTATCAACAAAACATTAAAATCCCGCCATTCAATACTAAGCATACGCAAAACACATACCTATATCTAGGAATAACTTTTTTTAACAATCTGCCATCTGATCTTAAAATTATAGAAAATATCCATGAATTTCAACATAGATTAAAAAATTACCTCAAACTACTCTAACAATTTAAATTTTTTTTTTTTTTTTAATTTTTATTATTATTAGATTCTCTTCATTTCTTCTACTTTCTTTTCATTTTCTTTAATACTATTACTAGTGATAAATTAAAAAATTTACACGACAAATTCATATTTTCCTGCTATTGTACAACAATATTTTAAGTTATGATTTGATTAATTAAGCGATAATCACTCACCAAACACAAGAACCTTGTTTCTTTATGGTGAGGAATAGCTATATTATATTTTTTGTTACACTATATGAATCATGTCTTATTTTTATATACTCTCTGTAAAAAAAATTATTATATTAAATAAAAAATAAAAATAAAAAAAAAATAAAAAAAAAAATAAAAAAAAAATATCCTAAATGAAACACGAAACCGAAAAAAACCACAGAAAATAAAAAAAGTTCGTCATAAATACTCGTATAGCAGCCAATAATATGGGATTTAAAACGGAGGATAATATTGATAAGTCTTGAATTTGAGGTATGATATCGATGAAGATGGTGTAAATTTAACTGGTATCATTAGCTTAGTCGGTAAAGCGGTTGTCCCGGAAAGACGAGGGTTCGAGTCCCAGACGCGACTGATACCTTTTATTTTCTTTGGTTTTTTTTTGGTTTCGTTTTTCATTTATGATATTTTAATATATCTTCTTCAATGATTGGCTATATTATGTTTTTGTGCGCTATGCTTTAATTGGCGGTGGAGGAAGCTCTCGTGTGTTAGGTATCGTGCTATGTACAATAGCCATTGTGCCACTACCTGCGTGTCCATCTGCAGAGCCAGTCTCCGTGAACTGTACTTAGTGCTATCGACCGCTGTCATGGCTCGAGCAACAGTGACTCTCGTCGAGGATAATTATATGGGAACAGTGGAGACTGGGGTGGCCAACCGTTGGTTCGTTGGTCTCTCCGATAGCCAACAAACGTCGATGTTGCTTTTTCTTAATCGGACTAACTAACAACGAAGATTTTAAACGCGTTTTTTTTAATCTATCTGCTATGTATGTTATTAATTAATATGTATGAATAATTTTAAGTGACATTATTTAATAATTTTTCCCCTCTACCCAAGGCAATCCTTAATTAAACTTCACTTGTCTCATTCTCCAACTCCTGAAGTCAACGGGGAGATTTTCTGTCATCACGGAATATAATAATTGCATTACTTCTATAGCGCCGTTTTCGCGGGAAAATCACCTCAAGGGCGCTCTACAAATAATTTATATAACACATCACTTAGACGTGTAACTAATACCTTACAGCTAAAATTTATTACTAATGCCTTACAAGCAAGCTTTATAACTATTGACTTACAACTAAGACTTATGGCTAGGGATTAACTACTGAGACTTATAATTAGTGATTTACATCTGTGGCTTATAGCTAGTGACTTACAACTAAAAGTTATAGCTAGTGACTTTCAATTTAGACTTGAGTAGGTATAACTAGAATATAAACCTAACACATATATAAACCAAATACATATTTAATAATAATGAATCATTATGATCAATTCTCCATAATATTTTTATCTTTTTATTTTTTATTTATTAATTAATTTTTTGATACATACATACATACATACAGGTTATAAACTTTTTTGTTTTTTTCTTAATATTCACTTATATGTACATCTAAACACATGTACATAAACCTACGTGTATGTATATAAAGCAAAAAATCCCACATAGGCAAGGCCAGTGCGTGCGTATACCTGGTATCAGTTAGTGGCAGTGTATTAGTATATTTGTACTAATGCATGGATGTTGAAGGTAAGTTAAATAAGAAAAATAAAATGAAAAAAAAAGAAAAGAAAATGGGGAAAATATACAATTATAGCAGGAAGGGGTTGATATCTTTGATTTTAATCCAATTTTTTATAATATTTTTGTATGTGTTTAAAGACATGTGATCATTCGGCTTTGGGGTGAACAATTAAATTTCTCTAGGTACCTTAAAGGTTGGAGTCCCCTTATGTAGACAATAATTGCGTGACTGTCACGGTCTGATGAGCCTGCGCAGTGCGCATGCCCATCGAGCAGGGCAGAGAAAGCAAAATTCAAACACGGTGCACATATTTATTGAGTTATACCTACAAAGTACAGCTTCAACTGATGCATCTAGCGGCAATTTTTATATATTTAAAAAAAATATTTTTGTCTTGTATTGGAGCGGAATTTCAATATTATGACGATCATAACCTATATAAAACACTTGAATTTAATTCTGGCAGATATAAGAGTAATATTGAACTAGCGGGTAAAAACCGAATACCGCGGGATAGATAAATTTGCAAGGATAACCTCAACAGTTATTTTTCAATATTAGAGATGGCAGCACTTTCATTTGTAGCCAGCACATGGAGTGAGTGTGTACGTCGGACTTTTTCACAATGTCTTAATTCAATGGATTCGGATACCAAAATATCACTTCCACACTCGGAACAGTAGAAACGCAAATATCTAAGGAATCAGTATAGATTCAAATCCGTTCTGATGATATTTAAGATGCTCTTTCCGGGTTTTGAACTCGCGATCTCTGGGTCCGGAGGTAGTGTTGGGTAACTAGCCAGAATTTCAATACCATAACCAACTGGTTATTAGGAGCTAAATAACTGGTTATATAACGGTTATTTGGTTATTTTGGTTATTTGGTTATTTCGGTTGTTCGGCTATATACTATATGTATTAGCGAGTGGGGACACGAGGAAAGCACCGATCGGGGGCGGGTAACAACCAGGAATAACAATTAGCGGGCGTACAAAATAAAATAAAATCGTTCGCTTGATTTGTATTTTTATGTTCCAATTTTATAAATTTCTATATAGAATCTATATCATACATCTTGTAGAAATAGATGAGTTATCGTTTAATGCTTTTAAGTATTAGCAGACCATTTTTTAAATGGTTTAAATTAACAAAAATATCAAATACATCTATTGTACAATGGAAACATTTGAATTTTTTTATTAGAGATTGGGGTTAATAAGATAAAAATTCAGATTGTATGTCATGACGTCTTAAACAATAAGAATTAGGAATATTGTTAATTATTTTTATCACTATTTTTATTTCAATGCTAACTATTTATTTCATTCTCGCATTTAAAAATACCACAATTCATTGAAAATAATAATAACGGACAAGTAAATTAGCTTTTAATGGGATACCCCAATATTTAGATTTGTGTTGTAGAGATGGCGCTACTTCCGTTCGCAGCTCCCATACAAATTTGGCCAAGTTGCAAATATATACGCAAATTTTCTCCATCTCATCACTCGAGTCGAGTGGCAATGACGTGTTGTATTGCCTTTCTCCTGGAGAGTCGCACAAGGTACTGTGCCATTCCGTTGGCGATGTTTTCCGCCTGGCTAGCCAGGCGTGCAATACGGGTACCGCGTCATTTGATCAAGTAGAGATGGCGCCACTTCCGTTCGCAGCTCCCATACAAATTTGGCCAAGTTGCAAATATATACGCAAATTTTCTCCATCTCATCAATCGAGTCGAGTCGGTCTAATGACTAGAACGTGTTGTATTGGCTTGCTCCTGGAGAGTCGCATAAGGTGCTGTGACATTCCGTTGCCAAGTTTTTCCGCCAGGCTTGCCGGGCCTGCAACACGGGTACCGCGTCATTTGATCAAGTAGAGATGGCGCCACTTCCGTTCGCAGCTCCCATACAAATTTGGCCAGGTTGCAAATATATACGCAAATTTTCTCCATCCTATCACTCGAGTCGAGTAGGTCTAATGGCTAAGACGTGTTGTATTGCCTTGCTCCAGGAGAGTCGCACAAGGTACTGTGCCATTCCGTTGGCGAGGTTTTCCGCCTGGCTTGCTGGGCCTGCAACACGGGTATCGCGTCATTTGATCAAGTAGAGATGGCGCCACTTCCGTTTGCAGCTCCCGTACAAATTTGGCCAAGTTGCAAATATATACGCAAATTTTCTCCATCGTTCACTCGAGTCGAGTCGGTCTAATGGCTCCGACGTGTTGTATTGCCTTGCTCCTGGAGAGTCGCACAAGGTGCTGTGCCATTCCGTTGGCGAGGTTTTCCGCCTGGCTTGATGGGCCTGCAACACGGGTACCGCGTCATTTGATCAAATAGAGATGGCGCCACTTCCGTTCGCAGCTCCCATACAAATTTGGCCAAGTTGCAAATATATACGCAAATTTTCTCCATCCTATCACTCGAGTCGAGTAGGTCTAATAGCTCGGACGTGTTGTATTGCCTTGCTCCTGGAGAGTCGCACAAGGTACTGTGCCATTCCGTTGGCGAGGTTTTCCGCCTGGCTTGCTGGGCCTGCAACACGGGTACCGCGTCATTTGATCAAGTAGAGATGGCGCCACTTTCGTTTGCAGCTCCCGTACAAATTTGGCCAAGTTGCAAATATATACGCAAATTTTCTCCATCGTTCACTCGAGTCGAGTCGGTCTAATGGCTACGACGTGTTGTATTGCCTTGCTCCTGGAGAGTCGCACAAGGTGCTGTGCCATTCCGTTGACAAGGTTTTCCACCTGGCTTGCCGGGCCTGCAACACGGTGGTTTTGGGTAACTAGCCAGAATTTCAATACCATAACCAACTGGTTATTAGGAGCTAAATAACTGGATATAAAACGGTTATTTTGGTTATTTCGGTTGTTCGGCTATATACTATATAGTGTTGGCGAGTGGGAACACGAGAAAAGCACCGATCGGGGGCGGTAACAACCAGGAATAACAATTAGCGGGCGTACAAAATTAAATAAAATCGTTCGCTTGATTTGTATTTTCATGTTCCAATTTTATATATTTCTACATAGAATCTATATCATACATCTTGTAGAAATAGATGAGTTATCGTTTAATGGTAGGATCAAAATACAATGGTTGATTCGTATAAAAAATGTACCGTATATACTGATTACTCCCTCAAATACTTGCGCGTGTTTACATTGCCGCTTCATACTGGCCACTGGGCTAATGGCTAGTGCTAGGTGGATAGTTATCAGTTGGTTATTTCAGTTATGTGGTTATGGTTTTGTCAGTGGGTATAACTGGGTATTGGATAGTTGTCACCTCACAAAGGGGATAGCGCAATACGAACTATATAGCTGTCTCGTTTCGCCTTACTAAAGAAAACGACAGATATACATACAGCATGTAGCTCATATAGCGCTGTCCCCTTTTGCCGAATAACCAAAATAACCAAATAACTGAAATAACCAAATAACTGAAATAACCAAATAACCGAATAACCGAGCCGTAGCTAGCTAGGCGTAGTTGCGGTTAGTACAGTGGATATTGGGAACAATGGGAACCCGAGGCGAGTAACGAGTAGAGAAGCTGAATGGAGCAAAGTGTAAGAATAACCCTTGCATGATTTTTTTTTTTGTTATAATTTTATATCTTGCTACATAGCAGCAATCCTTGTAGAATTATGTAAACGCTACAATTTTGATTAATTAGATAAAAGATTAAGTTTCATGTAGAGCTTTTATAATTAAAAAAAGTTTTACATAATTTACACAGCGCTTTTTTTGGGTCTAAATACTGCCTGCCATATTTAAA
Source organism: Halesus radiatus (assembly GCA_022606495.2). NCBI lineage: Eukaryota > Metazoa > Arthropoda > Insecta > Trichoptera > Limnephilidae > Halesus > Halesus radiatus. The sequence continues at coordinate 300,138 of JAHDVE020001542.1, read as the reverse complement.
AAGTCACGATTTTCACAAATAAACAATACTTATTTAACTTACTATTCTAAACAACACAATAAACTATGATAAATATTATTTTGTCCGTTAAAAAATTTCCATGCATCATGGAGCCCGTATAGCGCTGTCCCCTTTTGTCAAATATCCATAACCAAAATAACCAAATAACCGAGCGGCCGCTAGCGGAACTGCGGGTATTTCGCAAATAACCGGTATTTAGTTGGTTATTGGTTATAACTGCCAACACTAATAACTACCGTTCCTCATTTTGTATCGGAAAAACAAGCCGTAATCTCGACATTAGAATCAAAGAACATCTAAGTTGTCTTAAAAATAATATTTTTTTGAATTCGCTAATCATATTATTTCAATATCATAGTTTTGATAAAAATACAGGGATCAAATTTATTCACATTAATAGTAAAGGTAAACGTTTAGATAATTTAGAAACCTTAGAAATTAAGAAATCCCTTAATAATAATGAGTATATTATTAACCATAAAAAAATCTATCATACAACCGCATCATAAATATGTTCCCTTTCACCCCTCTCTCAATCTCTATATCTTTCCTAACTCTTCACTAATTCCTACCCCCACTGTAACACTGTTAAGTCAGTATACGAGTATATTGATTTTTTAATTGCATTTGACAGTTCGTTAGTGTGTTTTATTTTTCTAATGAAGTCAGGCAGGTTAATAAAAAAAATTATTACTGGATGTGTGTAATGGTGTTGGGTAAATAAGGTGTTGATTTTGCGTGATGAGAATACGAATTTAACTGTCGGTCGAATTGTTGTGATGAATTGGTATTTTTGTTTTTCTTTAATATTTGAAGTATTGAAATTTTTTTAAGTATTCCACTGAGCATTGGTTCTTTAAATTTTTCAAATAGAAATTTATTCAAAGAGTAATCTCTAAGTTTTTTTAGTATATTTTTAATGAACGGTTTTCAGTTTTTGTGCAGGGTATAGTTTTTTTTATATGAATACCGCACAAGAGTCCCAACTGCTCTCAACCGTCTGTAGCCAGTGAGACTATGGCATCCCCAATTGAGGAATGTTGTGAGGCTGAAGAAGTTGGGGAGGGGAAGGAGAAGGGGAAGAGGAAGGTTGGGAAATACCTGGCTATTCAGATCTGGTCACCAAACACGGTTAAAACCATTTCAAGCAACTCAACCCAAGGAAGGAACGGTTGTTCCGAAACCGGTCTTGCGTTAAATAAAAAGTTTTACTGTTTCATCCAATTAAAAAAAAAAAAAAAAACTAAATAATAGTAGTATCTTTATTAAGTGAACCTTTAGGAGTATAAGATTAACTGAAAAAAAAAACGAAATTAACATCTCTATAGGGTACAATCACAATTTTTTTTTTACCAAAAATTAAAGAAAAAAATTACAAACTGGAATATTCAAACAATTTTTTTTACGATAAGAATAGTCCTTCAACAACGTTTTGAATATTCACATTTCAAATTAAGGCCAAAACGCCTTCTTTCGCGCGGTTTTGACTTGTGACGTCACTGCGCATATCTTGACAGCTGCCATAGTCGCGCTAGTGTAATTCAGTAATCAGTCTTCGGTTGATCGTTTGTTTTTAGAAGAAAATGTCCGTAAATACCGTGTATAAATACTGTATAGTACCAAAGTGTACAAATACAACATCTTTGACACCAAACTATTTATAAATGTCCCAAATTATGTTATTATTCGTAAAAAGTGGTGTCACGCGATGAAAATGTGCATTTAAAAATTGGTGTACTTTCTGCTAAATCTCATAATTCTTGCTGTGAAGATCATTTCAATGTAAGTAGCTAAATTCATTTATGTGAAATGTATATTCTAAAACAAAAATCTGTCAGGAATTGAGACTAATTGTAGTATTTTTAACAACGTTAAACCTTGTAGAAAATTTCAAAGTGCTTTTAAAATTTTTACACAAAAATATATTTTTAAAGGAAAGCCTTATTCATCCTGATGGGTGTAGTGGATTTATATTGGGTACGAATTAGACTACATAGTTTTACAATATTATATTTCAACATATACATAATGTCATTTCAGGTTATATGTTAAGAAATCTCTAACAATCGTTTTACAGTACAAAAAATAGTTAAATTTAAAAACAATATTTTGCACCTATACGTTTGTAATTTTATATAAGTTATTATTTTAATAGTGTAATTTTCTTCCATGTAAAATGTTTTTGGTAACTATGACTGTAATTCACAATAAATAAGTAATTTTTTGTTTTTTTTACAGCTCCAAGAGGATTTAGAAAATTATATGGAAGTCCAAATGACAGGATGCAAAAAGAGATTTAAAAAAATGTGATCCCACATATTTTTGCCTGTCAAAAAAAAGTTTTACCATGCCTAAGGCAAACTGGACAAAAAAGATTACGTGCCGAGTTAATAAAAGACGCAATGATAATGGGGGAGCCCATGAGGAACGGAAGATCGGGCCCAGAGCCCTCAACATCTACAGCAGCTAATCTTCTTTCGGAGCCCTCCACTTCAACAGCCATTCTCAACCTTCCAGAAGCTGCTGATAGCAATTGTAAAATGGTTGATAAGGCGGTACAAGCAGATATTCGCTGTCGTGTTACCTACAGAAGAAAATCTATTTCAACCGTGCCAACAATGACAAATACGGCTTGCTCACCATTGAAATTCTCACCCACAAAGCCTGTTTCTGCCAAAAGTGGCTACTGTGGGCCTACTCATAATAATATAGATATTATGTCCACTAGTTCCAGGACAATGATTCAGACTATACTCCCTCTGCATTAGACTCGGACAGTAACATTTTTGATGGCTCCGAGATTGATACTGGACTTTCATGCTTGTCATACAGAGAGAGCCTAGACTCTGTTTAGGAATCCCCAAGGAAATGTACCACATAATTTCTATTGTAGTTGCCAAGGCATCTACAGAAACAATTAATGTATTAATTGCACTTAAAAAAATAAGGATAGATGATGCATTCGTTATTCTTGCGCTTCACTTTGGTTTGTCGCCTTCCTCTGTAACACGGATTTTCTCCAGGACTATCAAAGTATTAGCGACTTTATTTCAGGAACTCATAATTTGGCCAACCACACCCAAAATAAGAGCTCAGCTACCAATATCCATCAGGGCTAGGTATGGGAATGTTCAGTCCATAATAGACTGTCTAGAAATACAAATAGAAAAGCCCTCAAATCCGATTCACCAATCCATGTGTTGGTCAGAGTATAAAGGATGCAATACCTACACTGAAATATATAATTTCATGTACACCAGATGGTCTGGTAAACTATGTTTCATGTGGCTATGGTGGTCGTGCGTCTGATGCAATAATTATAGAGGACTGTGGTTATTTGTCGCGCCTGAGACCTGGAATGTCTGTAATGGCGGACAGGGGTTTTAAAAATATTTCCCATATCTTGCAGCAGATGAACTGCAAACTGATTCGCACACCGAGTGTTTTTGCGAACGTTCATTCTAGCCGCGAAGAAGTCAAGCAGTCCAAAAGAATTGCCGCATTGCGCATTCTATAGCAGCCATCTTAGACCGCTTCCAGTAACACTGAGTGGTCGTTTTTGGAGGGTCTTCGCTTCTTCAGTGCAACCACGATAATAAAGTTACCACATGTTTGCAACCGCCTAAAACAATAACAAGAATTAGTATCATAGCAGTAGTGTAATGTTGAAAAGAGGGACACAAATTATTTAACAAACAACAATACAAGGCTCTTCTCTTTCACCAACCTTGTGATGCCGGACAATCTTCACATTTGCAGGACTCGATTACTTCTTCTGCTTCGTTGCATACCAAAATTACTGAATATGCCTTCGTACGGACTCTGTGCTCCGGAGTAACCAGGGCCTTCACAGTGCAAATGGCACCAATACGTTTCACTTGGACGTAACCGATGGCACTGTCTCCGTAACTCTCTCTGCAGGATTTACAATTATAATTACATTCATCATTATAAGGCACAATATTTATTTGTACTATTTCACAGACCTAAATATTATACTATACTGAAAGTCAGTTTCAAACATATTGAGGTTAGGTTTTACAACTGTCAAAAAAGTAAATCATGAAACATTGCATACTCATCAAATAATGATTTACTTACCGTAAAACTTAAACGCCTTGCATTTCAGCACTAAAAAAATCAATTTGTGAAAAAAAAACTGCCATCATAATCGCGTCCATTTTTGTCAAATTATCAGACTGCCCTTGTAGAAAACCACTGTCTGTCATAATAGCATGTATTTAAAATATATATTATACACAAACAAATGGGTTTAGGATGTGTAACTAAATAATTATGGCCTTATCAAACTTATTCAAACCAGCAACTGTCAACAAAAACTACTTGACGTTGGACTCGTGAGCGCGTTGTGACGTCAAATTTCGCTAGCCAATCATGTCTCATTATCGATATTTGAATTTTCATGCAACTTTAAAAGTGAATTAATTAATTTAATAATTATTTTTGAGGTTTTAAAGTAAGATATTCGAGTTGAGTTATTTTTTTTACATATATTAAATGCATTGAAAACACTATATTACATATACTGCATGTACCCTATTGTTTGACGTTCATGACTACAGAAAATCGGTTTTTCATATTTTAATAATATGGCAGCACTAAAGTCATAGATAAATAATCTAGAAAAATTGCGGAACCGCGGAACGTCAATTTGCGTCAGTTTTTCTGTCACTTGCGGTGCATATAAATACGTGATATTAGTTGAATTTTAGTATTTGACATAAAGGTTTCCGTTGGTGTAGTGGAATTGAAACCAAAACATGAAGGCTTTTTATATATTTCATATAATTTCCTTAGGTATCCCTTTCAATATTCGTTTGAATCTCGACGTGTTAAATTATTAATTCATAAGTTATTGTGTTTGATGTACGAAATCTACATATAAATATCACGATTATTAATTAATTAATTATTTTTTCCCAGTGGCCTATGTATCTTGCAACGACGCATCGAGAGTTTTGGAGTTGAGTGACCGATTTTTGGAGATCCATAATGACGGACACTGGCTGGTGATGTTCTATGCCCCCTGGTGCGCCTACTGCCACCGCCTGGTGCCCGTCTGGTCTCACGTGGCTCAGGCATTGCACACCTCGAGCGTTAAAGTGGCCCGGCTGGACTGTACCAGATTTACTGCCGTTGCAACTCATTACAAGATTCGAGCTTTTCCGACTATTATGTTGTAAGTAAACATTACAATATGTAATCAATTTTGTCAAATGAAAATCGAATAGATGTCTACATATGCTAAAACATAAAATACGCTATGTAACACTGTTTGGCACACTTTTTACCAGCAGTCATTAGATGGACATTGACCATTTTTAGTACATGGTAACTATTTTTTTCTGCATTAGAGAATTCGTTTTTATATTGGATGTACAGTGTACACAGACTTTTAGGCAATGGCTAAAGTTTTGATTTATCAATATGGTTTATCAGTAGTTGATTCCTACCACACTAATATATTGGTGATTGACATTGAGGTATACAGATGGTATAAACATCAACGTTTGAAATATGGGCTGCATAAATGAGGCCAATTGACTACATTGAGATAACACGCGCTTCAGTCGATTACAAGTGCTCGCCGGGTTTGGATCTCCAAAGATTACTGCAAAATGCCTATATGACTGCACAAGTCGTTCTGGAAAAAATTGAAAAAGCATTGGTGTAACCTTTCATAATCAATATACTGTAAACTGGCCTTTTTATCGCTACCTTATCGCCGATAAGGAATGCTCGAAAGGCTGGCGGTGCATTCCGTTCATTCGTGGTCGGAATGATTCGGGCTACGTTGTCTCTATATATATATATATCTCTATCAATATACCTCTATGGTTATTGATAGCCCAGTGGTTAGGACGTTCGTCTAGTACTTGGACGGACCGAGTACTATACACACAGCGGGTATCAGACTTACGTCATTTTGAATGCAAGTTATGCTTAGTGAAAAGGACTGTACTCTGACTTTTTTACATTTTGTTTGCTTAAAAATTATATTACTATTTTTCGTCTTAGTTTGAAAGGATCGTTGAAGCATGAGTTTGCCGGGGAGCAAACAAAGGAAGAGTTAGTTAACTACGCCCTGCGCATGGCTGGTCCCCCCGTCTCTGTAGTAACTAAACCTGATACTGTCGATTACATCAAAGAAAAGAACCCCATTTTCTTCACATACGTTGGTCAGCAGTCGGGACCTTTATGGGTAAGTTATCCATTATTTGAACTCCTAGATTGTGATCAACTGCTACTCATAGTTTAAGGAAATTCACCTCACTTCACCCTGCACTATACTGTTAAGTGCAAAGTATTGAGATTTAACTAATTCTCGCATACATAATATTTCTTTATTCTCCTATTAAAAAATCAGCATAATCCATGATCTGTGGTCCTGCCGTAAAGAGCTTGAAGAGGAATAGATTAGTGGTTTTCCCAGAATCTACTTATATTTACAGAATTGATTTTTTTCTCCCTCATGTTAGGAAAAAGTTAAACAAAGAAATATGAAAGTATATGTTTTAAAATTGTATTTTCATAAGGCTGAATAAGTATCCTTCTTAATTTTTTTTTAAATCGTTTAAGGTTTTCCTGTAAATAATTTAGTAATTTTACTGCTACGGCGCGCACCAAATTCAAATATTTATTACCTGACTTGTGCCAAACATCAAGCTATGCAAAATCTGTATTTTGGTTCTTTTGTTGTTAGCGATTATGGTTCATTTAAATATGTACTAGCTATCTGAATCTAGCAGCAAATCTGCTGGGGATATATATGCTGGCATTCTACGATGGATGCGCCATATTCTCAATTTTGGAATAAGTTCATGTAGCTTACAAGCCTTATTGTAGTATATAATATTTTTTAATCATTGAAGATAATATTAATAACTCTCAAACTGAAACATGAAACTGAAAAGACGGGAAAATGATGATATGGATTGGCGTAGCTGTAGCTCAGTGGATTAGAGACTGGGTTCGAGTCCCAGCTGCTACCATTGCCTTTTTCTTTTCTGTGTCCTTTCGGTTTCACGTTTCAGTTTGATTATCTTCAATGATTAAAAATATACACAACATTTTTAAATCATTAAACTTATCAATGATTTGTGCAAATCTAGCCATTACAAAATTATAAATTTGAACATAAAACCTAACCTTGTACAATATAATACGTTCATATTACAACCTTCAATATTATAAGTCATACGTAACCATCGCTAATTATGCGTAACATAATATGGCTTCATTCTCACTGTTAGTGATTTCAGTAAATGTCTTAGAAAAATGTATATTGTAATTCAATACACGTTATAATTTTTCAGGATATGTTCTTTTACATGGCTGAGAAATATCAACCTCTGGCCTCATTCTACGCAACTTCAGAGGAGGTGGCTAGCAAACATGTCCCCTTGGATAATCTCCCCGTTGTTTTTGTATATAAAGATAGCTCTCCGTACTATTTCCCAGGTTTGATTATAATACATTACGTTATATTGATCTTCAATCAGATTTTAAATTCAACTCCTCTGACTTGTATATTTTGTGCCATGTCCGAAATAGTACTGTATCAAAATATAATTAGCCGTTGGAAATAACAGCTAGATGCCGCCAACACCCAGCTTCAATAGTTGGATTATAATACCTACATGCGAATATTATTCATCGCTTTGCAACGCAGTCAACTGATTATGTACCTATTGTTTTTAGCAATATTGGCGCCAAATATATAAATATACAAAAGTTTATACTTTGTGAATGATATTATGTGTGATTCGTAATGTTCTTTTGGCTATGTGCCTTCCTACTAGACTTCTTTGTTGATTTTCCTATCCGATACCGCCGATATATAGCGCCAAGCATGAAGTGATTCAGCCGGTGGCAAGTAAAGCCAGCTGTTCCAGGCTCGTTAGTCGTTGGATCGTTGACTGTTAACAGTCATTATAGCGGTCTCAATCCTAACGCCCCAACAGTTGGATGTCCCTAGCGTTGAAATTCCCTAATATTATTAGGATTCTTATTTATTATTTTTGTTAGTCTTTCGTCAATATCGGCGTTATGTCCAACAGTTATTTCCAATAGTTGACAATCGAAAACAATAGCGTCCGTTAACGTTATTTCAAATGTCGTAAACGCCCAGTGCTAGTCTGAATGGAGTAGGAACAACTACTATGATAAACCCATGGATGCTTTTATGTGTACCATATATATCTAGAATTGATTGAAATGTTTCACATGCATAATTAAAATTATTTTATTATTTCCATTTCAGAGGACCAAAGAATCTTAGAAGACCAAACGTTGCTCAATACCACTATGCACAAATGGATTGATGCAGAAAGGTTTGGAACGTTCCCCAAAATATCTAGAGCCAATATAAATGAATTGCTGGCTTTGGAAAAATTCCTTGTATTGGCTGTTGTCGAAGAAAACAAACTCAATGAGATTTCAACTGAAGAAACTGAATTCAAAAACATGGTAGAATCAGTTATAAGGTAGATATTTTTTGTAACCATTCTCTATTCTCAGGTGGGGGGAGGCCTCACCAATTATTCTGACACCCTTTTCACCCCCCAGGGTGGGATTTGGCCTCCTCCACAAATATTCTCCATTAGCTTCAGTCCTCAAACCTTCCTTTCGCTACTACATGGTAATCTTCCGCGCATTCACATAGTCAACGATAATGGAATACATTAGGGTATTACTTGCATGATTGTCATGATAATACATGCCTACTTAACACGTTCATTGCTGACACCGCGCGTCACGCGTTGACAGTAATTTGACTGGCATGCGCGCAACGCGCCTCGCGCGTTGCGCCGTCTGTTCCATTTCCGGTCTAAAACAGACGCAGCCATGTGGTTTTGAGTCGTTTCTAGCCTCAGCGCTAGGCACTGTCACTGTTCGGCAGTTTGAATAGATCCGTCATTCATACCGGTCGTTGAAGCGTTTTGTCATTGTCGTGCACAAAGCAGCTCCTTTAGTTGGCTCGACCTTTCAGTCAAATGTTCTCAGCATGGCATTAATATCTAGGAATTTTAGTTAGCAATGAACGTGTTAATTGCTTGCGTGGTCACGGGAGCTATGTAAACCGTCTCAGTATCAATTGAAAAAAACAAACTTATTTGATAATTATTGTATTGATCAAATCATTACATTTCAGACAAAAACGGGACACACTCCACAAACACTTTCAGTTTGGCTGGGTGGGCTCCCCCGAGCTGGCCAACTCTATCGTGATGTCGGTGGTGGCCGTGCCGCACCTGATAGTCATCAATTCCACCACCAAGCACCACCATATTCCCGAGGATGATCCCAGCCAGCTGACTCCAGAGGGTTTGCACTCTTTCTTGGAAACAATATACAACCAGACTGCACCGGTAATTACATTTTTTTAAATGTAAAACCCTGCTATAAGGTTCCACATGAGAAATTTTCTATTTTGATTCAAGGGATTTTGTTTATGTGAGTTAATAAGTGGATTTCACTGCAATTATTTCATGCAAACTGTTTTTCATGTAATCTTAAATTTGAGTTCTTCATCATATTATGGTAATGAAGATATAATAGTTTCCGATCGATTTCGATCGAGGAGAAGTGTGAAATAGGCAATAAAAGAGTTTAGATAATATTATTAATCGCAGGCTAGAGGGCTGCGCTGCCAAGGTATTATCCGGGTCATGACGAAAAGAAAAATACATTGAGATGTGAGCTGTCAGTGTTGCCATCTTGAAATCTACTTTCCATTAGATATTCCGCTTAGCACTAAAACCACCAACAAAAAGCGGAGCTAACAGCTATCGATGGCGGGTGGGGGTGTTTTGATTTTGGTGTTTTGTCACCAATTTGCCGAATTTAATTGTCTCTTTTCTTCAATTTAATAATTTTATTCGATTCCGCCAGAAAATTTGTTATCTTTGAAATTTCGTTAGACACACAAATTCTCCCATTCCTGAGGCATGCCAATCCGCTAGAAATTATGGGAAATCCATCATGATGGCAACACTGTTGTGTTTCCACCGATCAGAGAATAGTGTGGCAAACGTAAAAATGAATGTTTAAATAATCCGTGACGGTGCTTAGCTACAGTAATATCAATAATCTTTTAACCCTCCCTTCCCTGTGATGGGTATCTTCTACACGTTGCTTCTAATATCCATCAATATCTCTATAAATATAATAAATACAAAGTTAAGATTTTAGGTATTCCTCCATAATATATTGACGCATTGATTTAAAAAATAATATTAATAATAATCAGAATTTTTCGGGTACATCGAACGTATTTTGCGAACATCGGAAACAAATTTGTGTATAACAGCGCTGTGAATGCCTCGACATTGGGTCTCGACGATACGTATAGAGTATGTGGGAAGCGCGACACTATATTCGCATCTCACTCTTGCATACTGTAGAAGCGCGAGGAGCTCGATGTTCTCAGTCGTGTTTTTTTCCTTCGAGGTGTAGAGGTGTGCTAGTGGCAGTAGCTCTCGGGCTTTGCAATCAGGGTGGATCTATGCCCATTCTGTGAGCGTTGCCAGATGGTTTTTTAACGTTTTCATCAAATAAATCTCAATTATTATAATTTTTTACTTCAATTATAATTACTTAAGGGGATTAGCTATGAATGTTCTTATTTTTCCGAATTAAAATCGCTAATTTTTTATGGTGTACTGACTACCCAACACCAGAACGCGCATTTTTATTTTAGCACCGTAAGGGAAAGGTTAAGAATGGTGAATACTCCTTTAGGAATCAAGCCTTTAAACATACTTTTCTTATTTTTCAGGTTTACGGTGGTGACAACATCATGGTCCGCTTTTACAGGATGTATTTCCAGGCGAGGACTTCCCTGGAATACATGTGGCTGGGTAATCCCGTCCTAACTACACTCATATTTGGACTTCCTCTAGGATTTCTCTCTCTGATCTTCTACTCAGTTTGTTGCACGGATATCTTGGATGCGGAAGAAGAAGAAACTGATGGTTAGTTTCAATTCAAAGCATTGTATATTGCAGGGCCGGTCGGTGAGCTTCTGAGATAGTCAAGCAACTTTTGAAAATGGCTGGCTATAGAAATTCTTCAGATGCACCGATGTCTGGGCTTTCTAGTTTGCTTCTGCGTATTCCAGTCATAGAGCATTGATTCGAGGAAGATCGCAGAGGTGTAGCTGCTGGTACAAGTTCATAATAATATGTAAGCTTTACCAAGGCCTTCAAAGATCACAAATAAATGTATTATAATTCTAAAGATGGCGACTGACTTGAGCATTCTGTCATTGTGATTATTCATCCGAATATTCAACTGCATATTTACTCGTCTCGAGCAATTTTCACGGTGCCTGAATATTTGTTGTGAATTGCCTTTATCCATAGTCCGAGTCGAAATGGCGGACGTAAAGATTGTGTGAGCTGCGTTCCATCTAAGCCGATACTGCTATTTAAAGAAGAAGAAAACGTGTTTAGGTGACAAACTTGTGCAAAATGAGAAAAGCAAAAAAAAACCATTTACACACCAATAAACTCTCCCACACTAAATAAGCTTTCGACGATGATCGCGGCTAGCGATTGACATGTTGTGCCAAATGGCAAACATTTGCAAAGTGATTCGCTAAAAAAACCACGACAGCGAGCGAGTGGCTCGGCTCGCTGTATTGGCATGGCGAATATTCGTGTTGGAACGTGTTCGCAATGAGCGAATGCTCAAGTCAGTCGCCATCATAATGGTTTACGATTTAAAACATGTATTTTAAGCGTAAAAGAAAGTGTTTTTCACATCAAGCAGTGGTTTTAAAGCTTATATGAGCCGACCACCCCTGCTGTATTATATGTATTATGTATGTACTTTGGATAAATGTAAAAGAAAACTTATAACTGTTTATAAATTCCAGATGGTGATCACAAGAAAAAAGAATAAGAAAGGGGAATTGAATATCTGTATCCAATCCTTCCCACCAATTTGGATTTTCGAAATGCAATCTAAAGGTAAGGAGTAGCTGAAATTCAATCTTTGTTTTTGATTTTCTTATTTTAAATAGAGCATTTGAAACATAACATCTTTTTATTTTAGGTTTTCCTCGACTCCTCGGATAATGCATCTAAAACAGGAGGTATTTCTGTAACAGATGTTGAAATAATGAGCCGGAACCCAAACCCTCTTACGAGTACATATAAAGGAATTTCGTAATTCTTTATTGTTTGAAGAACTCGAACAAAAGAATTACCATGACGAGAGAAATCTCTGATCAATGTTAATTGACTGGTCTGGTGGTTGAGCAGATGTACCCCTGCCTATCTTTATTGGTACGGGTTCAATCTCCGAACTGCGCATCAGCATCTATAACGGGCCTTTTCTTTTACGGCACAAGCCGCTTAGGCTTAGTGTAGGATTTTGAATGTTGTACTAATAAAACAAGCATTTATTATAATAATATTATATGAAATAGATTTCATTCCATAGTTGTGAGTTCAGATGTACTGTGACTGTGTGGTGTAACTGTGCGCCATTTAGAATGTGTGGCGAGGTTTCAATAAACAGATTGTGTTAGCCTAATTCTCATTTATTTCAGAAGCACGTTTTTTTAAGATTCTACCTAAAATGATTTTTTAATAAATTTATCCACATTTAGGTTCTTAAAACGGGTTGTTCTTATTAGCGCACTTTGTTCTTCTTACCCTTTTCTTGAAAGGGTATCTGATCTATACTGGAAAAATGGTTTGTGTAAACGACGGTTTCATATGATTCAGGTAACATGCAATTTTCAGTTAATAAAGAGTTATTAGTGAATTATTTCCACCTTGAGTGGATTGGATTGCTTTCCTAAAGAGCAAAAGTAGTGTTAACACACATCTGTCATGTCTATAGAATGTTTTTCTTTAGTAAATTTATTATAATGTTAATATAATTTTAATTCGGTTGACAGTTAATCTAGTTATATGTATTCAATTTATAAGTTTTTCTCGGGGTAATAACTGAACTTGGGTTTCAATAAATGTATTCACCTAATTTTTTGACTGTGCGTATTTTTAAGATGGTGTACTGGGTACATAAATACATTTTAAATAATCGTAATCGGCATAAAAGTGTGCAGAAAGTCACATCACCGCAGACCCTTGAAATATGACTTTGTTAGTCAACTTTGACCAAAAAATATGTCTTTACATTTTATATTCATACTGCCAATAAATAATGATTATTTATCTTTTTACTCATTTTTGTATGTGAATTATCATTTATTCAAGTTTCTAAAAAAAATGCCAAAATTCTCAGAAATTGTTTACGCTGATGGAAGCATCATTTTCATTTACAAAATTACCGAAGTGATGTTTTTGCAAGTAACTGTTAATATTATGTAAGCAAAATTGATTCATGCTCCATTGCCAGCAAATTTTAACTGTGACTTAATAATCAAGACCGAGGACTGAGTTTTTAGCCTTACTTATTAGAATTAAATAGCCAAACTTCAGTACTGTTCTAAAATTTCCATGTATTGTACTAATCAAAATTTCTTAGCGCTTTTTGTGTATCATTTGCAATTTGTGCTTTATGATTTGTCTGTATGGGTGCAATTGCATTATTTAAATCTAGTCATTTTGTATTTGATATTAAATAAAAATAACTTATTTGTAAATCTTCATTATTTTGAGTATTTAACGGTCCTCTATACTAGTGACCAAATTCTTGTTCACACTACTTATATACGTGATTTTTTCGATTTTCAGAGGTAACATTTACAGAAACAGTAAAAGAAAAGTGACTCATACATATTGCCAAATTTTTTTAACAATATTTACCCAATTTTTTAACATAAACATAACAACAAAAAATTACAGTATGGAAAAATGGCAGAGTTATTAGCCGGTAAGTAAATGGTTTTTGTTGATGCACGCATTGGTAGTGATGGACTTCGGCATCGATCCGAGTTTTTGAAAAACGAAATGGACATTTTTATAATTACATAAAAGATGTCCCTTCCATGTAACCACCAAAATACAAAAAAAAAAATGTAAAAATGGGAGGATGTAAACTTTTTGATTCAATTTTCTACTAATACATTTTTTTTTCAATTTTGTAAATATTTTTTTAGTTTCACACGAGAGGTTTTGATACGTAGAATATGCTGTCAAAATTTTAAAGCGATTGGAAACTCCGTTCATGAGTTATAACCTGTACAAGATAGAAAAAGCGATTCGTGGGAAAATGGCTTTGAAGTCAAGTCTTAGTAATAAATTATTAATTACCAACACTACTTCCAAGAAAATAAATTTTTGGACGCTCCAAATGTCATAACTTCAACATTTCTTCGAAATATTTTATTTTTAAGAGCCTTAATACATTCTTACCGTTCGGGCTAAAGAAATATTGGGAGAAAAAAATGGAATTTTTCACATAAGACCTTAATACGAATTATTGCCAACATTGGACTTATGCCAACTTTACCATCCCACCACGTGACAGGTTTAACAATGACCATGTGATTCAGCTGCAACACACTACTCTACTAACTGTACTGCTGTTATTCCGCAGAGCATGCATTATATCTTCCCTTGGAGGTAACACTCATTAAGTGACATACAGTGACATAATTGACGATAATGTATGTTTTACACAGATATCATAAATGTTTCACTGTTTTCTGTTTCCACGTGCATTATCGCGATAATTTTTAAACATAGGTAATAAAAGGCCTGTTGAATGAAATAAATAATGAAAGTAAACAAATTTATCAGCATTAAAAACATTAGTAAATTTATTTGTATTAATAATTATTATTACTTACACATACAAGTTACTTACTTTTGTTGAGTATACAAAAGAAAGAAGAAAAATAAAGCTTAAACTATGATGATATAGTATAAAATAAGCAAAAAAGAAAATCAGTTCACATGCATTAGTTAATTGGTAAGCGATAGTCATTGATATTAGACCTATAGATATCAATCCAGAACTCTGTGAGCATAGCCGTAGATATTAGAAACAAGGGAGATGGGCTATGGCTCTTAGTAGGAAACCGCAAGCACTCAAGTGTCGCCAACATTGCTGCAAATTGCATCTACGCATAGTGGTACCCCGCCTTCTTTTCTATCACACATCAAAAGCATAACTATCATTGACTCCACTGCTTTGTGCAGTTTGATCGTAGCTCGGCAGCGGTTGGCACATTTCCATGTCATATCTCCCATTGTTTCTATGAGCGTAGCAAACAGTTGATTGAGAAAGTTGTATCAGTTATTCTGTGATGTAAAAGCGATGATCCAACGATATATTACAATACATAATGTATGCTGGTTTGCAGCTGGCAATAGCTCATCCAAGAATTCTTCAGTGGTAATATGTTATTTTGTGAATATATAGCGCATTACAAGTCATCGTCTGAGTCCAGAGCAGCTCTTCTCCGGTCGAATTTGACAGTTGAATTGCTCTTAGGCATTTGCTGGTTGACTGACTCTAGTATTCCTATGAACTCCTGCTCGCTGATTTGTCCCCTGACCTGTCCACTTTGGGCCATCCGGCAGATCATGGCCTCTACCATTTGTCCCTTTTCGGGCTTTCCTAACTTTATTGTGTTCACTGAAAAGAATAAATAAAAGATCAATTCAAACTCTCACGTTCGAGTTCTGTAAATGTAAGGAATTATTAATGGTTATAATATAATAAATTCGTGAAAAAAAAATTCACGAGCAATCTAATTTTCAACAGAAGTTACTTACGTCGTGCCCGGGCATCCTGACTAAGAACTTGTGCCAGTATGGCGTGTTTCGTTTCTTCCATTTGCTTGGCCCGCTCCTCTTGGGCCTTGGGGTCTCGCTGTCCTTCACCTTGGCCCTTTAGAAAAATTAAAACCATACCAATTAGCAAAATTGGGCAAAAATTATGTATACATCTCTAACCTCTTGCTGGATTAATCAATAAAAATTATATAAACTTTTATAGGGGATTTCTCAAAAAGGGAGAGGTAAAAATAGTCCGGATTTGTTGTAGGAGTGATATTAAAATAATCGTTTTGAATTGAAATATCATAAGTTTTGCATTTCTAACCCCCCATGTCTGACTCATAACATTGAATATTTACTAGCAACAAATCGTTAAGTATGGTATATAAGATACCAAAAATTAAACTATAGGTTCAATTTATTCATTGTATTTACCAAAATAGACCCACTGTACTCAAATTACCGCAATTGTACTCAAAATAAAGCATGAAGATTTTTGACATATAGAAAAGTTAACACCGGCACTCGGCATATTGGCACCGAAACGACAAAAATACTTTGAGTAACATAACAAAAAGCTAATACTTACTCCATATTGGGATTGTAATTGGGAAAGCCGTTGCTTTCTTATTTGTTCAAGATCAGCATCACTCATTTTTGCGTTTTATTTTCTAGCAGTTTCCAAGTTTCTGGAAAGAAGTCCATAGACAATAATAAAATATCTGTGATAAAGTTTAAGCCTAAAATATCTTTGAACAGGGGAGGGGCATTACTGCAATTTCATGCAGCCTCTAAAAATCGTAGTACATATGTACGATATTATATCAAAATCAAAAATCAGACGGCCTAAAAGAGCAGGTAATTACTAGAGATGTCCATGATAACACGCAAGGTCAAGCGGGTCACTGTAATTTGATTTGCGAATAAATGCATCCCGACAGTCTCCAGGTAAATGGCATTGCATTGCAAAGAATTAGTATTTACTCTTCGAAAAGCAAATCTGCTATGATCAACTCGTCCTTTTTATAGTTGTGTAGAATTTATGGGAAATCTCCTTTATTCCCGTAGCTACGGAACAGATTCCAAAGTAACTCAAACACTAAATTAGAAAAGGGTTTACAAAAGCCGAATATTTGTTGGAGTATTTAGTTTAATCCTTTTTAAAAGTGTTTTAAATTTACTTATCGCAGTCAAAATCACGTGAAAGAAACGAGGGCGGTTTCTATTTTGCACCATTAAACTGTTAATCGTTATATAATTGAATATGTAAAAAAACGCTTATCTGTGAAATGTAATGTGATTGTTTTGATTATTCTCTTCACCAGTTCTATTGTAACAACGTTTGAATGCGCAGGAAACCATAATTATTGTTTTATTCTTTAAAATTTTCTAATAGTCGCTCGCCGCCAGTCAATACACGAATAATAGCGTCATGTATTTGAGAAGTGCGTGAACCCGTCTGGTGCCAAATTTAGGTTGTCAAGTGGTTGCCTTCAGCCTTCAAAATGGTAGGCAAATTTGGCTATTATGGCACGTCTATTCATTCGGACGTCAGTGGACGGCCTATGCATCTATGCCATAAAAAGTGGAAAGGTTACGAGTGTGATTCGCTTTGTAGTGAAAAATATATTCACGTGTCTTATATTGATTTCTAATAATTTAGAAATCTAATAACTGTGCGTTATGATTGTGATTATTTTATTATTTTTTTATTAAGTTTGATGGACCCTAAAAAAAGGCATTGGAGAGTTCACACGGAACGTTGGTAAAAAATCAATATACTAAAGCCGAACGCAGTCTTTTACAACAATGTCTACTGGCATCCTGATGCAGATTGCAGAAGGGTTTATAGACCTTCACGTAGTAAGTGTAAGTTTGTTTGTAAGGACCGGTTCTCCAGAATGAAGAGAAATCCGGCTACTTTTGGGACTCCCTTGTACGTATGATAATTATTGAAAAAATCGTATCAAGTCAAAGAAAAAAAGTATATTTGTTGAGGTAGCAAAGCTGCATTTTCGATTTATTAGCGATGCATAACTTTGATCTTCAATTGAAACATTAAATTTTAAAAGCTCAAAAATGTACTAGAACTTTTTTATTATAAGAAAATTAAATTTGATTGCATACACTTATATACGTAGTTCCAAAGCGTATCTCAACTTTTTAATTCATACCAGTTTAAAATATAAACAGTTTGTTGTTTCTCTTGTAAAGTTGCTAAAATGAACTAAAGAGATTTACTAGAGTTGTGAAATTATGGTTACGTATTTTATACGCACTGTCGAATTTTACGAACACCCTGTAGAGCCTGTAGTTGCGCGTGTTATGAAATAAATAAATAAAGTAAAAAGTCTACAGGCATTACGAACTACGATAATATCACACACTCCTGATAGAAGTTTAGATCTACGTTCTTGAATTTTCGAAGCCTGACCACATTTCGCCCAAAAACAGCATCTCGTCCAAAACCGTAATACTGATGACGTCGAACATGTTCACTTTACATAATATTTTTCTCTCCTTATGTTCTGCAATCTTCATTAATTTATATAATTCACTTCTCAAATTGTTTTATGTAATAATACTTAAGTCAATTCACGCCACTCTTTGTTTAATGCGCCTGTTAAATTTAATTTCTCCAATCTGCATAACTTTAAAGTTCAACAGAATGCATTACTTACGACGCTCCCACGCAAAGGGCATCACTTGAAGCCATTGACATTATCGACAGTTGAGGTAACTTAGGGTTACTCCTTCGGGGTGCACGTCAAGAACTGTAATTTTTAGTTAAACGAATCTATAATTTTTAAAGGACTCTTAACCCGTGTCCCTGCACTATCGACAGTATCAATAAAATTATATCTATCGAACTTTTAAGGTCACTGAAGTGTGTATAGATTTTCATTTATTTTTTGCTCGCTATTGATCAGCCGCGTCATCCATATTCATCCTCATTCCTCAACATGGAATTTCAGCCTGATTCTAAATCGAAGATGAGTCTAATGCCATGGGTTGATCACAACTGATACCACACACTTTACTCGTGTGTGTGTGTGGGTGTGTGATAATAATTTAGGCTAAAAATCAAGGTCACCGGTGATTGCAAAATTTATAAAAAACCGTTCAATATTCATGTTTTTTTATGTTAAAATAAAATGAATATGCTCTAGGATGAACATTACTTGTGTTATTTTATTATAAATTATAACTGATTAAAATAATAATACGAGTATTTTCACCACACGCCTTTAACTTTTTTTAGATGTAAAATGATTAAATTGTCTATTTCCAATCATCTTTTTGAATCATCAGTCAGGCAGTTGACCCTAAAATGTAATATCCTGAAAAGTATTGATTAGTCCGGGACCGTATAAAAAGTATGTCGGTGACTTAAGAAGTCCGTGGGTGTACTGGCCATCACTATGGAGACCGAAATATTGATTGTTTTCCCCGTGCTTTCATGGCGTTTCAGCACGTCATACATTCTCTCTCAACTTCACTATTCATATACTTTCAGCTCGTCGTACATTTTCCTACTGGAATGTGCATTCGTCTAACCCCAGCACAAGGGTTCCCAACTTTTTTGAGGTTGGAGCTACTGCTTACCTTATTTTTCATAAGGATCGACCTTTAACTAACTAACCATCACGCCGTTTTCCCGCAGGGTAGGCAGAGAGGATGGATGGCCAAAAAACTCGATCTTGGCATACACTTCTTGCTTCATTCACATTCATACATCGTCCCATACATTTTCTTCTGTTATTCTAACTTCTAACATGACCCGACTCAAGTATTTGATAGACTTGATCGTGCCATGTCTTCCCAGGGCGTCTACGAATTTCTTCCATTCAAATTGCGTCATATATTCTCCTTACACTACTTTCTTTGTTCATTCGCTCTACATGCCCAAACCATATAAGCGCCTCTTTCTTAATTACGCTTACATCAGCATTATTTGTGAATCACAACATTTTTCACACGATTGTAGATAGTGTTACCACACATTCGCCTGAGAGATCTCATTTCTCATCTTTCATAAGGAGAAACCTGTTTTTGGTGTTGCTTTTTTACTGTTTTTTTTTAACTTTGACTATTAGGACATTCGAAACACTGGTTTAACGCTGCATGCTCGCGGGTGGATTTAATTTAAAGAACTTATAAAAAAACGCTTTTAGCACGTAATGCTTTGAAATATTAAGTTGAATTGTTTGTTGGCGGATATACAGAATATGAAATGGAATAAATTGTTATTGTAGGTTTAAATCTGAATTCCTTCAAAAAACACTAACAAATACAGTTTTCCATAAGTTTCTTGAAGGAATTCAGCTTTAAACGTATAATAAACCGCTAACAAACAATTCATCATAATATTTAAAATCATTGTGTGCTAAAAGTTTTTTTTTATGATTAAATTAACACCTGCGAGCGCGTAGCGTTATAATCATATATAATTTGTCCTAGGACCAGAATTTTATTTTATTTTTATTCATGTTTGCAAATTTTAAATCTATGTATATATATATATATATATATATATTAATGAATGTTTGTCTGCCTGTCTGTTCTCGATTTTCACGAAAATTACTCGAGCAGTTTTGCTGAAAATAGCACAGTTTGTCCTTATTAGTGCCGGGAAGGTTTAGAACAGACATGCCCTACCTGCGGCCCAATTTAAGATTTTTTGCGGCCCAAAATGAAGTTTTTAGCTTTATATGCACATTTAAGATCGAATGCAACTGACCTGATTTTAAGCAGTGGAGGGTGAGTGCAAATAACACACATGGACGCGTGTATAGTGGAGAGCGAGCACGCCGGTTAAATATGTGCCATTTTTTAAATATTTATAACGCGCCAAGAGCAAACAAGTGGAAGATGCAGTATTCAAACGAGAATAATAATTCTGTGAAAATATAAAACGCATCACCAATTCGTGTCTGAAGATATCGAGCAATAAATCAAAATCCCCATCGAGAGTCAGAGCCCTACTTGTTATGCTTATGCCGACTGCCACACTCCTGCGAACGTGTAGAACGAGAAACACATCTCCGAAGATAAATTTCTAAATTTAAAATAACAGTCGGCCTAATTAAAAATTTGTATGAAAAAGATATCAACTGTATAAAAAACAAGTTAAACACTAATTATAAGGTAATAAAATCTTTTAAATAAGCTGTTTTTTTACATGTGTGGCCCACTTAAGTTCAGTAATTATTTTTTTTGGCTTACCGAACGATTTGGGTTGGGCACCTCTGGTTTAGAGAGTAGTTTGAATGAAATCCAATATGTAAAACTGTTGCTATAACGTTTAAAAATTGGTATGAAAAACATTGAACCCGCCATATTGTATTAAGGTTAGCCCATAAATATACCACTCTGGTTAGCCACAGATTACATACTCAAAAGAAGGCTTGTTTGGGTAGAATATTTTCAAAATTAAAACACAAGTAGGCATCTACTAAAGAACTTTATTATTTTGATATGTTTTGAAAAAATAAATATTTGGAATGAAATAAAATATTTAAATAATTGTTTCTTTCTTTCTTTGTTTAGAGAAAATAAATCAGTAAAAATCACCCAAACGATAAGTAAGAATTCACAACTTCATAAATTAGTTTAATAAAAACCCGAGCAAGGTCGGGTATACATTGGGTAGTATGGATATAAAAATTATTTTCAAATTTAAAATCATTATGGGGTTGTCTTCTACAAACAAATTTCATGATATATAAAAAAAAATGTTAGAGCATGCGGAGGACAGAACTCTTTGAATTTTTGGACTTTGGTCTTTGGTCTAATTTAAATTCAGAATATCATTATTATTAAAAAAATCTTGTTCAAATATAATTAAAGGATTTTTAAAGATTCATGTTTTGGATGTTTTATTAAAATTGTGGGAATGGGAAAGATATGCTAAAAACTAAGTGCGGAGATGCTGCAGGAGTACTCCATTCGGAGGACCGTTTTTGGTATTTTATATTTTAAAAATAGAATTTGCATCATAGCTTGATAGCAAAATTATGGTTGGGTTTTCGTGGCCGGGTAATCTCTCATAAAATGGTTCTGACAGTTATTTAATTAGTTCCTTTATGAGAGGAATGTTTGTGTCTTTGACTGAATTTTTGGAAAATAGGTACCGAAAATATAAGTCGTCAAAATCGTTAAAAAGGCAGTCGCTTTACTTTGAAAGATCACAAATTCGTCATTTTTGGAGAAATCGTAAAATACTGTCGCCATTAACTCTTTAAAAATAATACGTTTTCATCGAAATAAAATAAAATCATGAAACAACCTCTGGGATGGACCAAATTTAGCACCGCGATCGGGTTGGGAACCCTTGCTCTAGCTCTAGTACAATTCACTAAGATGGTGGAATTAAATTTTTTTTTATTGAATGAAATTTTAACGGTTAAAGGCTATAAAATGTATATTAATTGATAAACTAAAGTTTTTAAGACAAGATTTTTGTGCATAGCGCAAAGGGTAACAATTATTTTTATAAACAATAATATTTGACAAGTCAAACATTTTTCACCAATAAAATGAAGACATAATTTGTCTCGACGCCACCTAGTGAGGGATTTAGCCGTTACAAGCCTTCCTCATACAAATAAAGTTGGTTGTTTACAGGTGAAATATAATAAAAAACCGTAATTATTGAATGAAACACTAGTATATATTGATTAACTTGGCGGGTTTGCGATAAGCCGACGTAGCTCAATGGTAGAGCATCTGACCGGATATTAGAAGGGTGTGGGTTCGAGTCCTGCCGGCGACATTTATCTTTGCTCGAAAGGTTTTTTCAATTTGGATGAGTGTTTTCAGGCTAATAATTATTGTTTATAAAAATAAGCTATAAAATGCTTCAAAACTTCAAGAAAATCTCCTAGAAAAGGGCCACAACTATACAGCTCACGTTAATTCTGGAAAGCTTAAAATATAACAAGAAATAATATTATTCAAATCTTGTACCTGTCTTCAATGTGTGCCACATGAATAAATATTACAATTTCATGTTAAATAATCAAAAAAATATTGTGAAAACATTACGGCTAGCCCAATTACAACTTATGAATATATTATTTTTCTAATAATGTTTTCTACTAGCTAAATATACAAATGTAGTTAGGTAAATCACTATGTCGCCATCGTTAAATTTACTTCCTTACACATCGTAAGGAAAGTTCGACGTACTTTTATTAAATACTAGATATACAACCTAGCTTCCCGGTATTTAGAAAACATACAAACTCTCAGTAGATATCACAAACTGTTGGTGGTTGAATTTGCTTTGCTAGCTAAAAAAAATAGTAATTGCATTGACCTAGAGTATTAAAACATAGCTGTGCAAATTTCATCACGTCAGACCTGACCATTGAGAGTTTTAAGTGGGGAAGATTTTCTGCTTTATAGACAAGATTAAGAAACAAAAAATTAAAAACGATACTTCCTGTAATATAACAGTTACATCTACGTCATTACGATTACATCATTACTTCTACATCAATATTACATTACATCTACCTGCCTTATTACATCTACACAAATTAGATGATATAAAAAGAATAGAAGGTGGTTAGAAAATATACATAAAAGCGTAGGTATTGAGGAAAATAGCACGGGAAAAGCCACGCAGTATTCGTTCGTAGAGAAAAGTCCCTGTCTGTTATGTTAGTACCTACATAATATAACGTATTACAGTCTACAGTTTATACTCCTGCCTATTCTACAAGTTTAGTCTCCTCTACGCGGGTAGGCCACGGCCAAAGTAGGAAGTCAGCAGAGCAGTAACAGCGAGGCGGCATGGTCAGTGCCGTCAGTGGGGGCAACGGCAACACGGCTCCCGGCAGTGTGGGGCAATCAACCCCAGAAGCCTGACGCTTGTTTCCCTACCACCCGCCAGTCTGAGTACTTACTCATTATTTATTATGAAGTAGGTACTTATTCTAGTGTTGTTATCAGATAACACGAACGCCGACACGTAACGGAGGCGGCTGAACCGAAAACTTCGCCCCAATTAACCAGTGAGACGTTTTGATGAGTTTTAATTATCATAACAGTGTGCTCAGCCAGCGGCACTGTAATTTCTTTTAATTTTACAATTAAAATATGCATTAGCAATCGCTCGGCATTCGTGCTTCGGAAATAAAGGCATTCGCATGTTTTTAGAAAGCGCAGTTTTGATTGTAAATTGCGTTCTACGTACAATGTTAATATAGTGGAAAGTACTGATAAATTAGAATAATGTGCTAACTATGTTGAATGTAAATAAACACATGTCGCTTATGGAACGGAAAAAACTTCAGTGGGCGCAGGAAAGAGGTTAGTGCTAGTTGTTTATTTTTAAATGTGCACTAGTATTTTTGTTTAATAAAAATTGTGACGCTTGTGAACCAAAAAAATCTTCTGAACGGGTTGCTGCTTATGACAAGTGAAAAGTTTATTTAGTTACAAAACACTTCATTATTTTATCACAATCTGTCGGTATTGGTTCTCTCAATATCTTCGGGTTTGTAGTTATTTTTCATTTGTAAAAGTACAGTGTACTATAATTGTTAGTGACATTTTGCAGGGACAATGTAAATATGTACACGGGTGCACAAATGTTAATCGATTTTAGATCAACACAAACACAATCAGTGTAGGTATAAATCAATTTCCGTAACAACGGGTTTCCAAGAAGGAAAAAAAATCCAATTTAGTAATACAAAAAAGGATCATTTTAAATTTTAAATTTATTTTTTATGTGAGTACCGCACAAGAGTCCCAGCTGCTCATAACCGTTTGGAGCCAGTGAGACTATGGCATCCCCAATTGGGATATGTTTTGAGGTTGAATGTAGTGGAGATGGAAGGAGATGGGGAAGAGGAAGGTGGGGAAATATCTGGCTATTCAGATATGTTCATCAAACATGGCTAAAGCCATTTCAAGCAACGTTTCAATTCTGAATGATGGTCTTTCACTAGGGCGATACTGAAAGTATTTACCACTCTGCAACGTGCCCCAAATACACTTTAAAAAAAGGATGAATTGTGAAATAACACAAATCAATCAAAAATATTTACTAACACACGCCGGGATTTGAACCGGCTACCTCCAGATTCGTAGCCAAAGATCGTAACCACGGAGGACGTCAAAGGTTATGCAACTAAGCAGCTCTCTTTTTAAAAATGTTATAAATTATTACAGTACTGACATACATATTTTCCATTTCAACAACAGGTTTCCGGGTATTTTAAAAGTTGAACTAAAAGTTTCCGGAAAACGTTGGAATCTGTCAGATAACAGAATAATAGCATCAAATATAACTAAAAGCTGTTGTTTTACGAAGACCCCAGAAGACAACCGAAATTAAAATAAAAGTATTTACTTACATATACTTATATCTTATATTATTGATTCGAAATTTTTGCTTTTCTTGCCAACCTATTCAGCCATGCTTATGTTCCCCGAAAAATTACCTATATTTCCGTGTAAATAACTTGCTCGTTCGGTGCCTTATAACCCGGCTATGAAAAGTAATTTCGGCCTCTAATGGTATATATGCTTAAAGTTTTTATCTACTTATAATAACGTTGCAACCTTCGAGACATCCGTGCCACCGTCAGACAGCCCCGGATTGCTGCTACCTGCAGCTAAAGGCAGAAAGTTTTATACCTAACCTTATATAATATGCGATACCTACCCAGTACCGGTACCAACCTAGCCTTCGCACAATATGTGCATAGTCCCACTGTTCTCGAGCGTCCGGAACCAGTGGGACTATGGCAATCCCAATGGAGTATCGTCTGTATTATTTGTGAGACAACATAATATAATTAAACACCATAAGCCTAAAACAATCAAATTAAAAAGTCTCAATCGTGGAGGGTTTTGTGAATCTATTTCATAATATTAAATTGTAACAACGGTACGACTTACAATATATTATTCTATACTTCTCATGGACGGAAAATGCTTTAAACATATTGTCATAACCATTGTTTTGACTATTTTTTTTAGGAATAATAAATCTGTTGTACTTTGGTACGTTTTTTTATGTTAAATTTAAATACCAAATAAACATATACCATATCTTTAAATAATATATAACTATTTAATATATATTTGTTTTTCAATTGAAAATTGAAGCCCCATAACAACACAAACGTTTCATAATATTTAGTATGCACTTGAAAATAGTTCATGGGTGATTTTTGAGTAGTAATTTCGAAGTGTTTACTATTCATTTCAATAGATAAAACAATAATATTTATGTTTTTTGACATTTCTTGTCTATGGGCGGAAATAGAGTGGAAGAGTACTCTTTAGTTCTAAAGCGCCCAGAAGACGATCAATATCGATTGTCAGTGTGAATACGTCGTTGACAATGTACATTGAAGTCCGATTGAAGGAAATTCAATCGAATCATCAATATTTTCGCCCCCGTTGCTTTGTGGATGTCTGCAGAAACAGTAACCATAGTGTGCGAATACAGTGATAATCTTTTGATTTTAATTTCCATGACTCTGGACAATCGCGATTTAATGCAATTATAAGTAAAACAAAATCTCATTCCGCGATGAAACTGAGTTCCGAAGAGCTCGATTGATTCGAACGATTGTCAATGGAACAGCGAAACAATCATTCCGCCGCGTTAATGGCGTTCAATCAAAATACCAATCATTCTTCCGTCAAGGGATTTCGCAATTGTCAATCACTTCAATTGCCTCGACGAATTGTAAATGATCTGACTGTAATGAGTATATTTATATTTATTTTACGGTATAAATGAACGTCTTTTCTTTTTTTGAGAAGAGTTATCTTTAAAAATTTTTTTATATTAAACAATGTAAGGTGTACTACACATATATTATTATGTTCACAAAATAAATTATTTGTTTTATATTACCACGAAACGCAATGGACTACTTACTATACACGGACCAAGCTAGCGTAACAAGCAAGGAACAACTTCATCAATTAATTCCATTAACATTATTTGTGAAACTTACTAATGTCAAAAATATAACGTACACAATATCAAAATGTTATAATCAATGTAAATAAAATATCTATCTATCTATCTAGTACCTACCTGTTCTTACCTACCTCAATATTTCTCTCTTATTGGCACAGAACTATGTAGGTAATACAGAGTAAATAATACATAGAGATGTCCAAACACGCAAGGGGACGAAACCAAAATAAGGGGTGCGGGGAGCAAGCTAGGCATGCCATTAATTTAAGTAAAACAGCAACTAAGTAAAAAGGTTCAGCTTGTGTACAAAAATCGAATATTTTGTTAGAGTATTTAGTTTCACCCTTTTTATAAATGTTTTGTAATTTGCTAATCAAGCGAAACAAACACGGACGGCTGTGATCTAAGCTGGTGAAATCATACTTAGGGCAAGTCTATTTTAATTTGGCCGTCATTTGTCTCGCCGTGTAACCATGATTATTAGTTTATTTAGCATTACAGAAGCGGATATCCGCGATAATTTGATAATGATCAAAACATATTTACGCGTTTTCCAATTATTACCGCGCTTTATTTAAGAACCTTCACGGCTGGCAAATTCCACATAAATTTTCTAAATTTTCATTCGTAATTATTATTTGTAAAGAAATTAAAATGTTGAAGGCGTTTCGTTACTTTATTTTTGATCAACTATTTCGGTAAGTACCTATTTGAAATTTTCTTTAAATATTTAAAAAATAAATAATGTTTCGGTTCTTATTTAGAGATTATTTCGACGATTTGGGTTGCCTTAACCTGGATAACTTTAAATTAGTTTTATTTTCCTATCGTACACATTTTTCGCTCTGTACAAGTCCGCAAACCATTATTATAATGTAGAATGTTGGGTGGTTCGCAGATATTAAGTTCAACCGAGACTTTATGAGAAGGCATGTAGGCTTTAGGCATGCACACATAATTTATTATATTAAACAATATTCCTAGAACGCTATACGCTTATAAAACTTTTAAAATCTGATGGGTCTACTGCTTTGGGCAGGTACCAATCTCAGATCGTAGAACTCTCTACTATCTATGGTATGTAAATACACTGAGCTTGGCATAAATTGTAGATATTTATTTACTATTTTGGAACTACGGAATGTCATTTGAATAAAATGTGTTCTTCTCATATCAATTTTTTCACATATTCTCCTTTGACCGTTCGTTTTAAAGAAACAAGGCAAATCATCATAATATATTTTTTACGTTTTTTTTTAATTTATAACCTTGATCGTTAGATCTAGATGTTAATCTAATACATGGTTATTTCGATACATAAAATTTCAGAAATACAAAAAAAATCACCTTTTCATGTAATTAACTTCCTTGCAAAGCGGAAAATAATACAAAACAATTTGAACATAAAATTATCTTACAATCATCTCCTTTCGGAAGTACCACTATTTTCTGAACACCGTTTGGTTAAATTGAAACATATGCACTTGGACCATTGTGTTCTTTACACTTACTTTGATTTTCCTATGAGCCATCTTTGTGTTGCCATTTAAAATCTTTTAAACGATCGCAGCGCCCTCGGTTTTTGTCTACTCTTAAATGTCAGACTGTACCTGCAGTGGGATGAAGTGGATGTAGTAAACTAATACTCAATTCGTACCGAGATCGCTTTAAGATTGAATTAAGAGAATATTATAAGATTCTTTAAAGAATGTATGAAAATACAATCGTCTAGTTTGTCCCCCCCAGCTTCGAACACTCATTTTGTTCTGCACCTCTTTCAATTCTTGTATGAAATTACATTCGTCTAGTTTGGAGATAGAATTATGATAATCTCACAAGAACCTTTAAAGAATGTATGAAATTACAATCGTCTAGTTTGGAGAGACAATTATGATAATCTCACAAGAACCTTTAAGAATGTATGAAATTCCTACCGCCTAGCTTCGAGATAGAATTATGAGAATCTCAAAAATTCCTACCGCCTACCTTCGAGATAGTATTATGAGAAACTCGTCGCAAAATGTAAGAATCCCGTAAGAACTTTTTCTTTTTTACCATCCCTCTTCGAGATTCAAATGATGAGAATCTCTTAAGAACTTTGCAAGAATAAACTGAAGAATTTTCCATACGAGCGGGCTAGTTTAATAACTAACTAACTAACCATCACGCCGATTCCCCGCAGGGGTAGGCAGAGAGGACGGACCGCCAAACAAACTCGATCTTGGCATACACTTCTTGCTTCATTCACTTTCATACAACGTCTCATACATTCTCTTCTGTTATTCCGACTTCTGAGATGCCCCGACTCAAGTATTTGATTCACTTGATCGTGCCACGTCTTCCTTGGACGTCCCCAGGTTCTTCTTCCATTCACATTCGCGTCATGTATTCTCCTTGCACTCCTTTCTTCATTCATTCGCTCTACATGCCCAAACCATCTAAGCGTCCCTTTCTTAATCTCACTACGCTTACATCAGCCTTGCATTCTTTACGAATCTCAACATTTTTCACACGATCATACATGGTTTTACCACACATTCGTCTCAGAGATCTCATTTCTACAGCATTCAGTCTACTTTCACCCTTCCTCTGCCAGTTCCATGCATCACTGCCATACATCGGAGTTGGTATCAGCACTCCATTGTGGACTGCTAGCTTCGCTTCGTTGGACAACTTTTTGTTTGCGCCAACCGCGTTCAGTCCTCCGTTAATGGAGTTTCCTGCATTCACCCTTCTTTCAATATCCCTATCAGTCTTTCCATCTCTCTTAAACATACTTCCCAAATACACAAACTCGTCTACCTGCTCCAAGTATTCATCATTCACAACTATATTGAACACTGTTTTCGTACTCTCTCTTTCAAACACCATGACTTTAGACTTACTTACATTCATCATTAGCTCATTCTTCATACATACTTCGTTCATTCTAGATACGAGGGACTATAGATCTTCTATACTATTAGCAATCAGCACCGCATCATCAGCATACAACAGGCAACAAACTTGCAGACTACTCATTTTTGCGCCCAAGCCCACCTCTTTCAATTCTTGCATACAATTATCCATGTATAGATTGAATAACCACGGTGACATTACGCAGCCTTGCTTAACACCTTTTGTGATCTCAAACCACCCCGTAAAATCACCGTTTGCCTTAACACATGCCTCGTACAGAGATGCGATTGCCTGTATAAGATTTGTATTTACTCCATACTTGGACAACACCTTCCATAATTTTTTTCTGTCAACTCGGTCGTATGCTTTTTGTAGATCTACAAAAGCACAGAAAAGCTTCTGGTTTTTTGCCAGAAACTTCTCTGTGAGCATAAGCAACGAGAAAATCTGATCCATGCACCCCCTTCCACTCATAAATGCACCTTGCACATCCTACATTTTATCCTTTGTTTTCATTTGTACCCTTTCAATCAATATCCTTCCATACAGCTTTCCAACTGAACTTAGCAGGCTATAATAGCCCTGTGATTTCCACATTCCATGCGCGACCCTTTACCTTTGTATAGAGGCATGATCACAGCCCTTCTCCGATCTAATGGCGTGTAACCCTCCTCTAAACAGTGGTTAAAAAGTTTGCATAACCATCTGAGAATTATACGGCTATCTCCTTTAAAGTATTCAGCAGCAATATTATCGAAACCAACAGCCTTACCATTCTTCATACATTTAATTGATCTCTTAATTTCATCCATGCTGATTTTGGGAACATTCACGCCATCGACATTCATACCTGACTCGCCACTGGAATCACTATCATTCGGGTTGCTTTCGAAGACCTCTTCAAAGTATTTCATCC
The DNA here is from genome assembly GCA_022606495.2 of Halesus radiatus. Lineage (NCBI taxonomy): Eukaryota > Metazoa > Arthropoda > Insecta > Trichoptera > Limnephilidae > Halesus > Halesus radiatus. The sequence goes on along the minus strand of JAHDVE020001542.1, from coordinate 269,621 downwards.
ATCTCTCTTTTATATCTTTCTCATTCGTCAGCATTTTTCCATCTTTTGATTTTATCACTTTCACACATCCGCTTTCTGGACCATTCCGGGACCTTTTGACTTCCCCCTAAAACAGTTTAATGTTTTCTTGGAAGTGGTTTGTCATTTTGATCCCCTCTAATTATATTACTAATATTGATTAATATAACAAAATAAAAATAGCAGATATGTATACTCGTATGTAAGTGAATATACAGAGATACTTAAATAATTAGGGCGAGGTCAACTTGGTTGACTGCACCGGAATGGAAAGGTTATACACATTCTAAACCACCCTGTAATTCTGGTTAGTAAGTGGTTATATAATTTATTCAAGGCCCATTACCTCCTTAAAAATGTCAACATAATTTTATGGATATTATATTTGGCAGATATTATATACAGAAATTATGTTCGGTTTTTATACCAGTCGCAAAAAAATATCAACATTCTGGAATAGCTCATTTCCCTGCTTGTAGTCAATAAACGTAAACGTGCTTTTTGATGGCAGAAAATCTGGCCAAGAAGATTATTCTTTTAACTAATTTATTTTTGTGTGCAAAACTTTATTACGGATTTGTGTTAAATTTACGCTCAATTTGCGTGTTGTTCTCAATTCTCCTATTCCACGAATCTAAATATTATTCAATTTGAGGATAAAGTACTATTATTTATAACACTGTGAAAATAAGCTAACTGAAGTTGAATTTATATTCGCCCGATTCGCCTAATTTTAGTGTTACGCGCATAACTGGGAGAAACATTGTTTATATTTATAAATAAATTAAATTAGACATTGTTTGTACCTATAGATTAAACTAAAACTCTTTTCTTAGTCTTAGAATAATACTGAGATAATTAGTTTAAATTAAACAAAAATGTTTTAACACCTAAATTTATTTCAATTGTTGACTGGTTTGAGAAGAACCACTCCGTCGTCAAAACGAAATTTATATAAGGGTAGGTAAGGTAAATTAAAATTAATAAAGTAATACACACCCAGCACACGGCTCTGTTTCCTGCGTACACCCTTCACCTCTCCCTTCTCCTTGTGCTGCTTGCTACTTGCTACTTCCCATTCCAACACACATTGACTATTATAGATACCAATTTTTTAATTTATTTTTTATTGACAATTTTTGTTACATAAGTACATTTTGAAACAGTCTATAAAATACAAGAAAATTCTTTCTATATTTGCTGTTAGTCTAACTTTATCTTGTTTTTTTTCTCCGAAACCGGATGGCAGTTGAAATAGAATTAGTGGTGTCTCATTTATTGTTTTCATTTTATTTAAATAACTTATTGAAGTTTATAAACCTCCTTATAACATTTAATCATTCAAGAAGATAATATTAACTAATCTCAAATGAAATATGAAACAGAAAAACACACAAAATAAACTTTTAATTTTTATTTTCTGCGTCTTTTTCTGTGTCGTATTTCATTTGAGATTTGTTAATATTATCTTCATTGATTAAAAGTGTTTAATTTAATATAATAATTATAGAAGGTCACAAAATAACTGCATTTTACGTAAATGGAAATTGTATTTAGATGTGGTCCTGGTCCGTAGCCCGTCATGCTGGCAGTCGGACGGAACTAGTTCGATACCCACAGCGGGTAACCGACTTACTACTTTTGCAATACACGTTATGCTTATATGTAGCGCGATAGATACTCTCAGTATCGCCTTGATAGAAGAACACCATTCAGAATCGAAACGGTGCCTGAAATACCCAGGTACTCCCCAACCTTTATATTTCCCATCTCCTTCAATTCCCCACCCCTTCAGCCTCACTATATTCCCACTGGCTCCAGACGGTAGGGCGCAGTTGGGACTCTTGTGCAATATTCACATAAAAATACATACCAAAATGTCTGAAAATAGGTGATGTTTGAAAACCAGTGAAGCCAATTGTGAACGTTTTACCAAAATTCTAAAACGAATTTCGAATAGAATTTAAAAGATTACCGTTTGAGGATTTTTCTATCATAATACCTTATACCCTTTCCTAACTACCCACTGAGACATTACAGACAAATCATTCGCAGTATTTCTTTACGGCCAGTTTTATAAACGAACTACCAAATTTCTGTTACGTAACAAACCGTTTCGCTAACGGACCGTTATCCGTTAATTTTTTTTATTATCTTGAATAATTGCCATTCGCTTGTCATCACTTTCAATGCTCGATAAGGAAACCATTTCACAAATACAAATTATATATTGTCTTTTTAATTAAATTAGTGCACGGTTTCAAATAAGCGATCGTCAGGCAACAACGGACAGCTGTCAAACTACCGGTAATCTGACGAACGTTTATAAAACTGTGAAATCGGGCGGTAGACTAAATACGGATGGTTATAAAACCAGCAAAGTGTGTATTTTTGGGGGCTGACTAAGTAAAATTGTAAAAGTTGTTCAGGAGATAATAAAACAATTTAAGATATAAAAAGAATGTATTAAAAGAATTTACAGAAAAATCAACCGTAGTACTTCTTGCGTTAGCAGACTAAAGTGTTTATTTTTGGGTGCTGACCGTTAATCTGTTTTTTTTTTCTCTTGTTTTCAGCTGAAATGGAGGGACTGTGTAATCCGTGGGGGCTCCCTCCACCGGCATTTAACATAAAATACTCAAAAAACAGAAGCAGATATGCTTCGACATTAGAAATTCGCAATACTTGCCCTCAAACTGCCCAACAAGACTTGCTTCCCCGCAGACAGCGAAGTCCCTCCTTACCGCCCATTCTCAAGGAACTAGTCGACAGCACAGACATTGAATTGCTTCAACACCAAGAACACAAGTATTGCAATAAAGCCGGGGAAGATAATATGCAGCATCATATTAAATATCGATACGAAGATGGCGAGGGTGAAACGTCGGGGTATGCGAGTGATTCGGCTCCCCATTCGTCGCCAGAACTGTGGAAAAATAAAACGGAGAAATTTTCCAATGGTCAAAGCGATAGCCGACACAACAGTCAGTCTTTTCCAGCGTGGCAATACAACGAAAGGTAGGAAAACGTTATACTCGTACAGCTTGACACACTTAGCCCGCTCTCTGACGGTCGGGTAAGGAACAAGCATTTCACGCGCCGTTGCAGACACTGTGCAGAAAAGTTCACGAAAGTAAGGTAACGGTTTGCAGTGCAGTCCATTGTGGGATTTTTCTGCGCGGTGTCTGCAGTAGCGAGATGAAATGTTCTTTCCTTACCGGACCGTCAGAGAGCGGGCAAAATAGCTATTGTAGCCAATGTCGATGTGAACACAAGACTAACACTGATGCCTTGCTTGCATACAGCACGTTTTAAAATTGTTATTAAACTTTACAAAAAAAAATCAAGTTCATCTACCTCTCCTCCAGTGGCGTGCAGTCCGTAAAGGCTGAAATGCTGTGCCTACTTTAAGAAAACGTATCTTTTCAATGAATTTGGTAAAGAACTTTTCAACGTTCATTTATTCAGTTGACCACAACAGTCAGTGGATGGTGATAATAAAATAATCATTTTCAAAAATTCATTGCACAATTCATATCCCAACTTGAAAAACTACACAAAGCCTATCTTTAGTTATAGATCAATGCACGCCACTGCTATATATATTCTATATTTTATTTATTTACATATATACACAAATAAGACTGTCCCGGGCAGTGTTTGTTTTATATACAAATCTACAGTTTTATTCCGAGCTTGACGAAATTTTGTACACTTGAACTTCAAAACAAAAAAAGCACTGTCTGCACGAAACTTCAAAAAATCACCCCCATTTCCCTTTCACACCACCTAAACAGAATTTTGGTATTTCTTGATGAAATTTTTCACACCTGACGTTCAAAATAAGAGAAAAGTTACTGGGGTAGGGTAGGGATAGGGGCAACAGATCACAACCTCAGAACTTTACTCCAAACCATTCATAACCCCGAACGAGGCCAAGTACTTCAGCTAGTTATTAATATATTAAAAGAACACACTACAAAACTTTACAAAAAATCGTTAAAACTAATTATCATTATTACTAGCATTCAACAACATATAGCACATATAATAAGTAAACGGAAGCATGGTAAAGGGCTGTTTCTCAGCGACGTTTGGCATGGACTTCATTGTCGGTATAGGGTTTATACCGACAGCGAAAGGTTTATTCCCTATACTGCCATCAATACCACGGCAGTACACCAGTGGTCGGCAAAATCGCGGCTCGGGGGGCGCATGCGGCTCTTTGGCCAATCAATTGGCAAATTGATTTGAATGTCTCTATGCTGATATGTAAGTGTTGGAGAAGAACAAATGTGAATTTAGTTCACAGAACAAGTGGTCTGGTTTGAAAGACCCGGGTAAGACAGACATGATGATTTTTAACGCCTGGAATAGTATTCCTGACTCATATGATAAGTTGAAAAAACGAGCGTTGGCTGTTCTTTCCCCCTTTGGTTCTATAATTTCATAAAAACCATATTTTTTACGTATGAACCTTATCAAGAGTAAATTGACAAGTTGCCTTATTGACGACAACTTGGAATCGTGCCTAAAATTAAAAACAACAACATATAAACCTGACTTACCTAAACTTTCCGCGGAGATGCAAGGTCATAAGTTCGCATTCAGTGTTTGCCAGTCATTGTTATGATTTATTTTTATGAATACCTTACATACAATTTAATTATCAATAAGATCATTATTAAGTATGATATCAAGTTTTACTCAGTGTACCTATAGTTTATTTGAGACTTAAAACTTTAATTAAAGTTTAAACAGTATACTTACCTACATAGTTTAAGTTTAAGAAATTTGGCTCTCAATCGTTGTAATGTTGATATTTGGCTAACTAACTTGGTTCCACAGCTGTCGAAGGAAGATTTCCTGTAAAATATTTTTTCTGGGACTGTTATTGCACTGAATTCCGCTGTAATATTATGACTTTAAAACATTAGAAAGTTGTTACACTTATTTATTTTACTGGTCTGAAGATCCCCACAGCGGTAAAATCGGCCTGGTCACAAATAAATAATTAGAACAATGAAATAAAGTTATACAAACGTAATGATTAATAATTTTATTTATTCTATCTTTTATAACTCATCTCTGTTTTTAATAATCTTGTTACGTTATTTATCGTTAGCCTAATTAAATTTTTGTAATGCATACATTATTTTCAAAGTAGAACAACGAGTGTTGGATTTAGCGAAACCATTAAGCTATTTTTCCGCACGCGTTCTCCTTCCAAAACCTCAGCCTTTATAAAATCAATATTTTTTATCGAGTACAGCAGAGGGAAATATAAAAAAGGCGAAACATAACTGGGTGTTTATAAACGTACAAGTGGGTAACTATTTCACTGTATTTGCGACTTACAATTAATATCGAGACCATTTTTGGCCAGTCCACCTTTGGAGGCAGCCGTTTTCTTTGCAAAGTGGTGATTTATAATATAAATATTTTGCGTTAATTTGTGCGCCTTGTTGTAGACTATATTAGTAACATTGGTGCATAGTGATTAGTTTAAATTTGGGTGCGGAAAAAGTTTATTTTCAATCTCGCAAAACATCATTTCATGTCCATCAACAATTGATTACATAAGTACTAATATAGTACAGGTTCTTTCACAGAAAAGTTTTAATGACATTCATTTACGTTTTAAATTTTACCAAACTTAAAATGAGTTTTGTATTTCTATCTAAAATGAAAACTTTTATATTATAGCTTGTCAACGGTGCTTTGCTTTTCTGAGTTTTCAGTTTTCATCCTGTTTCATCCTTTTGACTTTTGACAGTGTTGAGTGTTGCAAGTCACATAAAATACTTCAATAATATTAATAGACGAATTACAATATATCATAGCCCTTTGGGAAGGAGGCCCGATTAGCAGTCAAATAAACAGTGTTCAATTCTCTCTGTGGGTTTAGGTTTATTACCTAAATTGAACAAGTTCAGAAAAATGTTTGTACGTAAAAAAGTATTTTTTTTAAATAAAAAGAAATAATAATAATATAAACTAATATACTTACTGATAATAAGCCAAACTTAAATCAAAGCTGAAAATGTGTGTGAAAAACATATAACTGTTTCATAAATTAATTTGCAATTAGTGGTTTATACAGAAAATTATTTTAAGATTTACATATTTGTACAACACTTTAAAATCACCCACCAAAACCAAATATAACCAATTTCCTCATTATTGTGATAACCTAATCAGCATTGATAGCTGATAGGACTATTGATTATACAATTTAGTGGAAAGAGCTAATCGGAAAAGTGTGGAACTGTTATTTTCGACTAATATAATAATTACATTTTCCTCGTGGCATTTTACGTTCCATTCATTGCAATTCGTTCTCTCGACCTATGAAGAGTGCACATATAAAAAAAAATAGTTTTGAGTTAAATTAAAAAAGTGATGGAAGTGAACAGAAACAAATAAGTTATTTAAATGAAACCAATAGACAATTTAAAACAATAGAAGTACCTAATTACTTTAATTTGTCATTAAGTTTTCAATACTTTGCCAATCTGCTGCGATAGTGATAACGTTGTGATAGTGTTCATGATGAGTTAACAATTTTATCAGTATTATTTTTTGTTGGTCGGCAGGGTTGATGAAGACAGGGGCAGGCACAGAAAGCTAGGGCGAGAAGAGGAGGCGCGACCCAAGTGGGGAGACCGAGGAGTGGCAGCGGGAAGACTGTGGGAGCCTCAGGAGCCAGACGCCAGATTACCACAGGTTTCAACCAAATATCTATTACATTTTACAAGTAATATTGATTGCTTTAATATCTGTCTGTAAGGGGGAAAGGGAGAGAATGCTCGGAAAGGCACCCTTTGTAATTTATTAAATAGGTGCATGTTGATTTTCGTTTGTGGATAGGTCTATTAAGTCTTTAACTTTGGGGGGGGTTCACTAAAACTTTTACCTAAACTTAATATCGATACCCAAACTGGGAGCACCCATATTATGTTAAATGAAAAAATCTGTATTGTAATACTTACTTTTCAGGGTGGAATGCTTTGTGCATAAAATACACAAGATATAGTTTTGTTTGTTTTTATGTAAAAAAAATTTATTTTTACAATAACTCCACACAGGGAGGCCCCGAGGAAAATAATTTCCCTCGAGGCCTATACCATCTTTGGGGATACTATGTGGAGGGTCTTTTAGAGAATAGGAAGGAGTGAACCTGTTGTAAGATTTTGGCATGTTTCCCGACTGTGCACCAGTGCCGAAGGGATCAATGACGCTAGTTCCTCAGAGCATTTTCCATTAAAATACCGCTAGAACAAGGAAAGCATTCAACATTGCAATATATATTCATAAATACCAAGTATAGCTGTAACTTTCATGCTCGAACTATGGCATTGTTGCACTTATTGGGTCTATCCTCGAAGCCAGGTATCCTATAAGATCCATATCACTTCCTGTATTTGAGCTGCAGCAGGAATTAAAACTACATAAATGCGCAACAGTCTTTTAGATTAATTTTGAATAAACAATAATCATATTATTCTAGATGCTGGTAAAATCGACACCTTCCTGGGTAGAGCGTGGTCTTAATATGATAGACAGTGGTGGATCCCAGATTCTATTAATTGATCAAATGAGCAACTATTCTTCTGCTATGGAGACAGCAAATTCTAAATCAACACCTGGAAACAATCTTGACAGGTTAGTTTATAAAGCAAACAAAAAATAAATAAATAAAGGTCCTTAATAGTATGTATATGTAATACTTAATATCAAATTGAATAATTTTCTTCTAGATCCAATAAATTCCTCCTTGGGCAAAATGTACACATTGAGCCAAATATTAAAGCAGAAAGAGAATGCAAACGATTGAAAGCTTTAGAACTCCAAGCGGCCATTATGCAGCAGTTGGATGAAAGAGAAAGAAAAAAAAGGGAAGAAAAGGACAGGCGGCTTAAAGAAGAAAGGGATGAAGAGGAAAGGTTTAAGAGACAACTAGATGTCGAGAGGCAACGACTAGAAGAAGAAAGAAGACATTCTGAAGAAAAGCAACTGAGGGAACAGAAGCGTACGGAAGCTTTGAGGCAAGCTTTAGAAAAGGCCGAACAGCAAGCCAGAATAGAAAAAGAGAGCAAGAAATTTAAAAAGATGAGAGATAATTTTGACTCAATGAGTATTACTTCCGAAATAGATCCACCCAAAGAGTCTCACTACAGCCGAAAAGAAAGTATAAGCCAACAATCCAACCCTTACAATGAATCCAAGCTCATCCAAAATATCTACATTGAACAGGCTTTTAGTCCCAGAAGGAAAATGTTATCAGACCAGGAATCAGTTTCTCATAATACTGCTCCTAGTATGGCGAGTGAAACCAATATTATAATGTCCAATCCACAATCTGCTCGTTGTGGTCATCAACTAGACCATTACACTAATGAACCGCCTATTGATTTAAATAAAAGACAAGAAAACCATAGAATGCAATCCGAATCTGCCAGCGGTTTATATCAGAAAAATTCCATGAACTTGGTGAGCGACGCCCCTGTGAATTTAGTTCAATTACCATTAGCGCATGAAGTATTGACGCCGGTGCAGTATACTCACGGAAGCAGCGTTCAGATGGCCTTCCTAGTGCCACAACACATGAATGCCCTGTATCCCTGCTTACATCAGCCGGTCAGCATGCAAGCCATCTTCCCCGCCGATACTTCCTATCTTCATCACAGAAATTTACAAATGCAGTGCCAGACTGAGAAGGATGAATGCTGCTCAAACAGAGAAACTAAAGTTCTAACCCCGTCAAAATACAGAAATCAAAATTGCAGAGATGTTTTTACTCAGACTGATTTTGCGTACAATACTAAAAAGCCCATTCAGCAAGCACCCGATGATGAAGAACAAATTCTAAATAAATCTGCCAGTGCCCTAGATCAGAACTATGAACAAAACACTTCGGAAGAAAAGCTGAATTCTCTAAATTATAAGAAGGAAAAGAGAACCGAGGATAAATATAAAGAAATGGAAAGTAGGCCCAAGTGGGGAGTAAATAAGCCACCAACTCAATACAAGAAACAAAGCGAGAAAGACATATTTTATCCACAAAAGCGTAAATTGAGGCAAAGAAAGCGAGTACAAGAAAAAAACTACACATCTCATTCTAGTGATGAAAACAGATCTCCCAGTCCTCCGCGTGAACTGCCCAAGACTTTTCCTAAACTAGACAGAACTCGGGTAAGCTTAAGTGAAAACTACTGGAGGAAAAAAAGTTTGAAGAATGACAAAGACTTAAATATTGCAAACATGACTATTGAGACAACACAGATATCTCCCTTGGAGTGCGACCAATCGGGGATAATTCACGTCGGGGAGAACTTTTCAAATAACAAAAAAGTGTATTCTGAAAACAAAAATAGTTTTAAGAGAGGAATTACTCTTTCTCAGAAGTTTATGAATGATAAATACGGAAATCCAAAACTTTGGAATGGTATTACTGATGAGAATGGAAAAACAGATAACAAAGAAAGGCCAGATCATAGAAAACAATACTTGGACAGTGTGAACAGGGTGAAAAAAGAACAGTCAGCATATTACTGTGATGCAGAATCCAATCAACCCGTCATATTGGATCAGTTGAGGTCTCTAAGAGACAGCCTGCACAAGCAGCAGCAGCTGTGGGGGCAGTATGACCCGCATAACCGCTCCCCTAGTCCAAAGAATGACGTAGATATGGAAATGGACTAGTCTTTTCCTTCACTTTCTAAATGAGCACATGGATTTACACAGTAAAGTAGTATTTATACGATTTATAAAAAATAAAATAAATAAGATTGATAAATAAGGTCACATAAATATGTACTTGAATATAAACACAAACTCACTCGGTAGGAAACATAATATGCCATAGCCTGTTTAATCAATACATTGTGTAGATGCCCTCAGAAGTCAGAAGGTAGATTGCTTTGGGCTAGTAACTTGTCAAATTTCTATCAACTAAGTTAATATTATGCAAATATGGATGACCTCTTTGAAAAGAAAAAAGAAGTTGCTGAAGTTTTGGATTTATCCAGAGTTGTAATTACCTCGCAAGACGAATTCAGAAGATCATTTGAGAAAGTTCCAGATTTCAAAGTGAAAGTTGAAAAAGTAAGAGGAATCTTTGATTAGCTTAACAATTTTTTTATTATACTCAGTAGATTTTGCTTTAGGCTGCTCTCTGACGGTCCGGTGAGGAATGAACATTTCACTCGTTACTGCAGACACTTCACAGAAAAGTTAAGTTTGCTAAAGTAAGGTAACGGTTTGCAACGCAGTCCATTGTGGGACTTTTCTGCGCAGTGTCTCCAGTAGCGAGTGAAATGTTCATTCCTCACCGGACCGTCAGAGAGCAGTCTTACACTGACACATTTACGCTAAAACCTACAAGTGATTTTTATTCCGGTCCTTTGAAAGATATGTTTTTTGCAAAATTAATTTGTTCTCGAATCATAGGTTCGATCAGAAGATGTACGAATCAAGGATGGGGTTGAAGACCAAAAATTTAAAATTCCGAAAAAGGAATTCAGAACTTATGAAAAACACGGCACCAAGGGTTACGAAGAGAAACATTTTACATTCATGAATCCTATTCCTGTTGAGATGCGGTCTTTAAAGCTGGACGACCTTTACACTGTGTCCATAGACTGGAAAATGCTCACGTCACTGAGACCTAAATTGAAAGTAGACGAGGAATACTTCAGCAGGTATAAATACTTCATTTCTTTTTTAATTTATCAAGTTTTTAACTATTACCACTCATAAACTCAGTCCTGACATTAATGATATTGTTATGTGAATCCTGGGTACTATCCAATTTGGACACATTTATAAGAATCGCATATTATCTTTGCCGGTGGCCAAAAGAGGAACCTTTGAAATATTTTTAAATCCATTGATTTTTTTATCCAAACACCAAGTACTTGTACTTGTACAGTGGCGATGACCCGACTGCAAAGATTGGCGTTTAGGAAAATAAAATGCGTAACTTATTTCAGACTGGTAGAATTGGGAAAATCTGAACTCAGAACCATTGTGCGAGATAAGAGGGACCTGATGATGAACACAGCGGTGAGGAAGACCAAGAACAAGTCCGGGGTGGTGGAGACGCGGGTGGTGTCATGCATCGAGTGCGGGGAGGAGTTTTGTGATGGTGAGAAATTTTAAAATTATTATAGAAAGTAATTTTATGTTCACTAACTGAACAGAAAAAAAAATTTAACCTATCATTTACAAAAACAATTACATTTAACCCACCGTTTACAAAAACTCCCACTGGAAAGGCACAACATACAGTACTATAATCGCCTGTTAACCTTTTCATCGCGTCCCAAATGTATATACATATAGGATAACAGGTATGAGTGGCACTTTTTATTAGCTTAGAAGGTTTAACTTTTTTTTATATGTAAAATAAATAAAAATCAAACTAAAACTGATAATTATCAAAACAATGTTTTTCCAGGAAAGCTGTGCATCATCAATAATTACGACGGTCTTGCACGTGTTTTAGTACAACCCGAAAGAAAGGGAGTTATGAAACCATCTGCCAGTAACCAAGATGGTGGAAAGTTGAGGAGGATCAAGCGAAGAGGAAAGAGGAGGACTCGGAGCAAAAGTGCTGTCAACAAGCAGAGCAATAAGACCAAAGGGAAGGCCTCGGGAACCAAGAGTGACACAGAAATCTAAAGCCTTTTTATACTGCCATTATTATGTACTTACTGTTTTATCGATAATTTATAATAATTTTAAGAAACTGATGCTTTCCTACTCTACATAGATATAGACCAATGTCATCAGTGTGATTTCATGATAGATTGACCCATTTAATAAGTAGTTCAAAAATATCAGCTGTATACAAATGAATGACTCACGACAACCTTATTATTATATGATAATGGCGCACAATGAACACTTGCACAATTTTTCTCCAATTCAAATATTTCAATTGCATTATATGAAAAAGCATTGTCACAACAATGATGACTGCATTTGCTTATTTAATGAAGGGAGATGCGTTATATGAAGTATACTATTTATACAGTTATCAATAAATAAAAAGCCAGTTTAAACGAGTCATAATTGTTTTATTTTCACATACTTCAACCTCGAAATATAAACACATAGGCAATATTCAATTTATACAAATATATTATTCATTTGTCGAAGCAATGAAAGTATTGTAGATACTTATCTCTTAATATTAGTTAAATTCAAGACAAAGGGAGAAGAGACATTCATCTAGACCTAATCTAACATCACCCTTCCTTTCCATTTAGTACGGTTTTGCTGGGCTTTTCAAAAAATACTACTTTTCTGAATCTTACGCTAAATGATCTATCTAAAAAATTAACACTTATCACAATATTGTAAAACAATCATCAACAAACAAAATGAAAATGTTTTATTTCCTACATTATTGAAAACATTGGCCGCGGGGACAACATTTGGGCAAATAAATAATTTTCAAATATACAAACACGCATTCAGTTGTAAAAAGAAGAGGTAACATGAAACTTATCTATATTCAATAGCAACAGCCGCATAAAGAGACAAATTTAACTTGGCCAATGTCAATGCGCCTCTCGCCCTGCTATATAAAAGTATTAAAATAATCTGCTTTTCCTCCATCCATCAGTAATACGTGACAAGGTCTAAAGACATGGGCGCCGGGCATATGGGAAATGTAGATAACATTAAATATTACAATATATTCATATACTTAATCTGATTTCATAATTATGACAATTATTATTTTAAATTAAGATGCTGAATTTTTATAGACTATAATAGATTACATCGCAAAAATATATTTTTGTATCGTTTTCTTTATAGTTCATATTTTCTATACAATTGTATTATTGTGTGGCTTTGTACGGACAGTTTGATTATTGAACCAGTTTTCCGCAAGGGAAATGGGAAGAAAAGGAGGTATTTATGCATAATAAATAGTGATATAGATATAGACACACACCCATTCGGGGCTTGGGAGCTAATCTACTAATTTAAGGCCTTTTTTCATTGTTCCATTAGGACGCAACATTAAACATATTATTTATACATAATGTCAAATCATAAAACGTCACAGAAATGAATACCTCTAGTATATTGAGTGAATCCCTTTGGCACGAGCAAACCAACCATATTATCTTAGTAATATTTCCAAACCTTGGAAATATAATCAGGATATTCAGGATTATTTGTGAATCGAATGGTGAAAATATATTGTAGGAAGGTAAACCTTAATATCCCTGTATTCAAAATCAAATTTTATCTGAAAGAGTACAGCACAACTAGTAGTGATGTAAAGACTAGTAAATAAATAATATGCAGTGAATCAATTATATTATGCGGCAATTGTTTATAATAAAGAATAATAAAGAGGACTAATTTTGCAATCTTAATTAAGTTTAAGAGTATAAAATCACTGTTTTGCCAACAATAATAATTTATCACGTAAACATTTATGAAATTATTATTAAATTTATAGAAATTGCTTTTGATATAATATGTACATACTTCGTTTACACAATGGAGACAGAATTACCAAAATCGTATTACCTGATATTTTGATGCAATGAGTTGAAATTATCACTTATTTTTACTTAACCAAATATTGAGCAAAACATGTTTGGAAAACAACATACATTTAGTATGATTACTTCCATTGTCATAAGGAAGATCCATTCAAAATGAGCACAAATGAAAGGTGAAGATTTTAATCTAGAATAAAAAGATTTAAGGTAAATGCCTTGATAATGATAAAACAAAGAGGTCACCACAGTCTCATTACTACGCAAGCCACAAATATCAACTTGAGATTGTAGAATTGAGGTACACACAGTGTAAGCTGGAAACCTGGGAAAAGGTTATGATCATATCATAAATATGTATATGTATATGTATATGAAATGTAACAAAGGAACATTGAAATTAAACAATTTTAAATACGGGTATGCATACATATAAATTACACGCAGAAAATATCTTAATTCTCATCTGTATTCATTAAATAAATAAATAATAATTTAACACAAACAAACTAAAAGTTACTGTTGAATGCTTTCGAAGAAGCGTATTTATAGTGAAAACTAAGTAAGGGAAGGCATATCAAAGTATATTATGCAGATAAGAAAAAAAAATTCAAGAAAATTTTATCATTTGTTATTTAACTAAATTCTTACATTATTAGCGGACTTGTTTCAAACTGCTAAATCGAAAAACAAAATAAATAAACATATTAATCTTCTGTAACCTAAACAAGAATATAAATTGCTTAGAATCACTTTAGAATAATGGATCACTCAGTAGTGTGGAAGAAACACTTATTTACTTCAAATAAAACCAACAAATAAAACACTCCAAAATAAAATGTAATTGTTGGAAATATCCTTATATAAATAACCTTAATCATATCTGATTGCACCATCGAGGTGTTAATTCACAAATCACCAAATAAAAGTTTTAATTAAACTATAGTTTTATCACATTGAAATGCAATGCATAGGAAAGGCAAAAAATGAGTGTCGATCAAAAGTGAAATAGCTACACCTGAATTAGACTTGAGAATGTTCAAGTCCGTTGTGGATCTGTTGTAGTTGGGAGTACTCCCGTAGCCGGTCTTCACCTAACCGTGGATTTACAACTTGCGCTTCAATTGTGAACCATTAGTGATTCATGCTGCACCGCAAGCCACTCACTGATCTTTCCTAACCTTCTTCTTCCCCTTCTTGGGCGCCTTGGCGTCGGTCCACGAGTCTACGGAAACACACAGTAACATTAACAAACATATACAATTTTATCTGCTACCACTACTTCTGTCAATCCATCAATATATTACACCATAATAAATAAATATTATAAATTAGAACGCTAAATAGAAACGTCACTATACTAAAAATATTGACAGTACATAATATATGAATTGAGTAGGCGGCCAAAGAATATAAAATAACTATTTGTGTGTGTGCAGTAAAACAAAGTGTGTTGTGTGAAAATTTTGATAACAGGATCCATAGGTCAGGTGAATCGAAGTTGAACATAAAATTTTTAGAGTCCATATATCAGAACATTTGAATTGTTAATTTTATTCTACACAATAATATTGTGGGTATTCAACGAATGAATGGATCTACTAAACATTCCAGAGTGAAGTGAAAGCAAATAAGTGCATCACTGCAATTATGAATAAATCAATCCAGTTTACTTTCATTGTGAAAGATAACTGATTAAATATGTACATAAATGAATTAAATACAATAACAATAAATGATATGAATATTCTACATCGCTACATTTTTTTTTGATGTTTTAAGTTTTACTCTGTGAATGAGAAATAAATTTAGAGGGTTATAGAACATAAATAAAAAAGAGACTCAACAGCTGGTGGCCTCAAGAAGACAGGCAACTGTTTGTATTAGATAATAAGGAAATATTATTTAATGTACGATTTATTGTTGTCGTTTATGTTTTTATATTTTTTTATATTTTTCTAGAAATATTTTTTAGTGAAATTCTGGAGATATATTTATGCTTTAAGCTTGTTACATATGTTTTTATTTTATATAGATATATATTTTATACAATATATATATATATATATATTTGTAACCTCAAATGTAAATTTAGAATAAAGTTTTGAATAACAAGCTCCCGTTAAACAAACTACAAAAAAGTAGTTTATCGGGACTTCTTGTTTTTATTTTATATAGATATATATATTGTAAGCTTAACTGTAAATTTAGGATAAAGTTTTGAATAACAAGCTCCCGTTATCATATTTTTTGTAATATGTCTTAAATTAATAAAAAAATTTAAAAACTAGTTACATTCATTAGACACTTTTCCAACTCTCAGTTGCTTTGAACTGAAATAGAGTTAAAAAGAAAATTCATCTTACCTCCGAGTTCATCAAACACAGGTTCATTTTCAGTGGTGGCAGCGGCGGGTGCTTCTAGCTTGGGCTTCTCCTTCTTGGGTGCCTTCTCCTTCTGGACAACGGGCGCGGGCTAAAATAAAGAAATGCACATTTAGGGAAACGCTAAACTTCATAAATGATGAGTATTAATAATATTAACCCCTTGAAAGTCGGGATTTTAGGCTGAGAAACTGTGGGCCAGATGAGTGTAATTTCATAATTACTGACTTGTTTTTTTGCAAAATTATGTTTTTGTAAATGGTAGCGTCTTACCAGATAATGTGTTTATGTATTTATAAAAATTGTATGTACATATATATCATAAGTAGTTTCCCCAGAATACTTTCATACATTTAGGGACTAATTATGGCCAGCGCCCAGGGCGTGCGCCAGGGGCACTCTACGGACAAATAGTACAGGGCTCTATGCAGCGAATTACAGCAGGCGGATGACGCACGCCGGGCGCGCCCCCTCCTTGTTGAAACAGCGCTTCGGGCACAGCGCCCTGGGCACTTGCTTTAACTAGTTTCTTAGGGAAATGATTTTTTTTCTGTCACAAGATAAAGAAAAACGAAAATAGTTTTACTGAATTTTGCATAAAGTTAAATAAGTCTTCACAATAAAAATAAAATAATACGAGGTTTTCCTGTAAATAAGTACAGTAATATGACTTTTTAAACTGGAAATTTTTTCACGGTGACAGGCGTGTGGCAAATGAGAAGCGAGAATATTTTAACCCTTTAGGTACCACATGTATTTTTTGAAAATGCTGGAGAAGTGTCGATAATCCATGAATATATATTTATATATATTTTTTTGTTTTTTTTGTTTTTTTGTTTTGATTACTTTTATTTTTAGACACATGTTATCAATAATGTGACATAATTTTAGAACCGTGGGTAACGCGTGACGAATTTTATGGCTCGAGCTATAAATCGTTCTGTGGCACTCAAGTACAATAATGTATTGGAACGATATATCGTTCAGTGGCACCTAAAGGGTTAAACATAGTCTTATTCTAATTTCTTCAAATGCTTGGTAACTTTGTGGCATCATTATTAATTATATAAATTGAAAATACACTTTGTATATACCACTTTACTTAAAATATATAAATATTTCTACATGTTTCGATAGCAATGCTATCATCTTCAGGAATAAATAAATAAATAGTAGTCTTATTCATTTACCAATCGAATAAAATTGATTAAGTATTGTACTAACATATTTAAGGCTCAAATGAGAATGTGACCTTTCCGAATCGGCTACATAGTGCATGTTGGCGTTCTATGACATAATATGGAAGCGCCATATGGCATGTTGGAATTCCACAGGTTAAATGATAATAAGATCAACCTCTGGTGCGCCAGCATAGCCAATGGGCGACACAAAATTTGTATCCGTTTAACGCCAGCGTGGCCGATGGGCAATGCAAAAAATGCTTTCTTTTTGTGAGATTTTCGACTTTAAAAAAGTACATAGCTTACTAAATTAAATTACATTAGTTTGCCAACAAAATAATAAATCCGATAGCAATTCTTCCTTTTCATTTTGTGAAATGCCGCTCGTCTGGAATTTAAATAACAACTGTCAATGCATCATTCCTCGATGCGCACTTTATTGGGTTTTATTCTCTAAAATCTTCTAAAATGTAAGTAAATAAGTGTTTTTTATATATTGTAATTACATGTATTTAGATTTATGGAAATATAACAAAACTTTAAGAATATTTTTGTATTTTTTTTTTTTTATGTCATTAGAGCGAATTTATTTTATCTGAATACAAGTAGCTATTCTGCGGAAACTAATAATGATAGATATACACAATTTTTATAAATATAGAAACACATTATCTGTTAAGACAGATGTGCAGATTTACCTCCGGCACACGATGGAATCTCTAGATCATAGAAGCTCGGCGTTCCAAAGGTTAAGGGTTAACATAAACATAATCCACAGTCCAACAAGCACTTTTAAAAGTGACAACACGGTGACATGTACTAACATGCTTTATCAGACACATCATCATTTGGGCATTTTACAAGATACGTTAGATTAGTTTTTGTAAATTTGTATTGAACATACTGAAAATGACAACACGGTGACATGTACTAACATGCTTTATCAGACACATCATCACTTGGGCATTTTACAAGATACGTTAGATTAGTTTTTGTAAATTTGTATTGAACATACTGAAAATGACAACACGGTGACATGTACTAACATGCTTTATCAGACACATCATCATTTGGGCATTTTACAAGATACGTTAGATTAGTTTTTGTAAATTTGTATTGAACATACTGAAAATGACAACACGGTGACATGTACTAACATGCTTTATCAGACACATCATCACTTGGGCATTTTACAAGATACGTTAGATTAGTTTTTGTAAATTTGTATTGAACATACTGAAAATGACAACACGGTGACATGTACTAACATGCTTTATCAGACACATCATCACTTGGGCATTTTACAAGATACGTTAGATTAGTTTTTGTAAATTTGTATTGAACATACTGAAAATGACAACACGGTGACATGTACTAACATGCTTTATCAGACACATCATCACTTGGGCATTTTACAAGATACGTTAGATTAGTTATTGTAAATTTGTATTGAACATACTGAAAATGACAGTTGTTCAAATAATAAAAGTACCAAATTTGGATAGAAATGTTGAATAAATATTTGTTTTGTATTGCGATGATAACTGTGATGAGAGAAGCTCAATACAATCAAAATTCTTTATAGATTTGGCTGGACTTACTTCTTCTGCGACCTTCTTTTCGGGCTTCTTCTTCTCCTTGACTTCCTTCACTTCGGCAACGCCTGGAGGGGGGCTCGGGGGTGCTGCAGGGGTCTTGGCGGATACGGGGGCCTTGGGGGCATCCACGGGGGCCTTTACTGGAGTGGAGGACCTTTCTCTCTTCTCCATCTGAACATATCAAACATGTTATTGAGCTAATAAAAAAAAAGACTTTCTCTTATTGTGTCATTGACATGCAGCACTGTAGAGTGTGATTACACTTCTCCATACCATATGTGAAGAGAGAAATTAATATAATTAGTTCTTCAGCATGCAGGATTCATTTTAAAATTTACACATATTGACCGATCTTTGCTCTCACTACACAAATAAGGAATATAAATTTCACGGCAAAATTAACCAAAATAATATTCCCTTCATTTAAAAAAATTGCACAATATGTTCAATAGAAAATAATATTTTAGCACTCCGCTGATGAGCACTGGGGGTGCTGTATTAACTAGATATTAAATAAATTAATAGAAACGCATTGTTTGATGAAACGAATAAGCATTTATTACAAAACAAGCTTACCTCGTTTAAGGCCTTCTGCAATTCGTTGATTTGATCTTGGAGAGCCTTATCGATCTTCTGAACAGGTTTGACTTCTTCTTTCTTCACGGCGACGGCTTCTACGGGGGCTTCCTCTTTCTTGGACTCCTTGGGCTTCCTCTTGTCATTGATGGGACTGTCCTTCTTGGAAGGAGACTCCTTCTTGGGGCTTTTGGGTTCATCCTGGCTCTTCTTAACCTTCTTGTCGCTCTTGGAAGGAACCTTCTCCCAATCTCCATCATCAAAGTCAGCAGGTTTGGCTTGCTTTCCCTTCTTTGCAGCAACAACTTCCTTCTTTGCTGGAACAACTTCTTTCTTAGTGGGAGTCTTCTTTTCAACAACCACCTTTTCCACAACAACTTTCTCCTTGGGTTTGGGTTTCTCAACCTCCTTCTTTTCCTTAGCGGGAGATTTCTTGGTTGTCTCTGTAGTTGCCTTCTTGGCCTTTACCTCGGGTTCATGAGCAACCTGCCCATTTGATGTGGATTTCTAGAAAATAATGTAGAGTTATTTAATTATTGTAATGAAGAAAATAGGTTCACCTGATTTTACATAGACATTTATAGAAAAAAAGCTTGGACATGTGACACATTTTCAACATATGGGAGGTCTAAAATAAATTTGGCAACAAAAAGCACTCGAGGAGAAAGAATAATAATTATATGAAATAAGGTCGATTTATTCTATAAATACCTTTTCCTTGGTCTTCCGTTTCTTACTAGAAGCCTTTCGGTCATCAACTAAAATTGGTAGTTTATCAAACTGAGGTTCTTCAGCGTTCTTAAAACCGAAAACAAAAACTAAAACAGCACCTATCAAAACTCCAGCCACAACTATGGCTGGAAAGATGATTTCGGTAATCGTAACTTGGTTAAGTAATGCCATGTTTTCTTATGAAGTGCCGAATAAAATAATCAAAGGATCCACCACATAAGACACTGTTCTATCGCCAGTCCAGATGCCAGATAAGCAACGGCCAACAGCCAACTCACGGCAGATACGGGTTCATGATGACGCGGCTGTGACGTGACAGAAAAAAATTGACATAAGCTGCCACCGCTGCCACCTTTCGTTTTTTTTGCTTAGGTGTTCATAGTTTGCCCTACATGCATTATCTTACATAGGTAGGATCTACGATGCGATATATTGAAGTCTATCCCAGAAATAATTTGAAATCTACTCCAATTTTCTTTTCGAGGAGAAAATTATTTTTTTATACTTGTATGACTAAAAACATGTTGCTGCATAAATATATTTTTTGCGTCAATACTGTACTGTACTATTATTATAATGGGGCCAATACACAATTTTGTTGTGATAATAATATAACGTATGAGGCAAAGAGTGTGTGCGAGCAAAATATTTGTGGCGTTTTTCCTGCCACTGAAATTCTGAAGTAATACTTTTAAATTTTATGTCACATTGAAGACAATGTTGTAAAAAAAAAATACTGAAGGAGGCGGATTCAAAATAAATTTTGAACTAGTCATCATTTGTCGAAATTTTATTGTCGTAACTTTATAAAAAGTATTTTTTTTTATCAAGTTGCACGTTGCTTGGCGACAGAGATTTTTAATAATAAATAAACAACGAAACACTTTTATAGGGACAGTAAATGATAGATCAATTATCCATTGTATCAAGAGGTAGAATAAAGAATCTAAAAAAATGGGACCAAGATTTAAAGGGCTTCCACACGAGCGGGCGCACCAATGTTAAAATAGCCATGGCGTCGAAAGGTTCGACCGTTGTTAATTTGGAGAAAAAAAAACATGGATTTTAAAACGACTAGGTACGATCGATATTACTACTGTACAATAAAGGAAATATTTGTAAACGCATTTGCATTTTAGTTGAAAGTCAAGTGGATTTTCTTGGGAACCGTACAAAGATTTTTTTTGTGAATTTATTTGTTTTGTTGGTATTTTCGTTAACGGAGCTACGCTAGCAACACCAAAACTGTCAACGATATTGTTTTTGGATAACCGTGAATGTGATATCTATGGGATAACCTAACAAAAAATATAAAACTCACGCTTCCTTCGTATGAGTGGTGTGTTTACGTTTCACATTTATTATTATTAAATTAATTGCCGGCATCTTACCGTTACATATTTTGTAATCATGAAACCGAAATCGAAAAAAATTAGGGTGAAAAGGCCGGCTAGTGAAATGACTGAAAGTGAAGAAACTTTAGATAACATCCCAGATAATTCAGAAACCAATAGTAATTCAAATGGAGTGTCCAAAAAAAAGAAAAAGAAGGCAGCTGAAGGCGAAAAACCTGCTTTAGGTGAAAATAAAGCTTCGAAACGCCAGATGAAAAGAGAAAAGCACGCCGAGAGATTGGCAGAAGCAGAAACCAATTCACACAAGGCTGTCCAGCAACAGGCACTAAGCTACCTCTCCCTGTGGAAACACAACAAAGCAGAATGGAAATTCAACAAAGTTAAACAAATTTGGCTGCACAAACACAAGTTCGATAACACAAAAGTACCCGAAGAACTCTGGAGGCCCTTCGTAGAATATTTCTCATCATCAACCGGCGGCATCAAACAGCTAATAATAAGTGACTCTAAAAAAGTAATAGAAGAAATGGAAGAGTGGATCGAAAAGAATGCTGAGGCGAGTAACCCTGAAGACAAACCTTCCGAATCGGCATACCAGAGGGCAAGAGATTTGATACAAAATATACAGGAATAATAACATCAAGTAGTATTCTAAGTATTTAATCAATGTGACCTATGCAACAATTAATCATAATAACATTTGTCTTAACATGCATACATAAAATATGATAAATATAAAAGAAATTAAAATGTTAAAAAGCAGCCCTTAAATTATTATTGTTGGTTTTCTTTGACGATGACTTGATCGATCCATTTACGTAGTTTGTCCGTGTCTTGAAGACCGACTAGTCGATGCTCCACCTTGCCGTTCCTGATGGCTAGAAGGACCGGCACAGAGCCTACTTCATAGTCCATTGCCAGGTCTGTGTTCTCATCAATGTCCACCTTGGCCAGGTTTATTTTTCCCTCTTTCTCAGCGATTACTAGCTCCAATCGAGGGGTTAACATCCTGCAAGGGTTGCACCAACTGCAAGTAAACATTCAACGGATATTGGTAATAACCTTTTAAGTGATAATAAAAAAAAAAAAATGGTTTCTTTTATAAACCTCATTGTAATGTTTTTTGAACAAAAAATATCTTTTGAAAGATAAGTAACGAATAACCTGACAATATTTGAAAAATCTCCTACTACCATCACAGTAAGCTGAAGATTTCGCATGTGTCATGATGGAGGACTTACAGATGAGATCCAGACGCGATACCAACTCAGCGACTGACTAATCATTGAAGATAATATTAACAACTCTCAATGACAACAGATTGGGATAGCTGTAGCTCAGTGGATTAAAGCGCACGGTCCTGGGTTCGAGTCCCAGCTGCTGCTGTAAATTTTTTCTTTTCTGTGTCTTCGGTTTCATGTTTCATTTTGAGAGTTGTTAATATTATCTTCGATGACTAAAAAATAAAAATGTATGTGCTATTTCACATATAATTTAAAAAATATATATACAACCCCATTATAATCGCTGTGTAAATATTATGTGGCGCCAAGGTTCAAAGGATGGATGTATATATAAATATTATTGCAGATATATATATATATATAATAATAATCGGATGATTTTTATAGCGCCGTTTTTGTGAAAAATCACCTCAAGGGCGCTGTACAAATCTTACTTCCTATTCTTACATTATTCCTATATTACATCTATTACATTTTTTTTTTTGGACAGGCTATCATTACACATTATTTATAGACCATATAGAGATGCAGTTAAATTATCAAAACTAAATACGGCTTGATCTAAGTTTTCATACATGTTAAATTGAGAGAAAAAAAATGCTAACTGTATTTATTCCTTACGATATATTGCAAAACGCTAATAAAAATGATAGGAGTCATGTGAAGTTGGGCGGCGGTGAGGACGGAGGCCGGGGGAACTGATCCATATCTTCTTTGTCTTTGTTGGTGACGCCCCTGGGCGGCCTGACGGGACTGCCCGTACGCCAGGTAGCGCTTATCGGCCGGCTTCAGGATCTGGAAAGAGCACACCAGTGTGTCGTCCATTTCTCGCCCCAGCCGGTGGTGTCCTTGTCGGGGTCGGACCACAGCAGGTCGCAGAGCAGACTGGTCGGGCACGTCCGTGGGCCGCATGATGCACCGGATCTGCTCTGTAGACTGGAGGTCAGAACTCAGGTCGCCGTGACAGCAGAAGATCTTCTCGTCAAATGTCTTTTCCTATTGCGCCTTTCTCGGCAGCCACGAAATCTAATTTTACGGGTTGTGGTTGTGGTACAACGTTCAAGGTTATACAACGATATCTTTTTGCAGCTATTAAATGGTTCAAAATAACACATTCACTATTAAGTTAGCGTCGTGTAGCCCGGTCGTAAACTATATTGTTTACAATCACCATAGTTCAAAGAATAACATTGTAAATCAACCATTCACTTTGGACACTTCCCTAGGCTTTTAACAGGCAAAGGTCTTTAAACAAGCACATGTGGCGAACGCCTTCGACCGATGACCGATGCTTTTGGGTTAATTTAGAACAAAGTGACAGATTTGAACTTAAAATGTTTGGGTTATTTGTATTTTTTTTTAAAATTTATATCTCCAATAATATTTATAATTTAGTTGATGCCTTTGTTTTTCTGGGAGAATTCCGCATTTCTCCGTGTTTAACTTTCATGGATTTCCTACGCACCACATTGCCCTTGTTGTGGTGGAAATCTCAGGCCATTGAATATAGCTGCTGGCCATTAGAAATAAAAACAACATCATTTCACTTTGTGAGCAATTATTCACTGATCATGCAACAGTAACTCTAGAAAGATACTTTTCATTCTTATTTGAACTGTATTTTTAATGTCTGTTTCCCTTTACAAAACCTTTTTGACATATATTGGATATATGAGTATATCGTTGTGAACAGGAAAATAGTCAAACAAGTAAATGGTTCAGGGCGACCTAAAAACTGACTTGAGAGTTATGGATCATCTTTTAAAACATTAAAAATAAGCTTTGTAGTGTTATATGCGATAATTAATGTTCACAAATAAAAATCTTACAACTTTAAGTACAAATAACATTTTATATGATTTAACTAATTTTTGTAAAGTCATCCCACATGGGAGGACTTTTCCATTAAAGATGATATTATTATTTACTTATTTTTATTTATGTATTATTACTATTTACTGATTATTATTTACTCACTACTCCTCGTAACAAAAATATGTTCACCCTATGATTGTGGCTAATTGGAGCACAGATACTTTATGATGGTTATTTGGGTTACAACGAAATTATTATTGTTGTAATCTATAAATGTATGGCCAACTTTGTAGATTTGATAGTTTGAATAAATTTGGTATTATTTTTTATAATATATCATTTCACTAAAATTGTAAAGGCGCTCATCTAAACACAGGACTGTCCTAATGAGATGAGTAGCTAATGATTGTTTTTTAAATTTATGAATAAATAAATAAAATATCCAATATTTATCACAATATTTTCGAACCCTGCGTAGGGTCGGAATGGTGAAAAATTTGACTTATTACCACGGCGTTCAACTGGCCTTAATCCGGGTGTAAGGCCGGTTAAGTATACCAACACTGAACTGATGCATAAGAATCTAATAAGTAAGACGGATATAGTATATTTGCTGCACTTTCCAGAGTGGTAGATACTACATATGTATCACCCTGGTGAGAGATCACCATTCAGTATCGAAAAGTTACTTGAAATAGCTTTAGCCGTGTTTGGCAACCACATCTGTACTGCCAGGTACTTCTTAACCTTCCTTTTCCCCATACACTTCCCTGCCCTACCCCCTTCAACCGTACAATATACCCCAATTGGGGAATCCATAGTCCCACCAGCTCAACAAGACAGTTGGGATTCTTGTGGTATTTAAAAAAAATAAATCAAGATATATTTCTGAAATGTGGATTCAATCAACCATCACATAGGGCTCATGATTGTAGAAATTAATCAAATAATTAAAGATAAGCGTAAGGAAAAAGATAAAAAAGGGACACTTAGTAGGAGAGGGGGTGAACAGAGTGCCAGGGGAATATATGACGTGAAAGTGAATAGTAGAAGTTGGAAATGCCCGAGAAAAACACGGCATGGTCAAGTGAATCAAATACTATAGTCTTTACATTAAATTTATTTGTCTCCGTTCAGGCAAAAGTAATCGAACAACACACATTTTTGAGATTCTTATTTGAAAGATAGAATATGAAGGTAAAATAAAATTTGTACATACCTACAGTTCATATAATGGAAATTTCAAAGTTTTATCTACCTGCATAAAACGAAATAAAAGTATTCAAATAAAAAAAATTCTCTACCAATCAAATATCGACATCTCAAAACTTGTGCATACGGGTTGGTGACTTTTGGCTGAATGGGAACATATTTCCACCGTCAAACAGTTTTGGAAGAAGCCTGCCTTCTTTAGGTCAAAGTATAACATTTTGGCTAATTATGGCAAGTTAAAACGTAACTGATTTCTAAAAAATTATATTTTTTCTTTAACAAATTTGTTACTCTAAATTAAGACTGAAATAAACATCAACAATTAAAATTAATTATATCAATAAAATTACAAGACGGTAAAAGCATACAAAAAAACAGGGATTAATTAATGACTTGACAGATTGCACACAGATTTAGAGTAGTAAAAACACTAGGCAAACATTAATATTATTGGACATTGAGAATTCATTTTAAGTTTTCACTAGTTTTGTTGCAATTTTGTGGTTTTTGCCCAAAGTACACGGATGTTTTGTCGTATTGTTACCTAATCAATGTTTGTTTAAACATAACAGACAGTTTATTTCCCTAATTATTCTTTCAATGGAATGAATATAACGATAATGAAAATATGTTGACTTTAATTAATCCATATGCAAAACTTACGTAGCAAAAAAGTCAACAATAACAGGAACCTTGCTGTTTTTTACTTTTTCGTCGAAGTCCTTGATATCTTGAATTTTAAAAGATTCCCTGCTGCAAGCTGTCAGGGTTATATTTCTAACACCATGGAGGCATTGAATCCTTGTAATTGATTGCTTCAATAACTGCGGGGCAAACATTTCGATTTTAGGTTTTTTAAAGTTCTAAATGCTCGTTGCGTAGAAGTAACTGGAACTGGAATACTCGACAGCTTTGAAATAACCCAAAATGGAAATAACTAATGACCATAGATATACCACTCTCCTGATGACCAAAATGACACTATTTATCCATAGACATTTTGACGTTCAAACAGATGTGCAGACTGTCAGACGCGACTAAAGTAAGTACTTGTACCTATTTATAAATTGATTATTTTTAAAGTGGCTTCCATACGAGCGGGCGGCCCAATACTAAAAAAGCCATAAAAAACGTTAAAGTTAATAGACTTGACTCCGGGAAAGAGACCGGATGGTCGAACCTTTCGTAGCCATGGCTTTTTTAGTATTGGGTCGCCCGCTCATGTGGATGGCCAATAACCCTTCTTGCTGTCCACAAACACAGACCATGAAGCCATTCGATTTCATCTGTAATAGATACTGTAGATAGTAGCTGAAGCAACATGTCACAATATTTGTCCGTATGATAATTCTTTCCCCCGAGTCAAAGCCGATCAAGTCCATTTTTCGATTCCTTTCATGTTTCTTTTAAACTGGAAAGTATGTAGACTACAGACTTTTCCCCGGAAACCCCATATTGCCCTTCTTTTAGTATTTTTTCCATAATTTATATTTATAAACTACTATTTTAAATTGATTTCGACAATAAAACAACACCTTTTATACTTCTAAGTATGATGTATTGCGGAATCGATTCATCATTTATTATTCAAAATTATTTTTAAATGTTGACAATTTCCATTTTTTAATGTGGTGTATATTTATAGCAAAGGAAAATGTTACCAATAATCTTAATCTTACAGATTGGTTGAACCCTCTCCTACGAATGTTGTGAAAAGTGGGGACAGAGCTTTCAATGTACTGGGTCCACATTCTCGGAATAACCTTCCCTTAGTTTGAGGTCAGAAAGTTATTGTGAAAAATTAAAAATGTGTTTTTTTAAAAAAGGCAAACAACTCAAAATATAAAGCGTCTTTCAAGTGATTTTATTACAAAACGGCGCAATATAAAGTAGACCATTTACATATAATGCATACTATTTCTTTTCAATTTGACCTTTTGTATTTTGTGTGCTTAGTCAATTTTTTTTAGTGTGGTAATTACTAAACTTTTTATAAATATTCCACTTTCATTTCTATTCGACATTCATTGAATCTCATGCTCCTTTGGAGTAAAAGCCATAAAAAAGAAAAATAAGAATCTCAATATTGTCTATCGACTTCTGGTTTGAAATTTTTATTTGTATTTCTATGTTCTTTTTGGTGTTTCTGTCACGGCGTGCGACAAGTTTTTGTGTTTCGGATTTTCCAGCTGCTGTCGTTGGAAAAAACCCTCAATATGTATTCTGGTACCGGCGCGGGTCCCGCTGACGATTACAATGAGGTGAGGCCTGAGGTGAAAAACAAGAAAAACTTTAATTTTTGAAATAGTTTATAGGTTAATTTGACATTTGCAAACGATTCTTTCCCTATTGCCGTTTTTCTCTTTCAGGCCGGATACGAGGGGTATGGGGACTATGAACCACATACTGGAGATCCTCAGTATGATTTAGAATACGATCGTCAGTATTATCAGATGCCGGAAGTTGTAAGTACAATAAATTCTTTACCATGTAATTCCACCATACATCGTTCCTCAAAATATTATAGTTCTTAGCCAAACCCAGTTATACCTATAATGTTGATGTACTGTTATCTATATTAAAATGATAACTTATTATTTATAACTAGAATGTTTGGATTTGATGTTACTAACAAATTGTGTCACAGGCGTTGCCCCTTTGTTACTCTTCACAACCCTTGATTGGGTTCTCGAAATTACTGATTTTAATAAATTTATTTCAGGTTAAAAAGTTTCTGATCTATTTCCAAAGCGTGATCAATGAAGGAGTCACCTTTGAGATCCTGAACTTGTATGAGAATACATTCCCGAAGTTGACAGAGCAGTATTTTGAGAAAACTCCTTGGCCCGAAGAGGAAGAAGTTGCCGCCCTCGTAGAGAATGACCAGGTCTGTATCTGACATTTTGCACATTTGATCAGTGAACAATATACAATAAGTACAGATACATATGATTTCAACAGCATTTTTTCGATTACTCTACATTGTATTACTCTATGAGAGTACAGCATTTACAATAACTAGTACTTCATTAAAAATGCTGGGTTTCGTCCTACGTACTTCAAGGAATTTTAAAGACACTCGGGTTCTCATAATTTTATATAACTCGCTAAGGAGTAGGCTTGAGAGTGGGTCGGTGGTTTGGAGCCCACATCAGGTGAAGTATTCCCTCATGTTGGTGAGAATTCAGAAGAAATTTTTGAGATTTCTTTATCTGAGGCAGTATGGCTACTACCCGTGGCTCTATCCTATCGACTTTCTCTTAGGTATGCTAGGAATGAACCATCTGCGGATCAGAAGGGATGTACACAATGTGACACATTTTTTCAGACCGATTCACGGATGGTTCAAAAATTCGGCTATCATGTAGAGCATTCATTTCTATGTTCCCGATGGTTATCTCCGTCACCGACAGCATAGACTGTTTTACCTCCCGACCTGCAGGACCAACTTGCCAATGGTCATGCCGGTGGGGATGGCAATCTTGCTGTTAAATAGAATCTCTTCGGATATCGACATATTTAGCATCAATGAAGCTGTATTTAAACATAAAGCTTTGTTGCTACTTGTATAATACCAGTATGCCTTGTATACAATTTACTGAGATTATGTATGTCTAACTTATTTTTTTTTAATTTTTATAATTTTTTATAAGTAATTATTTTGGATATTGTACATCCTGTATCATCTTTAAAAATGTCTTAAAATGTAAAAATTTTAAAAAGAATAAAGAATTGAATTGAATTGACAATAGATTTGCCCTGCTTGAAAAATAAACTGGTAAATATTTCAAGTTGGGACTCAGTTGAAAAACTAATAATTTTTAAAAAAGAAAAACACTTCGATTCATAAGAATAACTATAAAATATTTACATATGCAAAATAATGCACTTCATTTTTTACTTTCTTTACATAAAAACACTTAAATATTGAAGAATTAACGCCATCTTTAATGTTGTTAGTATGATATGACATTTGTCAGAAGTGCCAACTGGAAAAAATGGATTTATAAAAATAAGTTGTTAGGTTCTAAGTTTGGGGATTATCTTAAAAAACTGTGAACTTATTTGTATGAAACTACTGTATAATGCCATATTATAAAAAAAATAAACATGGCGGCGTCAACTCTCCTCCAATATTTACGCGTTTTTATTTAAATAAAGTAAAAAATTTATTAATTTTTTTTTGGATTTCCGCATATGCAAATGTTTTTTTTTTAAATTGCTTTCATGAATTTAAAAGCGTTTTTCTTTAAAAAAAATTGTGAGTTTTCTACTGAGTCCCAACTGGAAATATTTACCTATATACTGGCCGCTTTACTGGCTCTTGATAATCGGGTTCATCGGCCAATCGATTTATTAAAAAAAAAAACTACCTTTCTGTACTTGGAGCTCTTTGTTTCTCCCTATATCGCTTCATTCTTGTTCACTCATACAGGGGTAGAGCGGTGATTGGTTAGAATGTCGTGACGTAATTAGGGGCCGACTTTCCGGCGGGAGATTTTAATTCACTGCAATACTCATACAATACGGCGTCAAGTTACTCTAAATGCATTTGATAATGATTTTTTATAATAAGTTGGTAATTATACTTATTATTATTTATTAATACTAGTGTCCGTAACTAAAAGGAACAATCCTAGGAATATCTGCAATGTTACTTCTACATTGATGATGAGGAGTCGAGGTTATTAGCGGGGCTCGCACATTGATGAATATCAGGATATTTGGTGTCTGACAATATTGTCAATTTTTCGGATTGCAGACTCATTCTGTCTCATTTAGTAAACTATTGTGGTCAGGAAATGACAAGGAAAGTGTTAAGAATAATTTTATTCATACAAAGGGTTACACAGAATGGTAGATACTCTCAGTGTTGTCTTGGTGAAAGACCACCATTCAGAATAGAAACGTTGCTTGAAATGGCTTTAGTCATTTTTGGTGACCAGATCTGAATAGGCAGGTACTTCCCCCACCTTTCTCTACCCTGTCTTGTTCCCCTCCCTATACCCTTCAGCCTCACAACATACCCTAATTGGAGATGTCATAGTCTCACTCCGGTTAGCAAGGAGGAGTTGGGATTCTTGTGCAGTATTCACATAAAAAGGGAGTGGGAGGGGAAGGTTAGGAAGTATGTGGCTATTCAGATTTGGTCACTACGCATGCCTAAAAGTCAATTCAAGCAACATTTCGATTCTCAATGGTGGTCTTTTACCAGGGTGATACTGAGAGTATCTACAATTCTGGAATGTGACTTCAATATACTATAATTATTTTTAAATGAATCATTTGCGAAATAATACAAATTAATCTAATAAAATTTACTTGCGCATGCCGGGATTTGAACCCGCGAACTGTGGATTCATATTCAAGTATCTTAACCATTCGACCATGGAGGCCGTCAGTATTCATTTTATCCTGTGAATTGTCTAATATGAAATCCAACATCATTACTCATTATGACACAATTTCAAACAACTAAATAGCTCAAATTATTTTCATCACAGGAAACTTATATAAAATAATACAATATTTATTTATTTAATATATTCGATAAAAAAAAAATTTTTATAGAGAAATAAGACAAATGTTAACATCCATAAAGATTCAAGTTATTATGTACATACTTTAAGTGTGAGAAAGAATGTACCTATAAATAAAATTAATTAAACTGTATAGATATACAAAAAATAATTTAATAGAGATGTAAATGTGATATAGACCGTAGTGGGTAGGTAATGCACTAAAGTTATGTGTGCAATATGCATTGTACTCGTAATAAATTATCAGGTGAGATGATTTATTTATTACAATAAAAAACACATAAATTTGTTGTAGACCACTTTTATTTTATCAAAACTCTACCGGTTTCGGAAGCACCCTTCCTTCATCAGGAGAATATTAAAACTAACTTATGATATAAAATATTGACAAGACATATAAATTTTAGGTGTTGGAGTGGGGGGTAAGCAAATGGGTAGGGGTAATTGTAGGATTTCCGGGAAGAACAGAGCGATTTATTGGGAAAATATTCAGAATGGGACTAAAATATTTATATTTCTAGTTGTTTTACTAGTTTTCTAGTTTGGTAAATATTTACCAACTATGTTGTAATGATTGTCCATCGTTCTACATAGGTAAAACAACTAGAAATATAAATATTAGAGTCACAGAACATTTAAGATGCTTAAATAATAATAACTTCTCAGAATTTGCCAATCATCTAATTTCTAAAGATCACACTTTTAACAAGGACACAGGGGTTACAATTCTTCACCGTAACAATAAAAGCAAAAAATTGGATAACTTAGAAGCACTCGAAATTAGAAAATCCCTTAATAATAATGCTAGTATTTTAAATAACCAAATTAACTTATCTTTTAGTCCCATTCTGAATATTTTCCCAATAAATCGCTCTGTTCTTCCCGGAAATCCTACAATTACCCCTACCCATTTGCTTACCCCCCACTCCAACACCTAAAATTTATATGTCTTGTCAATATTTTATATCATAAGTTAGTTTTAATATTCTCCTGATGAAGGAAGGGTGCTTCCGAAACCGGTAGAGTTTTGATAAAATAAAAGTGGTCTACAACAAATTTATGTGTTTTTTATTGTAAATTATGGCGAGCCACAAAGTTAATGCTTTTTACAAATATGATTTATTTATTTATTATACCGACTGTCAATAGTGATCATTCGTTTCGGGGCCCCATCTATGTCACGAGCTTCCGAGCGGCCCAACAAGGTTTTTTCCGAAAAATGCCTATATGAGCAAACCTTGTAATGTAAGAACCTTAATCCAGGGACTTCTCCCTAGACATGGCAATGCTGCGACTAGTGATGTAACTTGACTTGCCTAGTTCCGCTTTTAAAAATGGCCAGTAAAGTAAACCATATTTCAAATACAGAATTGAAATAATAAGGAACTCCAGTCCAATTTTTTTAAATTTTTTTTATCAATAATGACGTTCTAATTTAAATACCAGTATATTTAGTTTTTTTTTTTAAGTTAGTTTTCATAGTTAAATTAATTTTTAAAGTTTAAATTATTCAAAGCCCGCCAAAATGCTCCAAATCTATGGCCGGTCGGTTTTGATCAGTTTTGAGGTTAGAATGTCAAATGTCAAAACAAGGATGAGCTTTACCGTACATAATTTTATATTCTGTTCATACTAAACCATAACTAAACATAAGTAATAAAATTATGTACCTTTTAGAAACTTTAATTCGAAGAATAATAATAATATTGAGCATTAATATTATCATAATATCCGTATTGATAATTGGTTTGCTCATGAATACTGTAATTTATTTCACTAATAATAGTTTTTTTTTTAATATTGAACAACGATTATAGAGCAAAGTATAGAAAGTCATCCAAATTAAATTTAAATATCACAAAAACAAAAAAAAATACATATTTAAAATACAAAACAAATTGAAAAATAAAAATGTCCATACTAATCCAAAACATAATGCGCACTTTACGTCAGATATTCCAAATGCAATGGTACCAACATAACAGGGTTTTTTGATGAGATGATTTATTTATTTATTTTTTAATAACGATTTATAAATTCTATGTCTAATTATATATAATAAGAGTTATATATTCAGAATCGAAGTTTGCTGATCTATATGAATACATATTTTTAAAGCCATTATATTTTTCACTGGAGTTCCTTATTGTCTGCCTACACATTCATCAGTTCTAATTTTGAAAAGTTCACTCGTATGAACTCGCAAAAGAAATGAAGATGTTTTAATATCGGCTGTGTTTAGGTGTAAGGTGGTAAGTTTTGTGAAAATCCCTTCTTTTTTTTTTTTTACATAATTGTTATCTTGACCACCCAATAAATATTATGGAAAAAGGAATCAGACTGAATAAATAAATTCAGGTTCAATTTTTTAAATTCAAGGGCATCGCAAATATACGCCAAGGAAAAACGACTTGACCCACATCTATGCCTCAATTATTAATTCATGTTTCGGCAGGGAAAAGCTAGTAAACCACTTATTACCTAAAATGTACTGAAATCACAATGGTTTCGGACTCCTAGCGGCAGAAATCGATCTACTAATGGAATGTAATTACGAACAGGCCTCATCACAGGCCATTGTGACTATTCTGTTTATGTTTTACTACGAATTAGTTTTTTTTTTAACCTTAAATTCAGTTTTTAAAGTTAAAAATTGGAAGCATATGAACCAAAAAGATATTTCAACTATATGTAGTTGAAGGGATTGCAGTTTCTAGCCAAAAATCGAAGGGAAATAATTGAAATTTTTAAGTGTCCATGTAATATAAACTCAAATTGTATTTTTGCAGAATAAAACTTAGTTTATAAACCGTTTTTATGTTGTTTACATTATTAATTGATCATTCTTTGTTAGCGTGCATAATAAATTCGTGTGTATTTTGTCCGAATTTTTTTTTTCTTCTAGTTTTATAATTAAACTTTGGTTATAGGTCGAAATTATCAGTAACGATTTCTCAATCAAGAATGTTCTAGAAAGATTTTTACATTATTTTGAATTTTCTCGTCACATATTGTTGTTTTTACATAGATTTCATAATAAAATTTTATACTTAAAAGATACATATATACATGCATATTATAAAAAGGGTGTAAACCACTCATTTGGTAGAATTGTGAGATAATTTGGCAAGGAAAACGGGTTCATCCATCAAATTTAAAGGTTTTTCTTTATTGTAGTAATTATTTGTGTACTAACGGCCGTTCTTCCCAACCTTACTGAGCAACTGCTGAGCCGAAATTTTGCCGAAATGATTCTGACTCCTGATACCTTTGTAAATGTATTGTTCAAGTGGCGGGGTGTGGTGCCCCGCTACTTTTAGAATGACTTGAATAAAACGTCAGCAGTACGGCAGTGTGAAGGAGAGGGGCTTGTCGAACATGTGCAGAGCACGGTAGGTCTGCATGTTGTAGACCACCTTAAGTAGCTTGCGAAAACCAAATCTTGCCAGTTAGCTTTCAACCTCCCGCTTGACAAGATGCCCTCTTTCTCGACTGCCCGCTCGCTCTGACTTGTGATCTACTCGCCTTCTTTCCTTCTGACCACCGCTTACCCTGGACCTCCTTCGGACTACTACCTCTCACTGGACCCAGACCTAGCAACGTCATACGGACACGGGCCCGAGCTCTAGTAATAATTCTGCATGAATTGGGTTTTTGTGCAGAATTACATTTTTAAATTCCAAAAGTCGTAAATAAAGTCTTGTCGTTAGTATCGTTCCTCCTTGCAGAGGGAACGGTAGGTTGTGCTTTCTGCCCTCCCAGCCCTCTCCACAGATCGGGATCAGCTGCCCCCTACTGTTCGTTTGTATGCCATTACATCTGGTACCAAGATGAAAATATTCTAATTTTTTAGCCCCCCCCCCCCCACCCACTTGTCCTGATATATTATTATGAAAATTATTATTATTATTATTAAAAAAAAAGAAAACCTCACTCTTGAAACGTTTTTCGTTTCTCCTGTAAAATTTTGATTTTGAAGGTTACTGCCCTTTCCTTAAAACACAGTTGATATTTTATTGTTATTTGGGTATCAGGTGTTCCTGATCCTGTACAAAGAGCTGTACTACCGCCACATCTATGCCCGCATCCCTGGTGGGCCCACCTTGGAGCAAAGGTTCGAGTCCTTCTACAACTACTGCCACCTCTTCAACTACATCCTCTCCGCCCAGAAGCCCGTGGCGCTGGAGTTGCCTGATCAGTGGCTCTGGGAGCTGGTGGATGAGTTCGTCTACCAATTCCAGTCCTTTGCCCAATACAGGTTTGTTCAATTATTTAAATAAAACACTGATACCGGATCACTCCTTAGAATACCAATTCAATGAAGTTATGACAAGATCATTTATTAAACCCAACCGCTGGGCGTGACGATATCATAACAATGATACCAGAGGTAATAACTTGTCCCAAGTACAGGCTAGAACAAGTAGCAACAGCAAATTAGTTGCCAATCAACCTCACTTCCAATAACATTTTCTTCAGTCTCAACTGCTTTGTACAATTAACATTCGGTAAATTATTTAAAGTACCTCCCATCGCTACAACTTTAACTCATCTAATTTAATAATATTTATATGTTCATAATATTGACATAATACCTTTTAATGTACTCACAGGCACTATGCATTCCATGTAAAGATTACAAATGTATCTCGCTTTGGCCATTTTTTTTATTTGGACAAGAAATTATTCCCCGAAAACAATTCGATCACTGTAATTCCCGTATCTCTAACTATCACTCTGAATAGATAAATCATCTGCAAACAGTTACATATTTATTTCATCATCGTTAAATGTAATCTTTTGCACGCCCTCGATTAAAAATATTTTGAAACTTCAACTTTAAAAATTATACAAAAACAAACAGTGTATCCAATACAATTTTTACTGCCAAATTTGAAGTAATACTATACTAAACTTGCGAAATAGATCTTTAGCTTGTTAACATTGACCAGAGATGTACCTATGCATAATCTCTCACGTGTGAACTGAAATGTGTATTATATCTTCTCGCTGAACGCGGAAGCTATATGAAGTTATAAATATATTTTATTTTAGAAGGAAGAATACTCTACGTCTGAACTTGTCCTAGGCTGAGGGGGGGGGAGGGGCATGGTGCGACAGGAGATGGGCAAAATATATTTTACAGATATTGCTCGGCATACCTATCAAGATATGTATCTCGGCCATGTCGATATGTAAATATATTTTATATCGTCGCCCCAAATGCAATAGGGCACTTGTGTGATTTTTACTGGTTTGCGAGTTCTGAATGCAGTTTAGTTTGTTATTTTGTATAAAAATTGTATTTAAATCTTTAATATGTCACATGCACTCTAAGTTCATTTCAAATAAATAAAAGTAGCTTAAACATGATTATTTTCACTCCACAAACAGTTAAAATGCGTTGTTCTTAATAGTAAATTTTTGTAGTGCCCTTTTGCTTTTGGGGTGAAAATATTACCCGTCTGACGACTAAAGGGATTGTATGACGAGCGATATTGTCAGATATGGCATATTATAATATAAATATATATTATATTCGCTGTGTGTAATAAGCTTAAAATCTAACGAGGCATCTTAAATATGTTTTTAATGTGGAGGCCCAAAATATCCTCTTGTTTCTAATTCATTTAATAATGTTCGTGTTGTTTCAGGGCCCGTCTTACCAAGAAGACCCCCGATGAGATTGAGACATTGAACAATGACAACAAAGTGTGGAATGTACTTTGTGTCCTGAACGTGCTGCACTCTCTGGTGGACAAGTCCAACATTAAAATGCAGTTGGAAGTTTACGCGTCTGGTGGAGATCCGGACTCGGTGGCCGGGGAGTTTGGGCGCCACTCTCTGTACAAGATGCTGGGATACTTCTCCCTCGTGGGACTGCTGAGGCTGCACTCGCTGCTGGGAGACTACTACCAGGCCATCAAGGTCCTGGAGAACATCGAGTTGCACAAGAAGTCGCAGTACTCGCACGTGCCGGCCTGCCAGATCAGCACCTCCTACTACGTGGGCTTTGCCTACACCATGATGCGTCGCTACTCGGACGCCATCCGCACTGTGAGCTCGGCGCTGCTGTACGTGCAGCGCACCAATAAGCTGTTCACGGCGCGCTCCTACCAGAACGACCAGATCAATAAGCAGACCGATCAGATGTACCACCTGCTGGCCATCTGCCTGGTGCTCCATCCGCAATGCGTTGACGAGTCCATTCAGCAGGTGAGCTTTTACCCAATACCATAATTTAAATAATCTTGACAACTCTGCATGAAAATGAATAAGTTTATTATTAAAAAAAGATGTAGAAGTATACTGCTGTGGTAAGTAAAATCACAGTATTTGTTCTCCAGAATGAGGGGTTGAGTTTTGTTTAACCTTTTAGCGTATTTACAATTGGCCTAATGTATTGATTTTTTGCCAAAACACTTGTAAACACTATGTATTATTACAATAAAGTTTATTAAATATAATAATACTTGTTGAAAACATGCATTTTCTATTTTTGCTGTTTTTTTTTTACTTACCAATGGTGAATGTTTATCATGTAATTGTGGTAAGTAAAAAGCCAGTGTAATATTTTTACTGTGTTTATAAGTTTAACAAGATGTTTACTTCTTTGCATCTTTATTTTATGTATAAAACATTTTTTAGAACAATAGAAACGAGACAAATGCAACGATAAAACTCCACTCGAACGTCAAAAATTTGGGTTATAATAACACCGCCATAGAGTGAAAGACAGTGCGGCTGGAGAATATATTTCAAGATGATAGATAAAAACACAGCATGTTCGTAAATGTAAATATAAATGCAGTAATTTCAACGTAGGAACTATATTTTTACTTACAGAAACAGAAATACTGCATTTTTACTTACCAACAGCGATGAAATCGCGATAACCTCAAAAACAATATCATCTTTTTTTCATATGAAAAATGAGTAATATTAAATTATGTCTTATGCAAAACATAAGAAATTCAACACTTTATACTTATACTGTGTCTTTACTTACCACGGCAGTGTACAGCCCTAAAAATGTCCATACCTATATTGATATTTTAAGGTTATTTATTCTCAGGCAAGATACGTGAAAAAAAAAACAATGCTACTTGAAATAATTCATAAAAGTGAAAGGAAACTTTACTTTTAAGACTACTTCTCATAGGATTATGATTACAACTCTATCTAATTATTGAGCCTGTTACAATACTCATTACTCCATTCACTGCTATTCGTAATCTAATCTATTACTTCAGAGCTATGTGCATACAAACACATATAAGAAATGAGCTATAAGAGTGCCGTATATACCCATTACCCTCCAAACACTGGGAACGCAGTGAAAAGGGTTAAGTTTATTATCTGGCTATATTTCTTGGTTTTTATTTTGATTTTATTGCGATTCTAGTGGCTGTTTTAGAAGGAAAGAGTTTTTTTTGTCACCAGAGTCCTATTCTTAACCACGATGAAATAATTGTGATGATGACTTATTTAATGTTTTCTTGTAGGTTCTGAGGGATAAGAATTACCACGAAAAGATGTACAAGATGCAGTGCGGAGACATGAACGAATTTGAGAGCTGCTTCTCATTCGCCTGCCCCAAGTTCCTCTCACCCTGTCCCCCGGATCCGGATGCGCCCATTGATGATTACGGCAAGGACGCCACCAAGCACCAGACTCAAGTCTTCATGGATGAGGTAAGAAAAATTATCAATTAGATTCACCAGTTTCCCGTTTGTACCATGAGTTTCCGGACACCATGTATACATTATCTGGAATATAATGAGGTGTTTGTCTGTTCCAGGTTCAACAGCAGAGCAAGCTCCCCACCATCCGTTCCTACCTGAAGCTGTACACCACCCTGCCACTGTCCAAGCTGGCCACTTTCATGTCCAGCGAGCAGCGCGGGGACAAGTGGGACCTGGAGAAGGAGATGGCAGCGCTTACCATCCACCTTCTCTGCTTCAAGCACAAGATGAAGAACGTGGTGTGGAGCAAGGGGCCCAGCGGCTTGGATGGGAAGTTCCAGTCAGGATCCGAGGTGAAAACTTCATAGTTTTTGGGTTTGTTGCTTAAGAAAGACGGAATTTGTCGTACAGTAGAAGTTTGTTGTAATTGTCAGGGTTTGAATTAACAGGGTTCTACTGTATTGTGTCAAGAATGCTGAATGATACTTACTGTCTGTTTCGGTGAAATCATCAATCTTAATAACATTTACTTATCTGTTAAAATTTTATGTACGATTTAAAGTCCAAAAAATTGCAAATCGTCCGTGATTCTTAATATTCCTTTTATCCTCTCCAGTAACACTTGGATATTAGTTAACCAGCAGTCAATCGTTAATTAATTCAAAACGATAAAAGAGTACAAAAACGAATGTGACTCGAATATATTATTGTAGCCCTGGGGTGAAGAGTGGAAGATACTCTCAGTATTGCCTTGATGAAAGACTACCATTCAGAATTGAAACGTTGCTTGAAATGGCTTTTAGCCGTGTTTGGTGACCAGATCTGAATAGCCCGGTATTTTCCCCACCTTCCTCTTCCCCTTCTCCTTCGCCAATACCTTCAGCCTCACAACATTCCCCAACTGGGGATGCCATAGTCTCACTGGCTCCAGACGGTTGGGAGCAGTTGGGACTCTTGTACGGTATTCGTATAAAAAAAAGCCCTTTCCAGTAAAATGCACCTTTTTCGACTTTTCTTGCGATGAGGAATTTTTATTTTTTAAATATTGGGATACGAATGGGGAAGTCAAACATGGTGGGGGTGGGGGTGGGGGTGGGAGAGGGAGAATAAGTTCACCATAATTTGATAGATATTATGTAATATCTTAAATACTAATGGGGTAATTTTTTTTCTTATGCAGTTGATTACCGAATAGTTTTTCTAGGAGTATGTGATGCAATCTTTTAAATTCTATGAAATACATATCAAAATGTCTGAAAATAGGTGCAGTTTGAAAGCCAGTGAAGGCAATTTTGAATGTTTCATCTAAAATTCCAGTATGTATTTTATATGGAATTTAAAAGATTACAGTTTTGAGGATTTTTGTCCTTTGAAACCTTGTACACATTTAACAACCCGTATAGAATTTACAGATAAATCATTCATAGTATTTCTTGCATCAACAGACTACAAAGTGCTGATTGTTAAAAGTAGCATTCCCAAAAATTGTGGCTTGAAGCGTTTTACCTATTTACACTCGACATGATATGCAAATACCCATTTGGCCATATGTAATTACATAAATATGTATGTGAATGTGACATATTTTTACGTATGTCTTTTTTCTTCTTTCAGTTGGACTTTTACATCGACAATGACATGATCCACATTGCTGATACCAAAGTATCACATCGTTTCGGAGACTTCTTCATTCGCAAGATTCTCAAATTCGAAGAAGTGAACAGGAAGTTGCACCACCTCAAAATCTAAATGAAATAATATTTCTTAACATTAAGAAATTTTTACCACTGCTATTGAAATGAAAAGCTGTTAATATGTGGGCACGGTATTTGTAATATTTGATAATAATACAAGGAAATTTCAATAAAAGGCTTTTTGTTTTTTTGCATGATACATACAATATATTATACCTTGTTCCATACATAATTATTGCTGTGTTTATACAAACTAGGTGATATTTACTATTTCCACACTGAGAGCCCATAGATGTATTACATATTATGGATATAATAAAAAAAGTTCTTTGTTTAAAACCACTTTTTTTGTTGTTGAAATTTAATATAAATCAAATTTAATGTTATTATTAAGTTCTGCAAGCATTTTAGTTTTTATTGTTGTGGCAGCTGTTTCGGCATTCAAGGCAATTTTAAAACTGACAGTCAAAAGGCAGTTTGAAAATGACCTTGAACGCCGAAACAGCTGTCACAATAATAAAAACCAAAATACTTACAGAACTTAACTTACTCAGCGCCCTTGAGGTGATTTTTCACAAAAACGGTGCTATACAAGTCATCTAAGTATTATTATTATTATTAAAAACAAAATTATTAAATTTGCTTTACATTCAATTAAAAAGATAAAATAAAATGGAGTTCTACGAATTAAACACAAAAACGATTAATAAAACCACTCTAATGAATTTATTCATATGTTGACCGGTTTTGGTTAATCTTTCCTTTTCAGGACTGTAATCATATAAAATTTATATGAATATAGTCCTGAGGAATGTTAAGATTAACTGAGACCAGTCGACATATGTATAAATTCAATAAAGTAGTTTTAAACAAAGAACTTTTTTCATTTAACCCTTAGAAGGCTAGCGGATTTTGCATGAATTCTGCCTGAAACGGCAGGATTTTTGTAAATTACGTTTTTTGTTCACCCCAAGTTTGGAATATTATTTAGCTGTTCCTGAAGGTTTTACAATATTTTTTTATTTATTTTAGGGTATTCTCAAATGTTGTAAGATTAGTTTTGTACAATCAATATTATGTTTTTACTGGGTTATTATTATGTGTTAGGGAACTGTCCGAAGATGGTGTAAAATTCCAGCAAATGTACCGAATGTCAAAAAAAACATTTCAAGAACTGGTCCAGCACGTTGCTCCAAATATTACAAAAATGAATACCAATATGAGGGAGTGTGTTAGTGCTGAGGAAAGAATTTTAATAACCCTATGCATATGCCGGTAATTTATAGTTATAAAGGCATGCACATTTCTCTACCTCCATTATTAGTCGACAATTCATATACCTCTCCATGTTTGAACTCAAAGGATAAATGGCACGTAAACGATTGAAACGCAGTGTATAGATATACTGGATGCGTGTTTACCGAGAAGCTACTGAATTGTTGTCCCGCTTGTGGTATAACAGAAGTACGTTGCGCCCCTCCCGCTTCCCCCCCGAGTCGTCAGCTAGTGCCCATTGAAATGTATGGTGCAGTCCCCTGTCGGTATCATGCATGAGGTTTATGTCGATTCCCTACCGGACACAGAGTGGCCTTAGATGAAATGTAAATAATAAAAATTACCTTCAAATGACAAAATCCCTGAACAGAACACTCACAGATTGTTTATTTTGTCAAGTAATAAAAATTCTTTTTTCACATGAATAATGTACCATTGGCAATTAAGTTATCATATTTTATGATAATTGTTTTAGTGCAATGTCAAAAAATATTCAGCTGACACGCATACACTTACGCAATGCCACTCGTCTGCATTAGAATGGGTGACCACAAGATTGTTCGGCGCGACGGGCACTTTTAATTATTAAAACTCTTCTACAGTACGATAGATACGAAAACATGTAGGGCACAAGGCAACTTGACTACAGTAACACTAATAACGTGTCTGAACTTGACGTTTAGGATTTAGCGATGTGCGTTTGCACACGTGACACTCCCGATAAACTGATTCTCTTTTAGAATTTGAAGATGGTGGAACATCCAAAGGAAAATGTCTGGCAGTTACCCTCAGTGGATAATCGCCAACTCGATTTACCTTTTTTGCAGACCCAGGAGCAGCATGGCGTTTTGTAATAAGTTGCCTAATTACTTCTGAATGAAAATCAGTTCAGCTTACTTCTTTTTTGTTTGTAACAACATGCAACAACTTTATGCAACAGATTTTTTACTTCGAAGGTTTACTGTTAAATTTACTAAATATTTAGCGATGAATGTGACAAATGCTCAAAACTACACTTGTAGTGGGCTGTTCAGTAGGAGAGTTTTCCTTCCACTACTAATGTAGTTGGTAGTCTCCTCAGGGTTAAGCGTCAAGCCACAAAGTGACTGATTTTTTTAATAATTTAGGTATAATAAATGTAACCAGTTTGGCGTGTCTCCTTTCACAAGTATACATCTCTCGATGCAGCATTTGTATGGTATCTTCTGTTGATGTTAATCTGGGTGTGAGGTCATCTTCTCATCAGGAGCAAAGGGATGTTCTGGGAGGGCATTCAGCATGGGCAAGGGAGTCCGGGATAGCAGATGCCGCGGCACATAGTGGCTAGATCACCTGAGCCTGGGGGCAAGTGGGGCCCCCCCCGGGCCCACTGTTCCCCCCATGGGCACAGGCGTAATGAGCAGGCTCTATTGAAATATCTGTAGAACAGACTCAGTATACCTACATTGCATCTGTACATTAGAGATGGCAATCGGCCTGTTAACGGAGTGCCATGCACAGAATCAAGCAGGTTTATCGAGTATTTGGGAGCTCCAACCCAGAGGTGGCTTCCGAATTCAACTGTTGGATGTACTTGAGATTCTTATAGGGTTTGCAGCTGGGAACTATTTGTAATGCAATCAATATTAAGTATTGAATGGGTAATAAATAAGTGCTATTATGCAATCTATTTAATCAATGTTTAAACAGTCTACACTTTAAAACATTTAATACTGATTTATCTTATCCTGTAACCCGGTATTTGGGAATTTTCCTTCTTGGCTTCTTATACCATCTTCTCTTTGGACCGTCATCTGATTGTTGCAGTGTTTCTGGTTGGTTGACTCTGAATTGAGTCCAGGGATGTTCGGGCTCATCTTCTTTCAAATTTTCCATTTCTTTAATCCATTCTCCTGATAAATCATATAACTTTTTGCAAGTTTCCAGAACCTTGAGATCTGTACTCTGTAAAACATAGATAGAAGAATTTATATTTAATGCGTTTTTGGTAATGCATAATGCACTTTGGAAGAAAACATTTATAAATTTTAGGTACTCGTTAATTTCGTGTCACATTATGTTAAGAGGAACGGCTGCGCGGCCTGTTTCATATAAAACTTAATTTTGGATTTGAGGCCAAAATACTTGCCTAA
The DNA here is from genome assembly GCA_022606495.2 of Halesus radiatus. Classification (NCBI taxonomy): domain Eukaryota; kingdom Metazoa; phylum Arthropoda; class Insecta; order Trichoptera; family Limnephilidae; genus Halesus; species Halesus radiatus. Next base: position 225,651 of record JAHDVE020001542.1, on the reverse strand, counting down.
ACCTAATGATATTTGTTTTCATCAAAAAGCACAGTCAATATCTAGTACGAATTAGAAGTAATTTATTTATTTTTGTTTTACAATATGAAATATAGGTCATTAAAGGAACTGATTTTTCGCGATTTTATTTGGGGACTAACAGTGATTTAAAAAAAAAGTTTTACCCCATCTTCTTTGAAAATACAATGAAATATAAAATATTAAAAATTTATTAAAATAAGCATTATGGTGGACTTTAAATTAAATTAAAAATGACCAATTTACGCTGGAACACAAATTTGCCGGACATAATTTAAAATATCGACCTGAAAAAACATTATTTTTTTAACTGTTTTGTTTTTATATTTTTATTTACGTAATCATATTTATATAGCAAATATGATAATTGTTTTTTTAAATTTAATAAACCAGGAAATTAATTTCTAATTTACCTCTAAAATTATGATTTTTTCTTTTTTTCATGACATATACTTCATAATTTAAAACAAAAATAAATAAAATACTTCTCATGCATACTAGATATTTACTAAACCTTTAATAAAAAAAATATATCATTCAGTTTGGATGGGTATTTTGGCCTCAAATCCTAAATTAAGTTATGTATGAAACAGGCAGCGCAGCCGTTCCTCTTAAGTGTAATATTTGGCAACAGCTTTTTGGATTTTCAATGATCTCTCTTGAGAAATACACGAACTTTCCTAACCTGGTTCATTACAATGACAGTGAAGTTGAACAATGAAATTTCATGTTATTTACAAATGTATCATATTAATTAGAGCATGATGAAGATAAAACTATTAGAATTTTTGGAAAATACCGAATAGTGCCGAAGATATAAGCCATCAAAATGTTGATATTTTAAGAGAATCACGGCAGTACGCGTTACTGCCATTTGAATTTTACTGAATTGTGTCTCGAGACGTCACGGGTATTAGTTTTACCCGAGTTCACTTTGAAAGCTCATACGTTTGCCATTTTTGGAGATATCGAAAAACTGTCATTATTTTAACTATTTAAATATAATACAATTTCATTTTTTAAAAAATTACGAGACAATTTGATTCAGTGCACGCACTCTATATTTGTCATGAAGTTAATAAGAACCATTGTAATACGCACCTCTCCTCGTAGAGTTTTTTGACACCTCTGTTTAAGTTTCTTCAAGTGCAATATGAATGTATCATTAACAGGAATATTTTCACTTTTAGTTGTTTCCATTATAAATAACACATATTCCATATCCAGTTTCAATGCGGCGTATTTCAACATAGATCCCAACATTTCTGAATTTATCCTGAAAGAATTATTAAAAGGAAATTAAAGATTTTGAAAATATAAGCAATTGATACATATATTATAGATTTACAGGCCTTACGAAATGATGAATAATAAATTGGTAATTAAAGTTAGCGAAGATTTGATTTTATATAATATAATCAGGTAAAAGAATAAACATTAATTAAGCACCGCAATTTGTTGGTCTGCATCTCCAATATAAGTTCGCTGGCAGCATCTTTAGAATCACAACATAAAGCCAACACTCCATAGGTTATAAGATCTGGTACGACTAGAGGCTTGAATTCCCAAAACCGTTTCTTTTTTCGAGCTCTGTTCTCTTCCTCTATCAATTGTCTTACGGCCTAAAAAACAAAGTTTATTAAAATATTTAAAGTCATAAGAAATACATTTTTTTTTAAAAATATTATTTTCACTACACACCTTAGCCGACTCATAATCAAATCTGTAGCATCGTTTCTTTATCAAAACATTATAAAAATTGATATCTGGTTTGATTTCTTGGAGTTTTAAAATATCCAAAAGTTTTTTCTCGTTTTCTAATGTGCTGGGCTGAACGGATAACATTTGTGTGATAGTTTTGATATCTGGAGTTACGTTACTGGCTACCATCTCTGTGAAGAAACCTTCTATTCCGCCTGTTAACATAAACCTGTCCTGCATTGTTTTGATTTCTCCGATAGCCAAAACACCATTCAATGAGGGATCACGGGATAGTAAATTTGGCAGTTGGTTCTCAGAAAGTCCACTAAAAGGTATCGGTAAGTGCTTCTCGGCATCAACTTGACCTAGCAAATCTTGATCCAATTCCATTTGCTTTCCTGAGGTATTATGTTGTCCTGATTCAAGCAGTGGAAATGTTTCCTGGATATGAGAATGTTTAGGTAACATTATCGGATTACTCGATAGTATTTCAGATATCATTTTTTGTTCAGATTCTCGGTCTCCGATGCCACATTCTTTAATACATCTCAACATTAGATTAAAAGTATAAATATTTGGTCTTTCTTTAAAATGTAACATCTTCCTCCAGGTGAGTAGAGCATGCCTAAATCCTGCTTTGCGGTCTGTAATGCAGGATTGTAGTAAGAAGTTGAATGTATGGACTCTTATTTTAATTTTCTTGCTGCACATTTCATCCACAATTTCAAAGGCAGTCTGTAAATCACCACAACGACCGTAAACTTTGATCATTGCATTATAATTAGTGAGGTTTGGTTCAATGTTCTTTTCAAGCATCAAATTTCGCAAGTGGTTAGCTCTGGACAGCCCATCTTCCCTCCACGGGCTTCGAGCGCAAGCGCTGAACAGAGACGTATAAATACCGCCATTGGCTTTTAATCCCCGTTTCTTCATGTCGTTGTACAGCATAAAAGCTTTTTTGGTATAGCCCACTTCTGCGCATGCTCCGATTGTGAGATTGTAAATGTAAGCTTCAGGCTTTACTCTGTCCTCTTTCAACATTCGCACTTCTAGAACGTCCAAGGCTTCTTTGAATCGTTTATTTTCAATATGATACTTTATGATGTCGGAGTACTTTTTTGTACTCAACTGTTGCAAGCGCAGAGGCTTTTTCTCTAGAAATTCTTGTTCTTTTTTATCATCTTCATCATGCTCATACTTTTCAGTGAAGACTTGATTGGTGCGAGATATTAGACCAAAGTTCTCACTCTCATCAATGTATAGTAAGTCACTATCTGCTTCTTGATCCTCTTCATTTATATTTGTTGAGGAAGATGGCAGCTTTGATGAATAATTAATGGGGTTGTTCTCCCGATACCATTCGGGGGCTGGCTCAGGGTCTGACGAGTAATCTGAAGACTTATTACTTACTCCATATTTATGTTTTGTATGTGACGATTTATTATCCCGATTCCAATTTGGTTTCTGAGGTGGATCTGACGAAGAAGAGCTGTTATTACCTTTATTCCACCTCGGTTTCTGTTGTTCATCTGACGCATACTTAAAAAAGCTTTTATCTCGATTCCAATTCGGTTTTTGGCGTTGATCTGATAAATGCTTAGAAGAGCTGTTATTATCTTCACTCCATCTTGGTTTGTGTTGCTGATCTGAGGAATATTCCGGAGAGTTATTACTATCTCGATTCCATTTCGGCTTATGTTGTGAATCTGATGAATGTCTAGAAGAGTTTTTATCTCGATTCCACTTATTTAGACGTGGTGATGAATTATTCAATGAGTTTCTACTATCCTTATTCCATTTTGGAGCATCCTCCGTAGAATAAAGAATTCCTTTATCTAATATTTTTTTATTAGGACGCAAAAATCCTATCGAATGGTCAAGATATGCTGTATTTCTTGTTAAAAATGGCCAACCTCTAGAATAAATTGAATCACCTAAGCTTCTAAACAAAAATGAAGCCATTATTTTCGGTAATATGATTATAACCTCAAACAAACATTTCAAACATTTACGCACGCGATCTGTCAAACTTAGGATCTCAGCTCAGACTCAGAGCAAAGTAAATACAAATAGACAAGAAGCTATTATATCGATTAGCGATGGGTAAACGAAATATTTTTTCGAAATAAATAATTTTAATCGTCTTGCTTGTTATCGAAAAATCAAATTTGTAAATGGAATTAAAATTTTCTACGTTGTTTTATCACTGAATGTTTCAATTCTGAATTTTGGTCATTCACAGAAAGATAAAAAGAGTATCTCTTACTCAGGACCGGCTGGTAGCTACGGTATTCACCATTGATATATTACTCTTGTATTCACCCTCTTTTGTGACAACCTGTTACGCTCTTATATAGGGTTCATAATAACGCAAAAATGTAGGAAATAAAAATCACTTTACGTATTACGGTAAGTCATTTATTCTTCTATTCGAGGGGTTAGTCTTAAACTAAAGTTCTTAAGTGGGTATAAAAAGGTCATTAAAATTAGACATTCACTTTGCTCAAGTCTACGGAAAAGTTTTGATTCTTAAAACCAGAGATTCATTTCGCTTAATTCTACGGGAAAGTCTTAATTATTCTACGGAAAAGTCTTTATCTTCAGGTGTTGATACTAGGTGAAAGTTTAGTATTCACTGGGTGACAGGGTGGGCGAATTACAACAAGAGTTCAAAGGCACTTCCCTTTTCTGATGACTATCCAGGGTCCAGCATCCTCGCGTATCAGTGGCTGGTCTCCGAAGGGCGGAGACCAGTAGCTTCCTGGCCGGAAGTCTGCAGCACTGGGCGGCCTCTCCGAAGGGCGGATATGGGATAACCTTCCGAGCTGGAGTAATGGAGTTAACCCTGTCCGTTTTCCGAAGGGAGGAACTCGGACTTCCTCTTGCGGTGGAGATGGGTACCTTCCTGGGTGGAAGCGTATAGTCAACTGTCCCGTGGCCTGAGCAGCCTCTCCGAAGGGCGGAGATGAGACAAACTCCGAGCCGGAGTCATGACGTCAATCTTCCTGTAGCCTCTGCGTTCGGAACTCAACTCTCCCTGGGCCTGGGCGCCCTCTCCGAAGGGCGGAGATTGGGCAACCTCCTGAGCCGGGGTTTTGAACTCAACTGTCCCGTGGCCTGGGTGCCCTCTCCGAGGGGCGGAGATGGGGCAACCTTCCAAGCCGGGATTCGGAAATCAACCATCTTGACGACCAGCTCCTCCTGTTGCTGTTTGTCATCTTTCGTAGGGATATAGATCTCCCTGTTCCCGTCTGGCGGAAATGTTGCAACGGTTCCCTGGAGCTAGTGTCGACCCTTAGGCATATCGATCGCTAGGTGCCACTGGTAAGTCCTTTCCGCAACTTAACATAATTATCTCTAGAATTCTGGGAAACTGGTACCACGGTTCCCGAGGTCGCTCCGGTCCGAGTAAGGATAGGTTTTATGACCCTTATTGTCTGGCGAGCCGCTCAAGTCCTTTTGGTTTTATTACTGTCCTCGAATGGAAGTGTCCTTTGTCACTTCATGCCGACATTCTAAAATATTAATTTAACTCTTTAAGCTTTACGACGGTTTCCGGTCCATCAATAATGAAAGATGCTAGCCTCTTGTGCAATTTATTCAAGGCCTATCTAGCTGGAGGAAATTATTATGAATTAAGACGCAAATGTTTTAAAGTAAGTAGGTATGTGAATTTGGCCTTGTGGGTTGTACTAATGCGTATGTACACTTAGGTTAGTTACTTACAGGCTGTACTTTTACCATCACTATTTTATAGTTTTGTTCAATGATTCCGTAAACCGAATAAATCTATGGATATCCCCACGTGCTATTTGACAGTGTGCATGGCCAAGAATTATAAAAATAACAAGTGATTTAATCTTAGGTTTTCTGGAGAATAACTGATTCTTCGACATAAACATAATTTCAATACAAACATGTCTCAAGACGATGCTAACATGGAAATGAGTGGTAGTGAATCCGATTCAGAAGATGATTCAATGGAGGAATCCAAGGAGCAGGACGTTGAGGAGGGTGAAGATGAAGATGAAGATCAAGATGAGGCGGAGGGTGCCCAAGAAGTTTACCTCCCGGGAAAAGCCCTAGAGGAGGGCGAGAAATTAGTTTGCGATCAGTCTGCTTATATCATGTTACATCAAGCCCAAACTGGAGCACCATGTTTGAGTTTTGATGTAGTTCCCGATACCCTTGGAAGTGGGCGGGAATCATTTCCCATGACTGCATATTTGGTGGCTGGTACCCAAGCCGCCAGAGCACACACAAACAAGTAATATATGTTTATTTAAATATTTTTTCCAAAATATTTCGCCATAACTGGATTCTTCTATAATAATAACATTGCATTTTTATAGCTATTTCGCCTCAAGTGCGAAGCTATTTTTTAAATTCATTTTCGAACACAACCACAATGTTACTCCGTTTGCTCTGAAAACAATAAATACCTGCAATGTTCATTTATTTATAATTTCTTCAAAAGATTGGTATTCACTTAGTGGCATCATTATTAATAAATGAATTAAAAGATACTTACCAATACTGTAATCACCACTTTATTAATATACACATATCAACGTGTTTCGAAAGCGATGTTTTCCTCATCAGGAATATACAGATTACTAAAAAATAATAATGTCGAGTATAGATAAATATATATTTATGGCCTTGAACGCCGAAACAGCTGTCACAATAATAAAAACTAAAGATACTCACAGAACTTAATAATAACATTATTAACTAGATTTACATAAAAAAAAAAAAAATGGTGATTATAAAGTATTTTTTAATTCGTTTGTTAATTTATTTATTAATGTCTTACGTGATCCGCCTGCTTATACTTATTAAGCGCAATGCTTAATGGAGTCTTTAGTAATATCCAAGAAACTAATGGCCATTTCCTCACAATCCCATACAAGCAATCTGTTTTCCTATAGACCAAAACATTCATTAGATGTACATAACTATAACTGATTCGCACACAAAACATCACAAATTACGGTATTTATGAACTGAGTTGATCCACTTTTCACTGTCTTACCATTCTTGAAAATAAACATCAGAACACCCAAACAAAACAACTCTCGTATAAGCACAGAAAATGTCAATATGTTCTTGCGCTGCGTCAGAAATTGAACCATCTCTGCACCCTTCTATTATCAATATGTTAGACGTAAATATCTTACGTACACTTATTATTAATTATAAACATGTATGTTATTACACACTTACAGCGCCCTTGAGGTGATTTCTCACAAAAACGGCGCGATAAAAGTCATCCAACTATTATTATTATTATTATATATTATTACACGAGCTTTAATTAAATGTGATATAATTTTCCTAATTTCAGTGTTATAGTAATGAAAATGTCAAATCTCCAACGAACCTCCAAAGAGGGTGGAGAAGATGACGAGGAATCCGATTCCGATGATGAGGAAGAGGAGGAAGAAAAGAAACCTGAACTGAATTTTGCTTCCATAAAGCATCTTGGCTGTGTCAATAGAATAAGGGTATGTCATTTTGCAATACGCTACATGCGTATTTATCAACATTTAAAATGTTATTTTAATTTTCAGCACGGTAGAAATCTGGTACATATGGAAATCTGGTGCTCTCTGATTCAGGGAGAAACAGATTATCTTTGATAAGAGTACATATTTTTTATTTTCATACATGCCAGTAATCCATGTGAGATAATTTTCTTTAAGGCTAAACGAAACTTAAAACATGCTCACAGATGGCTCTAATATAAATATTTAAAAAGCACTTTTAGCACGTAATGCTTTTAAATATTGAAATGAATTGTTTGTTGGCGGGTATACACATGGAATATGAAATGGAATAAATTGTTATTGTAAGTTTAAACCTCAAGTCCTTCAGGAAACTTATAAAACTTATACAATATATTTATTTATTTATTTATTTACGCCCTTAGGGCTTTTACATAAAACAAGTTAAAACAGTGCAATACAATTATGAACATAGAAATAATAACAATGTGCAATGGCGCAAACTGTGTGTTGAGGAGTGAATACAATCAATAGTAAGTTTAATTATGATCGAAGCGCTGACAAACAGCTTTAATACAGTAATATTTGTACGTTGGTAACCTTTCAATATTTATAGCATCGTCTAAAACATATTTATTACCAAGTACTTGCAGACGATTCATTATGGAATTGAGTTCAGCGTTTGATCCTATATTGTTACAATGATAAGGTAATTTGTGGCGTACTGTTCGACCCGGTACATGGAAACATATTAATGAGAGAAGTTCAGGGGAGTTCAACAAGTTGTTAACAATTTTAAATAAATAAAATAGGTCTGAACAAATTCTTCTTTCTTTTAATGTATCGAGTCCCATTAATTGTAACAGAGAGAGGTAATTAATGTTTTCGAGGGTATTCCCAATTTAAAATTAATGTAACGTAAAAATTTATGTTGGACTCGCTCAAGGGAATTTTCATGTACGCTGTAGTAAGGATTCCAAATGTTGGAGTTAAATTCTAGTTGACTTCTAACAAGAGAAGTGTACAGTAATTTGACAGTGTTAAAATTTTTGAAATCCTTTGAAATCCGTAAGACAAATCCTTACATTTGCATTGCTTTACTGGTTAAATTATTAATATGTTTAATGAATGTTAATTTAGTGTCAAAGGTTATACCAAGGTCTCTGATTTCATCAACAGATAATAAGGTGTGATTATTGAGAAAGTAAGTAAACAGCAGTGGTTTTTTTTTCTGTGGAATCTCATAAGTTGGCATTTTTTTACATTAAGAGTTAATTTGTTTTTAAGACACCAGTAATTATTAGTAAAACTAACATATACAGTATTTTTATAAGTTTATTGATAGACTTGAGCTTTAAACTTACAATAACAATTTATTTTGTTTCATATTCTGTATGTACACCTGCCAACAAACAATTCATCTCAATATTTAGAAGCGTTAAGTCCTAAAAATATTTCTTTTTTTTCTAAAATTTTAGAATTACCGCCATCTGTGAGCGCGTATCACATTTTGTTTAACCTTAAATAAAATCATGATAATTTTCCTTTAACATGCGTAGAACAAATGTGTATTTACATGTTTTTTAGTACAGGTCTCACCGTACAAAAATTCCACATTAGCCGCTTCCTGGTCTGAGTTGGGACATGTGAACATATGGAATATAACGCAACAACTGCAGGCCTTAGACAACCCTGTCATATTAGAACGTTACAATAAAGAAAACATGGAGGAATCAGAGAAGCCACTGTACACATTCTCAGGACATCAGTTGGAAGGATTTGCAGTAGATTGGTGCAAAACAGAACTCGGTGTAAGTGTTATCGCTATTATTTACTTCTCATAGCTTTATATATTTATACCTTTTGCTATATTAACCATTTCAAATTTTATTATTTGAATCCGGCCTGTTACGTTTACAATAGTCGTCTGGCCAGTTCTATAAACGAACTACCAAATTTCTGTTACGTAATGAACCATTTCGTTAACGGACCGTTATCCATCTGTTTTTTTTAATGCCATTCGCTCGTCATCACTTTCACTGCTCGATGAGGAATTCTTTTTACAAATGCAAATTATGTATTGTCTTTTTAATTAAAATAGTGCACGGTTTCAAATAAGCAATTGTCGGGCAACAACTGACAGCTGTCAGACGACCGGTAATCTAAAAAACGTTTATAAAACGGCGAAATAGGGCGGTAGTCCAAATATTAGTTAAAAATGGCATCAAGCCTTACGAACGGATGATTATAAAACTGGCCTTTATAATATCTTTAATCTTAAACTTGTTGCAAAGTTTTCTTCTATAATGTAGTCGCCACTTGTGAGTATTTACATGCAAGAAGATCACCCACTCGCTATTAGAGTTAACCTTGGGGATGAAACATCACTATTAAATTGCTTTTTAACTTGCTATTTTTCTCTTTAAAAACATTATGTTTAACGTATTGCGTAATAATATTATCTTTTCGTAAAAAGTAATTTCTTTGTGGTTTGACATATCTATTAAATAAAATGCCGAACAGTTATTAATTACAATTTATACTATTGTATGAATCTATCACTTTGTAGTTATCCATTATAATCAAATGAAACACTCAAACTTTGTTTAAACCACATTTATTTTAAGTTTAAAGTTTTTGGATTTAGAAACCCTGGAAATTAAGAAATCCCTCAATAATAACGAGTCTTTTATTAATAATCAAAGAAATCTATCTTACAGCCCATTTTAAATATGTTTCCTTTCACCCCTCCCTCAATCTCTATCTCTTCCCCCACTCTTTACTAATCCCTAGCCACGCCCCCACCCCCACTGTGCCACTAATTATGTATGTTCTTCTATAATTTTGTAATATTGTTCAGTATACATTTGCCCTGATGATGGAACGGTTGTTCCGAAACTGGTAGGCGTGTAAAATAAATGTGGTTTAAACAAAGTTTGAGTGTTTCATTTAATTACAATTTAATTTATAGATGGCCCGAGTGGCTTAGTTGGTCATCCCTATCTGTTGAATTAATTCTGAAACCGGTTGGTGATGAATTTGAAATAAATTATAGGTTCAAAACAAAGTGTTTTTTTTTAAATAACCCCTCTCCGACTTCCCTCCTCCCCCTGATGCTATTCAATCTTCTTAAAAATGATATTATTTAATCAGTTTTATTGGAATTAGGTATTGGCTACTGGAGATTGCAGAAGAGATATTCACATATGGAAACCCAACGAGGCAGGAACTTGGACGGTAGACCAAAGACCACTAGTTGGTCACACTAATTCCATTGAGGATATACAATGGTCACCCAATGAAAGGTTTGTCTTTATTTATATGTCGTAGTTATTCAATAAATAATTAAATTTACACCACTTAATTTACTAGGTTGCTCCACCCTTTCGAAACATTTTTTTACAATCTACCCAATCAGAGGGCAAGCCTGCAGAACCTGTATAATATTTTCAAATGCAATAAAACAGCCACCCTAATCTGACAGTGGAACAGTTTGATTTATGAATATTTTTTTTTCCTTTCAGAAATGTACTGGCAACGTGTTCTGTGGATAAGAGCATCAGAATTTGGGACACCAGAGCCGCCCCTAATAAAGCTTGCATGCTGACCGCAGAGAACGCCCACGAGAGTGATGTCAATGTTATATCATGGAATAGAAATGAACCTTTTATTGCCAGCGGTAAGAATAACTTTCATTCTTACTCTAATTTACACAAAGGGTGATGCCTCAATGTTCAAATGTATGACGCAATGGCTGGGAGTATGTTGAGTTTCGGTCCAGGTGAAGCGTTTTTAGTAGCACAATTCTTAAATATATTAATGCAAATATTGATTGACCGGTGTCGGAAGTACCCTACCTTCGCCAGGACAATATTAAACCTAACATGAGATGAGATACAAAATAATAACAGACATAAGTATGTATATGAATATTTAGGTGTTGGAGTGGGAGGCGACCAAAGTGGGGGTTTTTCAGGAGGAACCGAGCGGTTCAATGCAAAATATCTAGAATTAGACTATAACATAAATTTACTTGGTTATTCAATACACTAGTATTAATATCTAGGGATTTTATAATTTCAAGTGCTTCTAAATTATTTATTTTTTTGCCTTTATTATTACGGTGGAGAATTTTAATCACTGTATCGTTATTAAAAATATGATCGGTTGAAATGAGATGATTGGCAAACTCTGAAAAATTATTGTTATTTAAACATCTTAAGTGTTCCGTAATTCTAATATTAACATTACAGGATATCTTACTTATGTAGAATGTAGGACCTTCATAAATATATTCTTAGAAATTATACGTCGTCCACCTACAATCACTCCAAAATACAATCGCCTTCATAAAATGCATTCCCCTCGCAATAGTACATTTTGCAGGACATAGACAAACTTCATGTTATGATTCGTCCAGTTAGCGAGGGTTTCTTGTTGAAACTTTGTTAAAAACTGCATTTGAGACCGCATCCACCACTGCACATTTTTTGCTACATATTAACCACCGAAGATTTAAACTAATATAAGTAATATTAAATAAAACAAACACTTTGTTATAAACCATGAATTTATTGTATTTTTACACCAACCGGTTTCACTTAGATCAAGCTTCACCAGGGCAAATATAATAACTAAAGAATAATAATAAGTTATTGTGTATATATAGCTACAGAAAACAATAGAGTGAGACAGATATATTATAAAAAAGAGAGAGAAGAGAATAAAATATTCGAGGGAGACAACAATAATATATATATGTATATCATTACAAATAAATAGTAAATACAACAGTGTAATGGGGACATAATTGTTTTATTTATTATGATTTCAAACAAAGTGATTGAAAATATAATAGAAGTAAGTTGTGGGTGTGCGATGTGCCCAAAGTAAGGACCTTTTCTTCGGGTGATATTGATCTCAAATATCGAAATTATTTCTTGATCCATTAATCAATTTAATAAGTCGAAAGGTCTTGTGTAAATTGGCAACACATGTTGTCTTTTGTTCTTATTCTGTTAATGACCAGGACGTATCAGAGGGGTTATATTATTTTGAAGTTTCTTTGTTCATTTTAATTAAATATACTTTCTTAAATTGTAGGTGGCGACGATGGTCTGCTGCACGTGTGGGATCTGCGGCAGTTCAACAGCTCCACGCCGGCCGTTAGCTTCAAGCACCACGTGGCGCCCGTCACCTCCGTGGAGTGGCACCACAGCGAGGGCAGCGTGTTGGCCACGGCGGGCGAGGACCACCAGGTGGCGCTGTGGGACCTGGCTGTGGAGCGAGACGAGGAAACCCAGGGTCAGGAGGACCTCAAGGTATGTCATGTCAACTTGTGATTAATGTGATAAAGCAGGATCCAGACCTGAAAGCAAATACAAGTATAATACAAGACATACAAGTGAGCAATACTTTATTTGCCCCATCTCACCCAGAGCCACTTGATCTATGGCATCCCCAATAAGGAAAAAATGTTACGGCTAAAAAAATATATATTCATATCGATCAGCAAACACCAATTCTGAATATATAAGTATTATTAATAATAATAATTGGATGATTTGTATAGCGCCGTTTTTGTGAGAAATCACCTCAAGGGCGCTGTATTTTATATAACTACATGAAGTAACCGGTGTTTTGAATAGTTTGGAGTAAAGTTTTGAGGTTTGTGATGTGTTACCCCTAACCCCACCCCCACCCTATCGTCGTCCCAGGAAACATTGGTTGGATAACCAACATTTCTGCCCGTGCATCTGCCCGTCAGCTGGATGGTGGACCGAATCGGGAGAGGCCGGTTAAGGGAGACCCCTTGACCTCTTTAGCCAGACTCGATCCATTGCCTTGCACTGCAGTAGGATGGATGAATTAATACGTCCTTACTCCTGGACACACCGACCCTCAGATTCTTACCCACCCCCCGTATCTTTTTCCTTTCCAGAACTTCCTCTCCTTCCTTTCCTTAAATGGACCCACCACACAGCATCCTCAAAGATGACATAGGCTCTGGGAGAAGTTATTTTCCTCAGGGCCTCCAGTGTGGAGTTTAATGTAAAAAAAGAGATCTTTCAGTTTGGTTGGGTAAATCTTAAATGTTACTTAAATTCAAACCCTAAGTGTGTTAATAAATAATAATAATAATTGGATTACTTCTATAGCGCCGTTTTCGTGGGAAAATCACCTCAAGGGCAAAAACTGTGTTCCTCTTAACTCGCCTTAATATATTGCCACGCTTAGCATAGTTAGTCCCCCTGATTGTCAGTGGCGTGGTTTCACATAAAAAATTAGTAAAATTGATTTTCTTTCAACCTATTTGCGACATTTGTGTTATTCTTATCACACAACGCATATTCATTAATTATTTTAAGTTAGGATGAAAATTGTTAGATCCCTCACCTAAGACCATTGTTTTCGTTTTCAGGACCTGCCACCCCAACTCCTATTTATCCACCAAGGACAGACAGACATCAAGGAGCTCCACTGGCATCCTCAGTTGCCGGGAGTTATGATTACCACCGCACACACCGGATTCAACGTCTTCAAAACCATCAGTGTCTAAATTCTAACATACATAATAATATTTTACTATGTAGACTACTCACATTTATTAATTATTAAAATGTATAAAGAGGGAGTTCATGAAGGAGACGTTAAAGGTAAAACGATGCAAGCGTAATAAAAATATTTTAAAGTAATAATAATTTCTTTTTATTTGTGCTTTTTTTTATTAACTCCACATCAAAAACAAACATGTACTAAGTTGAAATCAGAAATAACATACTTTTACAAGTACACAGTTTTTAAAAATACCACAAATAAAATTAGTATTTTCATTTTTTGGCATAAATGAGTTCAATGTGTTAATATCAAATTTTCAAAAGTGATGCAAATTTTTAACTTTGTTTATTTTGAAATAATGTGTGTATGGAGATATGATATCTTGAATTTAAGTCATCGATTATATATTATATTACTTTTTGCAAGTGCCACACTTATTATTTTCCAAAATATATACATTTGAAAGTCAATAAAAAAAACATGCATATCACCCACAATGATAGCGGAGTGAATTCTTCATTATGTATTATTTATTAAATGTTGTTTTTGTAAATTGCAATAATGTAATATTTGCTCATGTCAAACTGTAGTCATCTGCTCCGCACCAGGCCGTAAGAAAACGCCGACAATCCGCAGCGTCACTGGTCGGGTCGGTGCTGCAGTGGAGAAGAATCTTAGCCCAGGCATCACGATTTGCTGCCCTCCCTGAATTCATGAATTTCCAATTATGTATTAGATAGGTAAATGAGTTATTAAACAAACAGGAGCACGCCGTCCAAAGCAAGTAATTGTCTGGTCCTGGCGCCCTAGCACGGTCAAAACAATATCAGATTGATAGACTTAACCAATGATGATTTTATAAATGGTTTTCCGAGCACGGTTGCACTCGTTATCCAATATTGACAACAAAATAAATGACAAATTGCCCTACGATAGCAACACTGGCGGATATTGTCTATGGAGAATCTAAATGTCAAACGTACATACAAATAAATTGAAAATGTCGAATGAATGTTTACTAAGATATCATAATAATATTAAATACACTCACTTTAATATACATTGGCAGTCTGCATATACTTTTTGACAGAAATAAAGGAGATAATTGGTCAATAAGATCTTTAGCCATAATAACTTGTGATATTCTGAACTGTCCGAATTCCGTTTCTCCAAGCTCGGAACGGATTCAATTGATCACACATACGCTGTCTTCAAATCTACGAGCTTCGTTAGTTTGCCTCCATTCATTAATAAGCCAGTAATTTTGCATAAAGAATGACATTATTAAAAAAAAGTATTGTATATTGACAGTTAACTGAAGCTTATCTGTCACCCAAGAGGGCCCGCCACATTAGGCGGACTTATCCATCGGCTGTCGGAATATTTTTATATCAATTGTTGGCCGTGCTCGCACATACCGCCTAGTAACCGTGGATGATGGATTTAGTCAATATCGTATTGATGCAGGGTTTTATTGATTGACCTTGTGTTCCTGATAAACACCGATTCTCGGCCCGTTTCGACACCATGAACATAGTTGACAACTGATCACAATTTGATCAAAAGATAAATGGGTTGACAATCAGCTTGCAATAATTCGGACCTTAAATATATCAATTTTAAACTATTTGTGAGATTTGCCTTACCGTTGGTGAAGTGAACAATGCGAGTTGAAAGTGGGAATCCCGTAAGAACACAGGCCGTGTCCCCCGGTCCCAGGCAGCATTCGTACAGGCCACGCTTGTCCAAGGGCAAGGTCTGTAAAATAAAATGACAACATTTATTTTATATCAACACGGCAGGTCAGTCGCTGAGTTGGTAGCGTGCTGGGGTCTCACCCAGGCGACGTGAGTTCAATTCTCTGGTTGGCTAAGTCCTCCACCACGGCACAAGCAACATTTTCCACTTAGTGTGCAGGTAGTAGGAGATTTTCAAATATTGTCAGGTAGGGAATGTTGGTCTGACTTCTTTAAAAACAAAAAAAACTGCTAACCCACTAAACACAGTAGACAATCAAAACTCTTCAATTCTTTTTGTTATTGGATAATTAATAATGTAAATAATTTTTTAAGTTAAATACAATGTCGACTATATATTTCACGACCTCTGTGGCCGAGCAGCTAAGATCCTCTGTGCCGAATTTGGAGGTCGCGGGTTCGAAACCCAGCGGCCGCAAATAAATTTAGTTTAATTTATAAATGTGTTATTTCCCATAAAATAATACAGTATACTCTTATTTGCGGCAGATTCCAGAGTGGTAGATACTCTCAGTATTGCCCTATTGACAAATTATCGCACCCAACATTGAAGTAATAGATAATTAATAGGGTTTCCCTTTGAGCACCTTGTTTGAAAGTATGTATTCGAGGTTTGTTGAAATAAAACACTCGGTAAATGGTGTGTAGAAGTTAGCTGAATAATTCACAAAATTACCTGTGTGATGTTTTGATCCAGTGAGATGGCGAGCACCCATTCTCTGACTTCATCATGTTCCTGCGGAGTCAGGGTACTTCCTCCCAGCACCACTTCCTGCGGGAAGTCAGTGTCTCCTACACATGTAGCAGACAGAACTCAAAGTTAACACTGGAAGGGATCGCCCGGAGGAGAAGACAAAGACAAATTGCTTATTGACAGACCAAATCCGAAAAAGGATAGAAAACTTCTTGACGTATGAATTTAATAAAATTAATCTCAAAAATTCACTTAACCACTCGCGCGGTAATGCGATAAAGTGGCCGGTAGACCCAATGCTCACATTGTCCAGGCCCGGTAATATGGTTAGTGCATTTTTCAGGCGCGCACGCCATCCATTGTAATTGCCCAACTCTGCGGCATAACCTGTATAAAGTCGCTGAGGGGTTGCTGTTAAAACGGGCTTTCAAATAAAAGATAAATGGCAGTAATGAAACTGTCCATTACTGTTCTACAGCTGAATTAATTAGATCCTTATTTAGTAAAATTGTACAAGGACCTTTATCAGTACATTATTTTAGCCTTTACAATGCTGGCCGATTCAACGCAATCTCCTATAACGCCGCACACTTTGACACAATGTATGTGTTTTAGTGAAACATCATTTTTTTATATATTTTTTTTATATGAATACCGCATAAGAGTTCCAACTGCTCCCAACCATCAGGAGCCAGTGAGACTGTGGCATTCCCAATTGGGGAATGTTGTGAGGCTGAAGGTATTGGGGAGGGGAAGGAGAAGGGGGAGAGGAAGGTGGTGAAAAGGGGAAATACCTGGCTATTCAGATCTGGTCACCAAACACGGCTAAAAGCCATTTCAAGCAACGTTTCAATTCTGAATGGTGGTCTTTCACCAGGGCGATACTGAGAGTATCTTCCACTCTGGAACGTGCGCAAATATACTATATATTGTTTTTAAATGAATTAATTGTGAAACAACACAAATTAATTAAATAAAAATTACTTGCGCACGCCGGGATTTGAACCCGCGACCTTCGGATTCGTAGTCGAGAGCCTTACCCCTCAACCATGGAGGCCGTCAAAATCATGGATCACACATGCGACATCTGCAGACGTGGATAGCCGCCGACGATCAGATGTAACGGCCGCGTAGATCAGATTAAACTGGACATGCGAGTGGTCGTGGTACTCAAAGAATTATGAATGAATGGATACTAGAATGACAATTCAAATATAGAAACTGATGCAAATGAGCAAAATGCACATAGAACTCCGTGGATTGTAGAAACCTCTGGATTTGTCAATTGATAAACATTATTTAGTGCATGCAATTATCGCTGAACCGCAGAGTATAACTACTGTATCCTGAACACATACAAATTTAATAATAATAACAAACATTTACCAAAATCAGCATGGTCCAGAGCAGCATCTCCACCATCTCCATCGGCCGCTTCAGCCAAGTCCAGGTAACGATTCAGCATCACGAGGGCCTCCCCCTCTCGCTCTGCCTCACGCAGGAGCATGCCGGCCTCGTAGAAGGCTGGAAATACAATATGAATAGTGAAGTTCACAAGCCTTAGAATGCAGGTATTTGATTTTGCACTTGAGTAGTTGCATAGGTAAATAGAGAGTGGAATTTAAAAGAATCTTTACTATGGCAACACTGTTTTGGAACAAAATACATTATGTTCAGATGTGAGTTAATGCTTGACTCCCAAATTTTATAGTAAAAATGGAAAAACCCAATTTAAAAAGTGCACATTTCTCCATACAGTTCTTTTGATTTTTTTATTTTGGTTTAATATCTAGTAAATAACTCTTTTGATATTTGTACATGATAAAAATACAACAACAAAAACACTATTCCAATTATCTATATCTTAATGCATTGAAAATTATTAAATTACCTTTGAATCGTCACCTCTAGGAAAAAACGACTAATTTCAGAATACCATGCATACATAATGTGAAAAATATGTGCTTGGACCATAGTGCTTTTTAAAGTTAAATCCTTTTACCTTTTAAGTATTTGGTGTTGCCATTAAAAACAATATTTAATTTTTCTATACTT
Organism: Halesus radiatus; assembly: GCA_022606495.2. Lineage (NCBI taxonomy): Eukaryota > Metazoa > Arthropoda > Insecta > Trichoptera > Limnephilidae > Halesus > Halesus radiatus. Next base: position 207,361 of record JAHDVE020001542.1, on the reverse strand, counting down.
ATTTGTCAGACTGTGTCTGCTTGATGGACTCGTCTTTGGATTTATTTTGCACTGCAGAATATCTATTGTGGTGACGCCACTGACGGCAAAGTTATCATTGTCAATCTGTACTCTTGTGTCTTTTTTTTGCATGCACAGATTAGTTTGTAGATCTATATCTGAACCACATAGACAATAGAAAGGATATGAGCTATAAACCATTATTAGCATGAAATCGCAGTTTTCATCTTTCCATGCTATATTTCTCCTTTGTTTTTATTATCTATGCCTGAACCTATGGTTATTCTAATTCATAACAAAAAAAATATTTATGTTTGGTAAATAACCATTGTCAGCGGCTACAATGTCCGTGTGCCGCAAGAGGGCGGTGGCGGCTCGCAGCGCAAGGGGACGCAGAGTGGCAGAGTGACGGCACGCTTCACGCACGCTCAGGAGGGATGCTGTTTCAATGCAGTGCTCAACATTTGTATCCACATCATTGCCAGCATTTATAAACTGCAAAAAATATATATAATTGCGAGTATAAATAAAATTAACCGTTTCTCACCCAGAGTAATTTAAAAAATACACAAACTTTGAGAATTATTTACAAAGTAAGTACTAACCCTACTCATTTGCGGCTTTTTAAAAATGATTTAGTGATCTTTCCCTGACAACACTATTTTTTTTCGTTGGGTTGGATGCGCTGCGTACACACTTTATATCATAAATCAAAATCCATGTTCGCTCTTTTTGGAATGCTGTGATTCGACTTCTCTACTACCGTAAAACACACAATGTATTTATTGTTATTTCATTTGTTTTATTATTTGTATTGAAAGAATAATGTACATTCTTACATATTGCAAGCAAATTCTAAACATAAAGTATATATTATATATGTTTTTATTCTCCCAAAAGTTCTCAATGAATATGTAAATAAAAAGAGTTTATAAGGTAACAAAAATGTTTCACTTGTCTACATACTAATTAATTATTTACCACTCAGAGCCACAGTCATTTTAAAATGATGTTGAACATTTCCTAAAGTAAAAAAAAATAATTTTAATATTCCGAAAATTTGCAAATAATTCCACTACACACAATCTAACGTCAAATATTTTTCTTATCTAAAGAAATTAAATTGGGTGAGAAAGGGTTAAGAGTTTAAAAACTGCATCAAACGAATCAGAATTTTGGAAAAAAATTGTTAAATTAAAATATAGCATAATGGTAAAATTTTTGTAAAGCCACGGAACCTAGAAAAAAAATCTTATGAAATAAAGTATTAAAAGGATGTTCATGTTGTCTTTTTTTTAATTAGATGTAATTATTTTAAATGTGAGTACCGCACAAGAGTCCCAACTGCTCTCGACTGTTCGGAACCAGTGGGACTATGGCAACGATTCAATTCTGAATGGTAGTCTTTCACCAGGACGACACTTAGAATATATCTACAACCCTAATTAAACAATTCTGCATTAATACTGTTATAATCTCACTATGGTGTGCAGCACATTGCGCAGGTCCTTTAGCACAGAGAAAGGGGCTTTGGACAGTGCGGAGGCCCGGGCAAGCAGTGGGGCTGCCAGGGCTGTCGTGCTTCCCGGGGAGCCCCCGGAGCCCCAACGTGACAGCACCCACACGGCGGAGCACACCCCGCCCACCATGGTACCATCTGGATTCTGTAAAAGGTAATGCAATATAAATGATATCACAATAATATGCAAAATTTTCATTTCCCATTTTGATACACAAACCGGGGAGGAGTCAGTGGGATCATGGCTTTGCCATTTTCAAACCAATTTTATATTTGATTGATGTCAGATTTTAGTTTCCAATCTTATCAATAGATGTCGTTTCTTGTCTAAAACTTAATTACCCAGAATTTTATATTAGCTATTGTACATAATATATTGTAAATATGATTCATTCTCCTTTTCCTACAACTTGTCAAGATAACATTTGGGTTGAGCTAACTTTGGAAATTGTAAAGACAAGTGCTTGTCATTAGTACCTATCATTTTTTTTACAGTAACTCCACATAGGAGACACTGCGGAAAATAATTTCCCTCAGGGCCTATATGATCTTTGAGGATGCTGTGTGGAGGGTCTTTTTGAGGAGAGGAAGGAGTGAACATGGGTCTTAAAGAGACCCATGTCGTAGGAGGGACGAAACACAGAGGCTGGCAAATCGTTCCACAGCCGGGTTGTTGAACTCAAGACCGAGTCGTAGAAACGTCCTGTTCTCATGTAAAAAATGTCAACCATGCACAAATATTGGGCGCGTGTTCGGGGTGTTTTCCGACTATGCATCAGTGCCGAAAGGATCAATGATGCGATTTCCTCAGAGTATCTTCAATTAAAATACCAGTGGAATAAGGACATCATTCCCACCTGACACCTGTGCTCTAAAGATTTGATCTGTTTGTTAAGATATGGAAATCTATTTGGGTTTTTTCAGGTATTTTGGGGCTCTAGATTAGAGGTGGCTACCAAATTCAACAGTGGGGCGCAATTGCGATTTGTACAGGGTCAGCAGTTGTGTGCTATTTAAGTATCTGTGGGCCCTATACGGTACACCCAGCTTCTGAGAGCCTAACTTGACTATTAGTAACAAGTGACAAGTAATCGTTTATAAGTTGATGTTATAAAAGGGTATTAGTAGCAAGACATCCATTCGGAATGGATTACCACTGCTTCTAACTTATTTTAAGAATTTTTTTCAAACTATTCAAACATTACTTTATCATCGATGAACTTGAAGAACTAAACACTAGTTGTGGGTGTTCACACGACCCGGCAAGTTACAAGTGCTTCGTAGAAATGTTGTGGGTGAATTATAGCTTTTTGGTGCCTAGTAAATAAGTTGGCCTCGAATTCACTTGCACTTGGCAGATTTACTAATGCTTGGTACTATATTGCTTGTTTCCACGTGGGTACTAGTGCTAGTGAAGGTACTAATGACAAGCACTAAACTCGTGCAAACTAGGCATTAGACTGGTTGGTTTAACTGTAGTTAGTGACAGTGACAAGTGGTAAGTGACAGGAACCGATAAGTATCACATGGACAAGTAATAGCAGTGACAATGTAAAATAGTGAGGAGTCGTTCATGAAAGAGCCATTCATTTGTGCCGGCTCATTGTAATGAGCCGTGAGTGTACGACTCCAGGTAAACCGTACCACGGCTCAATTGAACTGTGACTCTTTTTGACAAACCTTGGAACCCCTTAAGAAATATTGTTTATTTACCTAAAAAGATAAACATATCTCGGATGTTTGATAGTATTTTTACACATTTCTATGATGACGGATCTTCAAATAAGGTCCTTTGTTTATATAAAATCATTGTATTCATGTCTAATTTCTACAAGGCTAAATTATGCCCACCACCGTGGGACTTGCAATTAATATTTAGCACAATGACGCCTCTTAAAGCAGTTGTTTTCAAGAGTGAACACATTTGTGTATAGAGATAAGAATAATTACTGCATTTACACGTGTGTAGGCACTGTACAGTACGTGAACGGCACCTGATAGTCTGGCATCTGGACATTTTATACCTACACCTGTACGCTGGGAACTGGGAGTCATAGGAGCTGGGAGTTGTATGAACCGGGGTATGAGCTCATGAACTGGGAGTCCGCTCTTAATATGTGCTAGCTCTTAAATGAGCTGTCGTTCAATTGAGTCGTACTTTTGAGTCGTATGAAAATATTGAGCTGGCACCGTGACTCCCGCTCTTAATAAAATGAGCCATGACCTATCGCTAATGTATCAAATAATGACAATGATACCAACAAAACTGAGACAATCTTTCCAACAAAATCTAAACCAGGCTAAAATTATTCCAAATAATTTCTCCAGTACTGTTAAAATGTCCACGGGCCTTGTACAGTGTACAGAACACTTTAAACATAGACATATTATGCGACATCCGCATACGGGGATGTCGCATAATATGTGTAGCTACCGATGGATCACATATGCGACAGCAGCGAAGATAAGGTTAAGGGGGATGATTATTGACAAGTATACTTTTATGTTACAAGGTGTAGACTATCTAATTGATCATGGTCAGGAAACTTACCTGGAAGACCAGGGTGTCGGGGTGCTGCAACAGGGCGCTGGCCCAGCGAGTGGCGATGCGAGCCGTCACCTGCGTCCCCGCTGCGGTGGCCGCCTCTATGGCCAGGGTCCACTCCCCGCGCTTGGCCAGCTGATCCGCTCTCATGCTGCCACTCTCTCCAACTGGAAAAGTTTAAAATTGATATCATCTTTTTGTTCATGTGACAATTTTTTTTCCTCAATTCATCCCTTTCCCTTATCTTCTCCTTCCATGGCTTCAACAAGGCGCTTTTGTCCTGCGCTACTTCGGCAGCCTCCGTCCATAGCAGGCCCAGCCTCTCCTTGCACAGCCTCTGGATTTGCTTTTCCCAATTATGTCTGGGGTGGCCCAATGGAATGGGTGGAATTCGGTCTTATGGCATTCGTAATAAATGACCAAGCCACTTCTTTCTCTAAAGAGTAGCAGGGGTTCGATGTTAAGCTCATTTCGATTGCCGAGCTCCTTATTTAATCTCTTTTTTATAACTCCTACCACTTCTCTTAAAAATCTTTACAAATTTTTTAATTTAAAAAGAGGTAAACATTCTCGGGTTACGAAAAACCTGATAATATTTTACTTATCCCTACTCCCCAATCATAAGGCTCTGAAATTGTTGATGGAGCCATGATGGAGGATTGAACCCGTGTTGTCTGCCGTCTGGGTGCGTATGATGAGGTGACAGGTCAAATCAACACACTTATGAATCGATATAATTTTTAAAAGCAATATAAACCCATCGATAGAATGAAAAAAAATCACTTAAAATTTAATCTAACCTTACCCAGCTCAGTATTTATCTTAATTTTTTATTTTATACTAGCTAATGTGTACCCGGCCTTGCTCGGGATTTTTCACTTTTTGTTTAGGGTGCCATAATTGATTTGACAGCGAAAGTAACTATCTCAAAATAAAGAAACATTCATTTTAATATTTTATTTCATTCCAAACGTTCATTTTACAAAATTTATCTATATCATAAAGTTCTTAAGTAGGTACCTACTCGCGTTTTTCATTTTGAAAATATTCTACCCAAAAAAACATTCTTCTTTTGAATATGCAATCTGTGGCTAACCAGAGCGTTATATCTATGGGTCAACCTAAATAAAACATGGCGGGTTTAATGTTTTTCATACTAATTTTAAAACGTTATAGCAACAGTTTTACATATTAGATTTCAAACTACTCTCTAAACCTTCCCGGCACTAATAAGAACAAACGGTGCTATTTTCAGCGAAACCGGTCCAGTAATTTTCGAGAAAATCGAGGACAAACAAACAAACAAACTTACATTGATTTTTATATGTATAGATAAAAAAGGTGTTTATTTTAAACTATGTTTTTTTTTCATATCACTTTTAAAAAGTGTGTCGATTCATGCATGTGTTGAATCGACATCACCATTATCATGGAACCGTACGTTGGATCCCTCGACTGCATGCCAGTCAAAGTTCCTTATGTATGAATATTGATGTATTCAAAAAATACATTATGTTCCAAACATTCAAATGAAATGTTCTCAGTTGGGCAGTCAAAGCTTTCTAGTTTTTATTGTTTAATAATGTGTGAAAAAAAAAAAAATATATATTTTTACCGTTACTTTCTCCGGCGGAGTCCCCATCGCCATGCATGGCTAGCAGAGCATTCTGCAGACGGGCAGCCATGTCATCCTGGCCTGCTTCTGTTAATCTACAAAATAGAATACAAATACATATATTAATCAAGTGCAGTACGAGCAAGGAGTGTGTGCCAAGAAAGAGTTGGGTGACTTTTGAAGAATGGCAAAATGGTTAGTTAGTTAGTTAGATAATAACTATGCCAACTGTATCGGACACCAGAGGCCTATTATCCTAATTAAGAAAATATTTTTATAGTTCTCACATATCTACATGACTCCCATCTTTGATGAGCTCCTTATCACTGTACCCACGTGTCATGTAGCCGTGGGGCCGGAGTAATTAATTTTTGACCCCATGACTCATGTTATAAAAACGTTATTTGTTCCTTTGTGCCTTTATTACTATAAATATGGATATTACTGGTGCAACCAGCCAGTTGTCCGACAACTTTCATAGTCACTGTTTCATTTGAAAATTCTTACCCAAGGTCCCTAAAGAGGTAGCCGGCGTGAAACTAGCGTGAGCGTCAAATACACCAAAGTAAATAAAAGCAAATTTAACATGACATACCTTTGACCAATAAGCGGTGCCACCTGCCTGGCGAGATGGGGTGGCAAATGATCTCTGGCCAGCCTGGCAGCCCTGAGAGTGGCTCTCTCCACCGTTCCCGCGCCAACTGATTCCACGTCCAGTGAGAGAAGACCCTGAATTGCCTCCCAGTACTGGCCGCTGTAAAAAATGGTATAACCGATAGATGGAAATTTTTACCTTACATCTCTATTGAAAGAGTCTTGAGGAATGTTTTATGTGGCCGGTATAATAACGGCGCCATCTTCTATTATATAAAGAATGTGTCCCGGGCGGGCAGTGTTTGTTTGTTTTGTATACAAATCTGAAGTTTTATTCTGAGCTTGACGAAATTTTGCACACTTGACCTTCTAAACAAGAGGAAGGTCATTGTATACATGAGATTTCGAAAAACCATCCCTCCTCTTTTCCCACCACTTAAAGCAGAATTTTGGTATTTCTTGTAGATATTTAGAACACTTGACGTTCAAAATAAGTGGAAAATTACCAAGTAGGTGTAGGGAGATGGATGAGGAAAAATTACCATCTCTACTATTCGCAGATGTGTTAAGAATAACGATGATTTACATAAGACACAACAATACTAATGTAATAGATAGCATACTTATTGGCATATTCCGCTGCCGTTTTCAGGATGATTTCGGGGTCCTCCCTGGCCAGGCCCTGGGCATCTCCCCCACCCCCATCGGCGCCCCCTGCGCCCTCTCTGGCCGCTTCCGCTCTCAGAGCCCGCACCCCTTGAGGTAGGTACTCCTCGCAGACGCGTATAGCGTCATCCCATAAACCTGCAAGATATTATGAATTAAAACAAGTTTTCTAAATACGGTTTCCTTCAACGGTTTCTCTGGATTGCAACACACTGGTTGTGTAAAGTGGAATACTACTACATTATTTTGTTCATTTGAGAGAATGTTGGTTGTTATGTTCGGATTGCAGTTGGCATTTATTTATATAGCGCCAATTTGGTGAGAAATCATCTCAAGGATGTTAAAAGAAGGTTGCGTGTTCATATTACGTCGCGGTCACCAGTTAGGTGGTACAGTTAGTTAGTTATCATAGGGTGAAAAATGTGAAATCAAGATTGAAAGAGTTCAACACTGTTACAACTGATTTATTAACGGCTAACTATACACCAATTAAAATGAGAATAAAGTCGCTGAGAACAGGAGTATCGTCCAGGTACCGAGATGGGAAAGAATGTCACGAGAAACGGGCTGACAGCTCAGCTTTTTTTTTCTTTTTTTTATATGAATACCGCACAAGAGTCCTAAACTGCTCCCAACCGTTTGGAGCCAGTGAGGCTATGACATTCCCAATTGGGGAATGTTGTGAGGCTGAAGGTATTAGGGAGGGGAAGGAGAAGGGGGAGATGAAGGTGGGGAAAAGGGGAAATACCTGGCTATTCAGATTTGGTCACCAAACACGGCTAGAAGCCATTTCAAGCAACGTTTCAATTCTGAATGGTGGTCTTTCACCAGGGCAATACTGAGAGTATCTTCCACTCTGAAACGTGCGCAAATATACTGTATATTATTTTAAAATTAATTAATTGTGAAACAGCACAAATTAAATAAAAATTACTTGCGCACGCCGGGATTTGAACCCGCGACCTTCGGATTCGTAGTCAAGAGCCTTACCCCTCGACCATGGAGGCCGTCATCTGTGCGGTGTTGCCAACATTCAGACAATAATGTGGCAAACATAAAAATGTTATATTATTAATTTACGGTGCTTGGCAATAAACCTATAAAATTTATATTTATCAATTATACATACCGTTGTCTTTGTAATACTTGATGATTTCCTGGGGCCTCCCGGCCCTAATGACTAGAGCTTCGTAGAGAGTGATGTCTCCTTGGGATTCAGCCCATTCCGCGTAGGCCTGCAATACTTCAGCTTCCTAAAAACAAACAGATTTATTTTATTACAGTCTTTTTTTTTAATGCTGTACACGGGCATCAAAAGCAACCTAACGGGTACAGAGATGACATCTACACTTATTTATCTAGAAGGTTCTACTTTGTTGACGTGTTTAGGTTTTATTTTTTTTATTTTTTCATAGTCTCTATAAAACAGTTGTACACATATATCACAGTGATTAAGATACATTACAATAAATGAGAAATGGTAAAAAATACACATAGACAAGTATTAGGAATAACAAATAGTACAAGTAAGTAAACATTTGTATATTAATGAATTTAACAAATACTGAAGATGATAATCTGTATCAAATATTCAAGAAGTGAAAGTTTGATAGGTAAAGTATAAAAAGTTATGGGGGCAATTTTATAACTATTTTGTGACATGGATCAAAAGACAGTCGCAAAATAGTCTGTAAGTGATATTGAAAATGTCAACAGTCAATACAGTATCATTGAGCAATTGAGTCTCTCTGCTGATTGGCGTGTTTTGGTAAACAGAAGTCTCGCTTTCGGAGCATAAAATAATGCATGGGATCTCCCACGAGCATACTTGTTAGGAACACATAAATTTACATCTTTCAACATAGTTGGATTACATATGGTTCCAGAGATTAACTTGTTACCTAAAAATATTTTTCGGTGGGCTTCTAAGGTGTTGTAATCAAGCATTCCAGTTAAGAACAAGGATGGATATAGGAATGGATAATATATATATATATATATATATATATACATTCTCTCATATAAAGGTAACGCATAAACCTCTTTGCACTCTTTTTATTTCAAGTTATCTTTGGGCCCAGATAATGGATCTGTAATCCAAGATGCTGCGAACAAGTGCTTCATGCGTTCTGCGTATTGTGATTTCATTAGAAAATGATCTCACATTACGGAGAACAAAGCCAAACATTTTGTTGACGTGGGAGACAATGTCCCATAAGTGGGATTTAAAAAATTAGCATAATCTCAGTTTTGCATATCAAATTAATTTATTCATGTGTATTTTAACCGAGTTTTTATAACTGGATTGTTTTTATGTAAGTGTGAACATCTGTAAAAACCCAGTATAAATAAAATGAATAAATAAATGTGGTAAGGGAAAAGATTTGGTTCTTTGGATCTTGTAAACGTAACGGCACTGCATTTATGGATGCTGAAGGGTAGTTTGTTCAATTCCGACCGGTAGTTTGCTCATGTTCCACACCTTTTCTCTGCGTTCCAGTTTATATAAAATAACAGAGTACATGACTCAAGTAAAGATGGGTGATTCTGACCTTTTCCGGGGCATGTTGTTCCACGAGTGTGAGGGCGCGAGCAAACTGCTGCGCGTGCAGCCACATGTCCACAGCCTCGGAGGCTCCTCCGCCCTTCACAAACTCAGCTTCTGCTTCCTCTAGCTGGAACCACAATCATTAGAAAATATAAAAACATTAGCCCTAATTAAAGACAACTATTCAGAACCAAAAAAAATGTTGCTTGAAATGGCATTAGCGGTGTTTAGTGACCAGAACAGAATAGCTAGATACTTCCCAACCCTTCACCTCCTCATATTCTTTCCCTTCCCACTTCCTTTAGCCAACATACCCCAAATTGGGGATGATATAGTCCCGCTGGCTCGGGGCAGTTGAGACTATTGTACAACAACCATATAAAAAAAAAATGGTTTAACAGTACCTTCCCCTGGTCCTCCAGCTGCGCCGCCATCTGTGCCCGGACGGGTCCCTCTAGATGGGGCGCCCCTGCTCGGCACAGGTCCAGAGCTCTGCCCCAACGCCCCCCACGGGCAGCCCAGCGCACCCCAGCCTCCAAAGCTCCCCGGGCACTGAGGATGCGGGCTGCGCCGGCCGAGTCTTCGATGGAGTTGGACCATGCCACCACAACCTGTATTATTAAGTCATTATTATTTTTATACAGAATAAGGCAAAAATTTACATCTTGAAATTTATAAATAGCATGGATGTTTTGTAATGCTTGTAAGTTGATTTGTTAGTAGTGTTACATACCCAGCCCGACTAACAGCCCAAATATGGCATCCTTAGTTGGCGAAAAGAAATAGAGAGAGCCACAGATTCAAGGGGTTGACAACCTACATACGAGTATAAAACCTGGACGGTTCGGACAGAAGAGGGTTACAAAGAATCGAAAATGCTGGATATATTTGAGGAAGACTTATGTTCAAATCTGGTAGCCAGAAGGCACATGAAGAAGAAGTTTATAATTTATATTTTCCTTACCTGTTCTTGGACTTGCGGTGGGGCATGCTGTTGGGCAATCCTATATGCTTCTTCCCACTGATCTGCTGCTCTATACATCTGTATAGCTCCCTTCCAGTCATCTGTCAGCATAAGTACAAAAGTTAATTTTACAAAAAGATATTATTTAATCATTTTAACAAATCTCAAAAAAACATGAAACAGAAAAGACAAAGAAAACAAAAAGTCGAACCCAAGACCTCTCGGTCTATCCAAGACCAGCGCTCTATCAACTAAGCTAATGCCACCTTATTGCTTTCCGTAATTTTTATCAATATCACATTTCAACTATTTATCACCTTCAATCAATTCCCACATTTTTTTGGCTGCTGTCTTCCTGTATGACTGCAAGATTCTACCCAAATTAAATAAAAAATAAATCTCAAATGACGGAAAACAATAAGGCAGCATTAGCTTAGTTGGTAGAGCACTTATCCCGGATAGACCGAGTGGTCCTGAGTTCGAGTCCAAGATGTGACCATAACCTCATTATGTTCTGTGTCTTTTCTGTTTGATGTTTCATTTAAGATTTGTTTATATTATCTTCAATGATTAAATATTCAAAATGAAAAATATATTAATTTCAATCTACTAAGTATGTGCATTCCACAACTATAAATTTATAGCCACAAAAAATTCACGCAAAACTTGGAGAGTCCTGGCAACCTCCAGGAAATACTTTAACTCCTCCACTGGTCTCCACAAGTTGCTCATGCCCTTAAGGATGTGGTGTTTGCCTCCACACCCGTCCAGCTGCCTAACCTGTCCTCCGTCCTGCGGGTTTATTATATAGAAGCCTCTTTGGTAGTCGGTTTTATTTCATCCATTCTACGTGTCCTGCTCAGCGGAACCATTCCAATTATATAAATCATGTTATTTAAGATTATTCACTAAAGACTCCAAAACTTACACGAAGAAACAATATTTCTCAGAAGAAACAATCCAACGTGCCATTTTCAGGTTACCTGCTTGTATGTAGTACTGTTCCGCTTGTTTCAGGCGACCAGCCCTCTGCAGGTCTTGCGCCACTCGGCGCCGCGCCGCTCCCAGCAACTGAGGTTTATGCGCCGCTACCAGGCGCAGCAGGGCAGCATGGCGGCCCGCCTCCTCATACATAGCGATGGCAGAGTCCGCCATGCCCATACCCACGTACAGGTTCTCTGCCTCGCGGAAGTTACCTGCAACCAAAAACCAAAAATAACTGGTTAGTAACCGAGTTGACAAATGCGTAGGGTTCCTATCCAGGTGTTGTGGGTTCAATTCCTCTGCCAGGTAAGTCCACCGTCATTGCACAAGCAACAGTTTCTGCTTTTAAGGATGGTAATTAGTACAAATTTTTCATACACATGTTGTCAAGTTATTCATAACCCGAGAATGTTTGTCTTTTTTAAAGGAGGAGAGGGACGTCGGGGAGAGTATATTTATTAATTCGAAATAATGACAACAGTATTTTTTCGTAGAAAGCAATTACTTTGTGGTTTGACAAATAATATTGAGATATTTATTAAATAAAACAAACACTTTGTTTTAAACCACTAATTTATTTTTAAATTAACACCATCCGGTTTCGCTTATCTCAAGCTTCATCAGCGTAATATTTAAAACTAAACAAAAATACATAGAGTCAGCATATATATACTACCGTGGTAGGTAAAAACATAGTATCTTCCTTGGGAGTCTTAAGGAAGATACTGTGTTTTTACTTACCACGGCAGTATAGGTGTATATATAAAATATAGTAAGGGGGAGATAAAATATAAAATGAAAAAATGAAACAGTGAGACAGATATACGCTTATATACACAGAGATATGCTTACATGTACATAATAGAATGTGACAACACATATGAAATAAAGAGACAGAAAGTCAAAGGAGGGATTACGAAGAAGTGGAATTTTTTTTTTTTTTTTAATCCTGATTTAGTAAATTTTCCACCTTAATTGGCTTTGAGGGAAAATTCAGGAATAGAGTTTTGTGATCCCATAATATTTAAACACTGAGTGTAAATATTATGGGAACACAATGCTGGTACTGTAAACTTTACAGTACCAGTGTCCCCAACTGCACAGGTAAATTTGTAGAGCTGTGGAGATATTAGGTCTTTTCTAAGGATTTCAATCATGAGGTATTCCATAGACGCCTTAATTATCTAGAATAAGAAGCGCATTTTTTACAACTATTAGGTACTAACCCAGTCCCTTGAAGCGCTCCGCCTCTGGTTGGAAGATGTTGACGGCAGCCTGCGTGCCAAGCAGTCGCCGCGCCAACGCAAGACCCCGGGCCCCCTTGCCTGCCTCGCTGAGGGTGCGTGCCCCCTCCTCCACTAGACCCCCTGCCTCCCACAGAGCCTCCGCTGTGTCCCAGTCCTTAGAGATTGATTTGGGATTAATCACAATACATTATTATTTCTATAATTTTTTGTAACTAATTTTATAAAAACGAATTACTTTGGCTAATTTCATAGGGCCATTTTTATGAAATTATCACCCCAAAGACGCTTAACAAAGCTAGAAAACAACCAAAAAACTATAGCTAAAAACGCTTTACTTAGATTTAATTATGAAATTATCTAAATAACTGAAAACTATAGAGAAAATTCCCTTAAAAAAAACATAACCACTCTTCATTTCAAAGACTTTGGACTTTCAGAATAATAGTAGATCCAGAACATGCGCATGTTGCGCAATAGGGCGAAAAATAATATTATGTAAGGGAATCTAGATACTAGCGGGCCAGCCTAGCGAAAATTAGGTTTGCAATTCTATTATCCATTTATGGATATGACTTAAACTTTGGAAATATAAAATATATATTTGCCTGATTTTATTTCCCCTTTTGACAGGTTAATGGATTATATTTCACAATGTATAATAAAATAAATTCGTTGAATCTGTAAATCAACTGAAGTAACTCAATGCTCAAAATATCTCAATAATTTGTAAATGCGCTCTTTATAGTATTTATTGATGTTGCAAAATAGGTGGAGGAACAATTTTTTTAAATGAATGCATCCCAAGGGTAAAATAAAACAGGTAAGTTTTCGTAATACAAAGAGCCCAAAATACATTAGACATACCTGAATAGAAGAAAAGTGCTTTGCCAAGATTTCATAATATTCTTGAACAGATTCCACATCATCGATAACCTATAAATAAAACCATATAATATTATGGTACCTATTTAAAAACAATAAAATGAAATTGAGAATATGATTCTATGTACACACTAAACTTATGCAAATGAATTCCAATTTTTAAAGTGAATAAAACCAAAGTAATTATGTAAACGGTGTACTGTTGGAGAGAAAATGAAATAAAAGGGGTTTGGATATGAATAGAAAGAGTGCTCCGAAAAAAAAAAGAATTTATACATAATAAACATAGAATAAAAGTTAAGATGGAGTTAAGTTTATCAAAATAACCATATTATAGTATACAAGATAAGACTCACAGTGAACCTTATAGGCGTAAGGGTTGGGGTAGAGGTAGGGGTAGTGGTAGGGGTAGGGTTAAGAGTAGGGGTAGGGGTAGAAGTAGGAGAGTGAGAAGAATTTTCTTCCTAATATTAATTTTAAAAATTATTACCAACACACACACACCTTCCATCATCCACATTCAAACACTTAATCAAAACATTTCAACCAATTGCAAGACTGCAATAGGCAAAACCTAGTATTATAGTAAATGTGCAATAATATTCTACCTGACATTTCTTTCACATTGTATTGCAGAAAGCAGTAAAATATAAGCCCTTACTCGGCTTCCAGATATTAAAACTTAAAAGCTCCATGTCAAAGTAAATTATACTTTTATTATTTACAAATTAAGATGTGAAGATAGATAAATCGTATGTAAATAAAAAAAATACCTGTATAATTTGCAGTGCCTTGGCCCACTGTTGGGCCCTGACAGCTGCCGCTAGAGCCCCCCGCGAGTCCCCAGCCTCTATGAGATGCGCCACAGCGGCACCCCACTGCCGGCGCCCCGCCAGCCACTCGCCCCAGCGCTGCTCCAGGCCTGTCACCTCCTCTGGAGCCACCTTTCACAATCATCATTATAAGAGGAAAATGTAGCTTGTTCAATGATGGAGGACTTGACTAGCCGGTGCTGACCCGTGCATGTGCGGATGGATACCTTACGTTTACGTATGCTGTAATACTAATGTGTTCATAGATAATGTAAGCAACTAATGTTGTCGTGTCTGTACTGTACTGTTCTGCACTGCGTGGTGCTGATAGATGTGAATAGACCTTTATTGAACCCATAAGGCCCGGGTGGGAACCTTGGACATTTGTCAACTGAGCTACTAACTTGTCATGTTTAAAAAGTAACATCACGAACCTTCGTTAATTCAAGGTCCTTCATTGTAGGAGCTAGAACTGACATAATTGCCCCTTAGGACGCGTTTACCTCAACTGACCTTACATACAGGAAAATCTGCGTATAAGATGTAAAATTTATAATTTGTGATTAAGAGAATATTGTGGTTGCATGGACGATACAAGGTATTTCAATGTAAGAATTCTGGTCCTCTGAGATACTCCTTATAAGAGAGTTTTACTGCATTGTACTTAAAAGTAAATTGTACTTACAACGCGGGCTCTCTGCACGGCCTTTGCATAGGCATTGGCCTTAGCGTATAACTGGACCGCTCTCTGGGACTCTCCCGCATTCTCACAGAGCTCTGCAGCCTGCTCCCAGTTTTCATTCTGGAAATACATTACTAACATTTCACACTTAACAATCGATTATTAGCAGAAACTTTATTGGTTAATGCAACCAAGTAATCACTCAATATGTCGAAATGTGTATGTTTTCCCAAATAAAATAAAATAAAATTTAATATACTTTGTATAAATTTTTTTTGTATACTTTGCATCCTGTTGAGGGAACCATTGGTTTTGAAACATTTTGATACTTTTTTTAAAAAAATAAGTCTTAATCATTTAATTAAAAATTATGCTGCAAAATGATTTTACTTTAATTGAAGAAGTAAAAAAAAACACAACAATTCCTTTTTTTTCTCTTTTTTCATGAGAAAAATAATTTCCCTCAAGGCTTATGTCACCTTTGAGGATGCTGTAAGGAGGGTCTCTTTAAGGAGAGGAAGGAGTGAACATGGGTTTTGAAGACACCCATGTTGTAGGAGGAAGAAAACACAGAGGCCAGCAAATCATTCCACAGCCGGGCAAAATGACCTATTCTCACGGGATAAATGTCAACCGTGTACAAATGTTGGGCGTGCATTTGGGGTGTTTTACGACAATGCACTGGTGCTGAAGGCATCAATGACGCTAGTTCCTCAGAGCATCTTCCATTGAAATACCAGTAGAATAAGGACAGTATTCCAATAGCACATAGTTAAAAACAACTTGAGATGTGCAAGTCAATTATTAAATATTTGAGATGTGTGAAGATACTCTTACCTAGCAAATTTAGCATTGTCTCTCAGATAGTATTGTTTCATACCTTCAGCAGAGCCTGGAGCACCGAGCTGAGGCACTCTCTGTCGGCCAGGAGTGTGGGGGCATCTCTAAGGATCCTGGCGGCGCGTCCTGCCAGTCCCGCGCCCAGCACCAGTTGCAGGGCCCCCCGCACGTCCCCCCGCCCCACCAGAAGCACGGCCGCTTCTGCCTCCGCGCCTGAAGTATTAATATAGTGTTACAACACTATACATAGATATGATTTGAGATTCTCCCAGCCAAAAGTGTTTTTGGAGTATTATGCCATGTTGGCTTCCTCCTCCTTTACGTTTCAGACAGCCTTGCAGTGTCCATCATCAGGGCAGATGTGTAGTTTATGAAGAAAAGTATGTTTATTTGTATAGAAGTGATACAATACTGTCTGCAACGTTGGCTAAAGGAGGAGGAAGCGCAATATGACAAAATGGCAAAAAATTTATCACGATAATAGTGTTGTCTAGTTTAAAAAGTTTCTCATCACCTACATAGATAAAAATTCTATTTTGTGGTACCCACCTGAAGATATAAGGTGTGTCATATACTGTTCTCTGAGACTGGAGGCTTGCTCGAGCCCCAACCTATCAGCAACGGCGAGTGCCTCTGGCCACCTGTAGAGGTTTGTGTACATCGTTATAGCCTTGGACGGATCCTTCAGTTCTTCAATATAGATCTGCTCAGCCGTCTTCAAATCATAAGATAGAATAGCTAAACGGGCACGAACGTTTGGTGATTTCAAACCTGCACAAATAAAGAGCTTAAAAGATTATTAAAAAAGTTTCAACAGATGTCAATGAAGACTGCTTAATCATCGAAAACTAACCGTCTGAATTTGTTTCCTTCTCATAGTCTTCGGAGAAAGTTAGAGTTCTAGATAAGTAAGTACTACGAGCTTCATCTCCAAGTGCCCGCCAACACCTAACAGCCATCTGAAAAAAAACCATTGAAAGGCATAGAAAAATAATAATAAATAAAAAAATCATTGAAAGACAAAAATGTTTTGATTGAAAGCCATATAATAATACCAAATAACGTAGAAATATAATAATACAAGCAGCTCTTGACATTTACCATACATTGAGATGGCAATATACTACACTAGAGCCCTCTAGCGGCCTGAGTTGCACAAACTGTTTCTTTTTCATACATTTTAAAAGATTCTCTGTGAAATAATTCTTAATAAATTATAGAAATCGAAAATTCAAAAAATAAATATTAAGTGACCTTCATATGATTTTACTCCCCTTTTGCTCATGTATGTATATATATTTTTTAAAAGAGGCTATTAGGATTGTATTAACATTTCACCTTTTCTACGTGTCAAAAATATGTATGACTTCTGTCACATGCGGGGCTTTTGAACTATAGAAGCCTTGCGGCGCACAAGTGAGCTGCCGGCGTACAGGGCATGTATAGTGCGGCACGGGGGTGCGCTTCCCGCGTCTAAAAGGTTAAAGCCTCGCTGCTCACGCACTCTCTAAATTGTTTACAAAGATAATAAAATAGAAAAGTTTTACCTTACAATAAAACTTATATTGTGTACTTAGCTTTATTTAAAACCTATAAAGTGAGATAAACATTACCATTTTGCTGCCAAATCCATGTTTCTTACCAATCTTCGTGTGTAATTCTCGATTTAAATATCCCGCTATGTCACCTGGTAGTTCCAATTATAAAATATTACTTGACCTACATATGATTTTACTCCTTTTTTTACCATATACATATATTTTTTAAAGAGGCTATTCAGATTATATTAACAGTTAAAGCCTCACTAAATTGTCTGTCTAAATTATTCAGAAATATAATAAAATAATAGCAATCCAGTTCAGAAGCACTGCAGTCTGGGCCACTAGAGGCGCTAGTGTAGCATGTTGTCATCTCAACGAATGCGGAATGTCAAGAGCTGGAGGTATTATCATATTTCTACAGTATTTGCCGATAATAACTAAAGCCATGGCTACCAATTTAAGTAAAGGACGACCGGATGTTCGAACCATTCGACGCGGTGGCTTTAGTCAGTATCGGGTAAACCAGTTGTGTGGAAGGTCCATAAATGTTAAAATCATAGAACAATATGAAACCTTCAAGTCTCCAATTTCCATAGCCTTGCTAGCCAATTGCTGCCAGAGTTTAGTTGCTTGTGGAATGTCTCCCAAGCTATTCAGGTAAGTCTCACAGCCTGAGAAATCTCCCGATCTAAGAGCTGTGCCTGAAAATATAACCGAATTTTTTAAATTTACATTAATAGTTGTAGTAAAGATTTACAATTCAGACTCGTTCTTAATATGGATAAATTATTGAAATAACACTTCGTTTCAACTGAATTACAAGAAACAACTATTAAAATCCAAAAGAATCCATTTTAATTCATTTAAAGATTGGTAAAGTTTGAAGATTTTGTATGGAATTTTCTGGTTAGTTTCTTTTTTTTCTCTTTACCTAAACATCTATTCTAATAATCTATTTTAAATATAATACAGTATATTATTTTTAAATAAAATAAGTTCTTAGTCTGGGTTTAAAGAAAACAAAAAAAACTTACCTCAAAATGAGTCAAAATTGTGCAACTTTACTGTAGTTGTTATTCTTTTCCTCAAGGCATGAAGGAAGGCTGTATCCGAAACTAGTAAACTCAAATAATTGCTTAAATAATAATGGTTTATTAAAACACCAAATTGATTTTATTGTTAAAACTTACAAAACTTGAGTCTAGCGTGATCGAGAGCGATGTGCGAGACAGCCCCCCCCTGCAGCACCACCCGTGGGATGTTGTTGAACATCTCTACCCCCATGGCCGCTCCTCCACCACATTCCATCAACTCCACAAGGGCCACGTCGTCTATGGAATACCTACAAGATAATAATAATACAATATCCAATTTTGCCGATAAAGTAAAGAAACGCTGGGATTTGTAAAGAGCGGAGAGATTGAAATTGAAAAATGTAGATCGTCATCCGTATTTCCTGATTTCATCGTTGGTAGAGATAACTTTGTGATTATTCTTTCTATCTTCAGTGTCGGATTTAAGCTAACCTCACATTTGCCTACAAGCTACACTTATAGAAGGGGCCTATGGTCCACTCGCAGACTAACACCGTAAGTTGGTGCTTTTTTTTTACAATAACTCCACATAGGAGGCCCTTAGAGAAATAATTTCCCTCAAGGCCTATGTCATATTTGGGAATGCTGTGCGGGGGGGTCGTTTAGAGGACAGGAAAAAGTGAACTTGGGACTTGAAGAGACCCATGTTGTAGGAGGGAGGAAACACAGAGGTTGACAAATCATTCCACAGCCGGGTTGTTGAACAGAGGAACGAGTCGTAGAAGTGACCCGTTCTCATGTGACAAATGTCAGCTGTGTACAAACGTAGGGTGCGCATTTGGCGTGTTTCCTGACTATGCACCAATGCCGAAGGGATCAATGATGCTAGTTCCTCAGAGCATCTTCCATTGAAATACCGGTAGAACAAGGACAGCATTCCCACTTGATGTCTGTGTAAGATGAAGAAAGTTTTAAATTGGGATCTACAAACTAAACTTATTTAAAAACTCAGTAAATTCAATACTGATTAGAGGATATAATAATTCTTATTATGCGTGCATGTTCCTAATATATAAAGTATTATATTATAGTCATGAATATTTACCACACGGCTAAATGCGTCGATGTTTGAGCAACCACAGCATCACTCTCCTCCACCCATTGCACAAAGCTGACACCACTCAGGATAACTTCCTGTAACAAAATATTATTTACACGTTATCTTAATGATTATTTGAGTAATTATTAATAATAATAATAAATTCTTTATTCCAGAATGTGGGTAGGTTAGTGCGATCCCGCACATCCCGAGCATATACCTACATACACCCGTACAAATAAGTATGAAAAATGTATTACAATAATAATGGTATAAAAAGAAATAACAAAAAAAAAATATCTGTCACCTTGATCAAAATACGAGCAAATAAGAGATTTATCAAGAGAACACCTTGACAAATAAAATTTTACATTAATTGGTTTGTTTGGTTTGGTGGACTACTTGTGTATAAAATAGTGTTATCATAAGTAGGTATATCCATCGACTAGTTGTATATCGATGGATATATCAAATGAAAGAGTACACAAAACATAATGAAATTACATACCGAATAATTTGCATTTGTGCACTTATCATATTATTTTGACCTAAGACCGCAGATATGTATGTTAAAAATATAATACATGTACAATCGGTGTGAGGTTCTGTAGACAAAGGTATTCTGCAATCTCTGTCACTATACTGGTAGAGAATGTTAGGATGACAGAGTCGATGCTCTTATTGAGTCTCTCCTTCAGACCAGCGTGCCATCAAGCATGCATTAAGTCATGGTGCGCTTTATTTTTGTTATTTTTTATACCTACCCGAATTGGACACAGTATGTCTACGAAGGATCTTGACTCTCAGTTATAAAAGATTATTTATATATGCACATACTAAAACAGTTAAAATACAAACCATTCTACCGGAAGCTACATCCAGCATTAAAAGTCGTCTCCTTCTATCTCTCAGCAGCAAAACATGAGCAGATTCACTCAGCTCTAACCAATCCACTCGAGCCTCGAGTCTCGCTTGAGCGATTTGTGCACCTGAAAGAGAACAGCGTAATTAAAACATTAATGCACGTATAATACATGGCAACCATGATTCCCGCTGAACAACCTCGAAGGAGATTCCTCCTCCAAGAATTTTTGTTATATTCTCAATTTCAGGTCAGGCTGCCAGCTGCTCTCTCCTTCTCTTGCTTCAATCTCCAATTACGAATTTCAAATCAATCATCTGATTATATATATTCTTTCCTATTATACTGTTACAATAAACTCTGCAACTTGATAAGTTTGATTAATTTTTATCCGTAAATATTCATAGGTAATTGATTTTATACCACTTTGTGAAACAAATAATTATATTTACCTGTTATGAGATTCACAACGCAGACACTCTTCTGGTCCAATAAGTAGGCGAGCTTCTTGTTATCTCCTGTCTTCTTCATGTCCCCCTCATTTATCCTTACGCTAATGACGTGCGGATTTACAAAATCTGTTCTGACCTGAAAAACAGAAATAAAAAATATTTCCAGAAACATTGCGTGATAACATTGTAGAATTTATGAGAGATTCGTTTTTTGCAGCTTGATTCGTCTAACAATTATTATGCCTAACAGTGATCAATCACAGGTTTCACCTAGTGAGGTAGGTAATGTAAACCATACAATAATATAATTATGTAACATATTGTAGTGATATTTAAACATGCCATATTGTATGAAACTGCATTACGTTATTTCAATAAACATCGATTTATCGACAATGAAACTGAAAAAAAAACAAATCAATCTCTTTTATTCAACACAATAAAAGAGTACGATCTGGAAATGGCATACATTCTTCAATTTTTTATGGGTATTTGATCAGAAACATTTGACATTCTGGTATTTCTGTCTTTTTCATTTTCAAGCAAGATGTGTGAGAAGGATAATTATGGAAGAATCAAGAAAAACATTCTTTATCTATGGATTACAACAGCTTCGTGCTGGATCGACTGTAGTAAATAAGATATAATATTTGTAAACATACCGATGCTAGTATAGAATTTATGCCATATTCAATAAGTGTGAGTTCGCCAGCACGGTGGATTAGGCAGACGGGAGCATGCTGAAAGAAGAATTTCTCTCCAGAGCCAGACCAAGAAACCTGTAATAATAACACATCATTGCTAATTATTGTCTTAGTCAACATTAAAACTTAGTACCATTTAATAATATTTAAAAATTCTCACCTCACTACTCAAGGACCTGGCGAGGTCGCAAACAATAAGGGAACTTTCTGTTCTACAAACTGCATACCAGTCATTTCCTAAAATAAAATTTACAATCATTTACAATTGTTCATCATTCCAAATTTGGGGAATATCGTGAGCCTGAAAGCAGAGAAGAGGGGAGAGAGAAGAGGAAGGTTGGGAAGTACATACCTGGTTTCCCAATTTGGTCAATGAATACAAGGTGAATGGGTTAAAGTGCAGTAGTAACTATGGGAGGTGATTCTACATGATGAATGTAATGCAACCTGCTCGAATGAACAGCGTTGATCCCCTCCACGCCGGTGCACGTGCGTGAAACTCAACGGAGAAGAGTGGAATATCCGTTGACAGTTGATGTTGAGAATGGGTCATTTTGCTGACTCGTTTTTGTATAAATCGGCTCCTATGTGGAATGAGCTACCAGCATGTTTCTTTCCTCCTACATTTAATCCCTTCCTACAGCCCCCTCCTTAATTTGCCTCACAACATTGCCCAACCGGGTAGCGATAGAGTTATGTACAGAGCACATACAGGGGCGCTCTTGTGAGGTGTCACTTAAAAAATAAAAAAGCAACGTTGTGGTTTTATGTCAAGTTGTCTCTATTCTGACGTCATGCGCGGCGTAATATGCTTACCGCGTTTATAAGTAAGACGGATGAAATTTGAATTATTGACTTACCTAGTACTCTGATGGTGTGTATATCTCTCCCGAGAGTGGCTTGAACAGTGAATTGTGGTACATCTCCAGCAAGCCTGTGGAGTGTCACCTGACCCTGGCCTCTGCGGATGGCCTCCACCACCCCTCTGTACACCCAGCGCCTGGAACATTCACCCATTCCTCATTATTTGTTAAAACTGACCATTTTCAAATTATTTGGGAAATAGCGATAGTATAGTGAGTGGTCTACGCATTTGGGAAATTTGTCAAGCGGGTTAGTTTCTCGCGCAGTTCAAAAATAACTATATGTTTAGGCCTACCACTCTTATCGTTTTGCAGGTTTATTATAAATTATAAAGAAGCCTATCTGATGGTCAGTTATCTTCCATGCTTGCTATATATATGTTCTGCCTAAAAGGACCGTCCCAGTTACATAAAAGCTATCATTGATGGTTCTTCAAACAATAAATTGATATAGCTCCAGACACACATCTGATCAATTATAATAAATGAGCTGATGTGACTCACTTGAGCATGGCTTCGTAGATAAGTGTGGCTCCCGTGAACCCTCCGATGGCAAGCTTGGCCCCGTCGCGGCTCCATGCCAGGGCTCTGACAGTGTACAGACCGGGGATGTTCAAAGTCTTCCCGGCCATCCATCTCCCTCGGTCGGCTGACCACTGGACCACGTGGCAGATGTCATAGCTCCCGATAACAGCGGCCTGTAAGACCAAGGTTTTTCTTATTAGAATTGCTTTAGATTTTGTTTATGCATCCCTATATTGCTTAGTGATAAGTTTCCAGCTTTTAATGTAAACCACCCTTAACTTCTAATGCACCGGAATTGCTCATCGGATAAGCAAAAGTTGTATCCGTTGAAAGCCGGCGTATCAGATGGGCAATGTCAAAAATACAAATCTCTGAATATACGAGTAAGTCGCTATTTTGGGGAAACTTCATGATAGATATATACAATTGTTATAAATATACAAACACATTATTTTGTAAGATGGGTACAATTTACAAAAACATCATTTTGGAAAAAACAGGTAAGTTATTACGAAAATATACTCAAGCGAAAATAAATGGACTGATCCTGAATCATGTGAAAACACCTACAGTGTGAATTAGTAGTTTATAAATATTTAGATTTATACCTGTCCGCTGGTACTAGCACAGGCCACTGTAAATTCTTGCTGGGCAGAATCTCGCGAATGATTGAAGGAACACAGAGGTCTCCCGGCTGCATCGTACACCACGATACGTCGGTCACACCCTGCAGCCAGCACCTGGTTATAAGGACGATAAGATGATATACAGTGACTTTCAGTTATTTTATTTCCACATTTCCCAATTTCCACAAGAAAATTTTTGCCGTTTATACAGCGTTGAACATTTTTTGGTAATCAATGTCAATTTGTGTTTTAATTTAAAGAAAAAAACACAAAATAACGTCCTGCAGACTATATAAAATCAGGGTTTTCAGGTTTTCTACGCAAAAAGTTAATGGTTTTCCAGTAAAATGTTGACCTGAAAAATTTCGCTCCAGTATTTGATTCACTTGATCGTGACATGTCTTCCTCGAGCGTCCCCGGCTTCTTTTTTCCATTCACATTTGTGTCATATATTCTCCTTACACTCTTTCCTTTGTTTATTCACTTTACATGCCCAAACCATCTAAGCATCTCTTTCTTAATCTTACTCATTATGCTTATGTTAGCCTTGTATTCTTTGCGAATCTCAATATTTTTCACACAATCATACATAGTTTTACCTCTCATTCCCCACTGTAGAGATAATGCTTTTAAAATAGTAATAATTTGTTCAAGAAAATGTCATACAAAATGATGAATTTATTAAACAACCTATATTGTTATCTGCAGAATGTAACCATATATATTAATTGCGTTATTACAGCATTTTCCAAGGCGCACATGGCGGAAGGGGGCACGGGGTGTCTCGCCAGCAGCCGCCCCCCAGATGTGAGGAGCGCCCCGTCCACATGGCCCGACACCAGGAAGTTGCCCCCGAACCCGGAGAGAGATATGCACGCGGAGGCCCCCGCCCATGAACTACTGCCCTTGTTAGTCTTGCAATCCAATGTTCTGAAATTGTAAATTGATAGATGTTTGTGTACAATAAGTTAACAAACCATATTCTTCATCAATTCATTTAATGAAAGATTATAAGTTGATGCAATTTATACTGATTTCCAAAGAGCCTTTGATAAAGTTAAATATCCCATCTTACTGAATAAGCTTGAACAAATAGGAATACATGGAGACCTACTTCACTGCGTGAAATCACATTTGTAAAACAGAACACAACTAGTGATTATTAATGGATAAGAATACAAGGCTGATGTAAGCGTAATGAGTAAGATTAAGAAAGGAACGCTTAGATGATTTGGGCATGTAGACCGAATTAATGAAGGAAGGAGTGTAAGAAGAATATATGATGCGAATGTGAATGCAAAACTTAAAATACACTTTACAAAACATTAATTTTAGGTGTATATTATATGTGCACTTGGAAAAAAAATGTATATATATATTTATATATATATATATATGTTTACCCACATATATTTTAATTTCTAAATATTTCCTTCTAAATTTCTTTGCTATTAGTGAATAGGCTTCAGAATATCTATGTTGATGGGTGTACTCTCGAAATTATTTGTATAACAACTCATAATAGTACTCCCTCTCTAAACACAAGAATTTCTCAATTAGGAAGGTATTAATTAACGAAGCAACTACACGGATTGTATAATTTTTTAGTACTTGTATAGCTACTGTTATTATCATGTAAACAATTCTGTTTATATATAATCTATAACATTAAAACAATAATAATAATGCATTGTAAACATATTCTTCTTCTTTTGGTGGCTCTTCTTATGGAAGGTTTGCCATCATCTATGAGGGTAATATTCACCCTCCAGGCTGTAGCCTGGAACATATACAAAATTAAAATGATTATTAAGACACCTTATCTTTCCATCCATCAATCCGGCAAGCAGCGACGTGGGAGTCATCCAGTAGAGACAGGTGCATGGGGCAGATAGGGGGAACTTGTTGCAAATCACCTTTTTGGACTCCCAGCCCTCCCCCACCCGGTACACAAATGCCATGTTGTCACTCTGTGCCACGGCCAACATGTCTGACTGATTGTTGAACGCTAGACCTAATATTATGAATTAAAAATATAAATAAAATTGCTGAAAAAAAAAATCTTGGTAGGTATCTACCTACATAATACGCTATGGCAATACAATGTGCATGTTCACATATTACATTTCTTTTGATTATAACATTTTTCAATAAGTTTTTTTTTATAAATACCTTCATTATTTTATACAAGTGAAATCAATTATCATACCACTCTAAGTCTGCTCCCTGATGGTCTGGTAAGAAACTAACAATTCCCTTGCTACTACAGACACTGCGCAAAAAAGTTCCACGATGGACTGCGCTGCAAAGCGTTTCCTTACTTTAGTGAACTTTACTTTTCTGCACACTGTCTGCAGCGGAATGTTCATTCCTTACCGAACCGTTAGGGAGCGGACTTAGGCTGTTACCAAATATGCTTAAACTTATCCATGCATTCGAGGGGGTCGTAAATTTGGATTGCCAGTTGAAAAAAAATTGTTAGTTTCTTTTGGCCACCTCATTAATTTGTAAGGTTTTCTTTTGGCCGTCTGCATATTAGTATGTGCATATTATGTTTGGAGTTATTGTCTAGTTGATGGGCTATTTAATAAATACAAGCATGAATATAATTACATGATATAACATATGACTTCTTTCCAGCTGCCGGATCTGATGGTTTGGTGTTGAACTTATCCCTTCTTGTGCCACCGTCATCAAACAGCAGGACTGTGCGTTCACATGTTGCTACGGCCAACTTTTTATTATTAGGGGCCCATGCCAAGGCTGCTATAGGACTCTCTCCATTCTAAAAAATACATTATTATTTATAATACTTCTATAGAATCAAAAAAATATTAAGTACCTACTCATTTTAAATATTGAACAAAAATTATTGTCTTGTAAAATATACTACAGGTAGTACTTTATTACTTGTCTAGATTTGAATTGAACACAAACATTAGTTCCAAACTTGAAAATAGTACCCTATGCACATGGACATTATATTGTTAAAATAAACTTACCTGCGATTCAATAATGGTTTGTAAATACTTTAGTTGCATTGTGGAAAAGAATTTTCAAATGTTCAAAACCGTACAAAGAAACATTATTATTTATTACGTAATTCCAATCGCAAGTTACAAAATGGTTGCGATCAGTTTTTCTATTTATATACAAACTGACATTTTTGGTAAATATATTCTGACTTTGTTGTGTAAATGTGTCATAATTGTTTCCATGACAACGAGAAAATCAAGTTTTTCAAACTTTAGTTTCCAAAACGGTTTATAGTCTAAGGCAGTGATAGCAACTCTTTTTTTTATTTTCCAAGGGGGAGGGGGGGGGGGGAGTGGAGTGGATTGGGGGGGGGGTGAGGAGCGCTGCGGTGATGAGCGAAGTGGGCAGTTGAGAAAGAGGGGTGGTGGGGGTGAGTCATGTTGAGAAGTGGGTAGCGGAAGAGGAAAGGGGTGGTGAGGAAGTGGCCGTGAAAGAGAGGAGTTGGGGGGATTCTGGTGGAGGATTTTTGTCACCAATCTGCCGAATTTAAGTTTTCCGGGAATTACCTTGTTCTTTTCTTCAATAAATAATTTTATTCGATTTCGCTAGAAAATCCGTTATCTTGCAAAACCCCTTAAACTATTTAAAAAAAAATTGTAATAATTTATTCGAAACGCATTTTCTATGGAAGTGAATCGGCGGCAAAATTGACATAAACAGAAAAATGACAGCGCCTCGGTACTCAGTGTCAAATTTGTTGAATTAATCTGATTTTATATATTTTTCTATCCAAAATGGATTCTATTTGTGAACAGACAGAAATATCAGAAGATCTCCCCACTGAGGAGAAAGCTGTCAAAATAAATCCCATAAATAAGGACACGGTACACAAAATTTGCTCAGGGCAAGTACGTATTGTAACATAACAATAAACGATCAAAACATTCGACCAAATACCGCATTTTGTATGTATTGTATTTCATTTTAAGTTGTAATCTTCTTTTATTTCGAGGTTGTCCTGAATCTTGCCATCGCAGTTAAGGAACTGGTAGAAAATTCCTTAGATGCTGGAGCTACAGTAGTAGAAATTCGCCTCAAGGAATACGGAGAGGAGCTTGTTGAAGTTTTAGATAATGGATCTGGGGTTGTAGAGGACAATTTCTCAGGCTTAAGTAAGTAATTTTCCTTGATTAATAATCAAGTCTATGCATACATAAACACATTGTATCGAATGGAATTCAAACAGACTAAAGAAGAATGATTATTTTGCAGCATTAAAGTATCACACTTCAAAGCTTCGTGAGTTCTCCGATCTATTAGGAGTGGCCACTTTTGGTTTTAGAGGAGAAGCACTCAGCTCCCTGTGCGCCCTCTCCAATCTTACAATCATCACGAGACACTCTTCTGCAGAAACTGGTATGTATTTTTAAATAAATCTTCTTTTTGTGTCATATTTTATTGAAAGTTTGACTATCATCAGGGCAATCATCGTCCTGCAGTCTGCAGCCCGGAATCACTCAGCGAAGAGAGTATTCCTTGCATACAGCTTCGACTTCAGGGAAGAAAATTCTAGTTGACCCTTATAGGGCCAGGATTTTTTTCAACGTTTGCTGCGCCGTGCGCCAGTCGAGTGTAATTTCGTAATTACTGACTTGTTTTTACAAAATGATGCTTTTGTAAATGGTACTGTCTTACCAGATAATGTGTTAATGAATTTATAAAATTTGTATGGATATATCATAAGTAGTTTACCCAGAATAGCTTCATGTATTTAGAAAAAGTTTTTTTTTCTGTCTAATGTTACAAAAAAAAAGATAAATAAATACAAGATCCTGGTCCTGGGTTCGAGTCCCAGATGCGACCGTTACTTTTTTTTCTGCATCTTTTCTGCTTCATATTTCATTTGAATTTTGTTAATAGTATCTTCAATGATTAAAAAAATATATTACAATGAGGTTTATAAGCTTCAGTAAGTTATTCCAATAAAAATTGAGCAATAAAATTTATCTTTGCCTTTTCCAGGAATGAAGATAATATACAATCACAAAGGAGAAATAACAAGCTCTGTGCCATGTGCTCGGCAAGTAGGCACCACGGTCAGCCTTAGCAATGTATTCAGCACTCTGCCAGTCCGGCAAAAGGAGTTCCACAGGAATATAAAGAGAGAGTTCAATAAGATGACTCAACTTCTATACGCCTACTGCCTTGTATCTGAGGGAGTCAAGTAAAAAGTCTTTTTAAATATTTCATTAGTGATCGAACCGGATAATAGTATTTTAAAATATTTCATTGGTATTCGAACCGAAGACTATTTTGGGTCAACCGCATGTTACGGCGGTCGTCTTTTATTTATTGATATGAAACTTTGTTTACCACTTATTTAATTTCCATTTCAGAATTATTTGCACAAATCAAACAAGCAAAGGAAACAAGTCAATAGTGGTGGCCACCCAAGGGGGCTCTCTGAGGGACAACATAGCATGCGTATTTGGGGTGAAGCAATTACAATCTCTACTAGACTTGACCCCCTTTTACCCCGAAAGCTATACTCCTAATATGAAGGAGGCCTTTTTTAATAACTTGGAAAATGCTAATGTTGAAAAGACACCCTCCTTGTCGGAGAGTATTGATGTATCTGATATAAAATCTGAACATGAATTAGAATTGTCAGATGAATCTTCCAATGATACTAATGATGTTACCAGTGCTTATTCCAGTGATGTTCTAAATAGTTCACTTAGTAAAAATCAATTGACTGAATCTTCTACCTTATCTCAAACTAGCCAGAAAAGTTTTGATTTAAAGAAACCCTTTGATTTTGATGGTTTTATATCTTCGTGCGCTCATGGAAATGGTAGGTCTACAGCGGAAAGGCAGTTCTTTTACGTAAACTCCAGACCCTGTGAACCCAACAAAATTATGAAGTTAGTCAATGAAATATACAGATCTTACAATCCGCATCAGTCTCCATTTGTTTACTTAAATCTCAAAATGAAGCGATCTGCTGTTGATATCAATGTTACTCCTGACAAAAGAAAACTTTTTCTCGATAGGGAAAAGCACTTAATAGAAGTTATCAAAACATCTCTGACAAAAATTTATGAAAAAATACCGTCCTCCCTAAAAATGGAGAATACGAAAAACGAATCATTGTCAAATTCAAGATCCAATAGTGATGTAAGTATTTTGAGCTCTCAAAATTCTCCAACAATATTTTCGTCATTTTTAAATCAATTTGTCAGCAAGTTTTCACAAAATGATCCCGTTGCTTCCAAAAATAAATACAGTCATTCCGAAACAAAAAGAAAAGCAAACTCATCTTTAGATAGCTATGTTACGACTTGTAAAGTTGTAAGAAAAAATTCTCCCGAGGTATCAATTGATGATGAACACGAGCCTGAAGAAATAGAGGCACCCCAAGAAGATCTGATGAATGGGGAAGAAGATTTAGAAGGTAAACCAGACTCGGATGAAAAGTTAGATTTGAAAGACTATACTAATGCTTCTGACGTAAATTCTGCTTCGCATGCTGAGGATAATAGAGAAACTGTACTTTTAGGGTTTTCAGACCAAGTTCCCTTATCTCAAATTCTTGACATCAGTGATGCCATTTTTGATGAGCCCAGTAGTAGGAAGTCTTTCAAAGTGGATACACCAAAACGAAAGGTCCTAAAAGAGAAAATGTCTCCAAATCAAACACCATCAAGTAGTACAGTAAAAACTGTCACTTCTGTAGTTGTAGATACGCACTTTGAAAAAGTGCCATTGGAAAAGAAAACTGTCAAAATAAATACATCATTAGATCAAATAAAACACCTCACGGTGGAAACAAGTTATATTCAGGAAGCCAACCGAACCCGAACTGAAAGAGTCAAATTTAGAACGGAAATCAATCCTGTGTTCAATAAAAAATGCGAGGAAGAACTCAAGAAAGAAATTTCCAAAGACATGTTCAGCCAGATGAAAATAATTGGACAGTTTAATCTTGGTTTCATTATAACTCAATTTGAAGAGGATTTGTTTATCGTGGATCAACATGCTACCGATGAAAAATACAACTTTGAAACTCTTCAGCAGACCACAGTTCTGTCAAGTCAAAAGCTCGTTGTGTGAGTTACATTACTCATTAAAAATCTTCAAATTACATTAAATAGTCTCTGAATTTGTGGAATAAACTTTTTTTTTCCTTTTATAGGCCGCAATCGTTGGAGCTTACAGGAGTTAACGAAAGGGTACTCATGGATAATTTAGAAATCTGCAGAAAAAATGGTTTTACCTTTGAGATAAATGAAGATGCTCTACCGACCAAGAGAGTAAAGTTGCTCACATTGCCCATTTCTAAAGATTGGATATTTGGCAAAGAAGATGTTGAAGAATTGCTTTTCATGCTGAAGGTATATAAAGGATTCACATCAAAAACATAGAACCCATCCAATGTGACAATGTCCTGAAGAAGTCTCTACCCTTGGTCCCGGATTTCTGAGTCTGTTATATTGGAGGGCTCTCTTTGGAGCCCCCTTCTGTGATCAGATTTCCTGAAGAATCCTGTTCCCCGAAATGTCAGGGTAAGGTCTCTATTCTTCAAGAGGTGATCATGTATCTCGGAGGCTTATTTCGCAACCCTGTTCCCCATTTTAATTAAGTTCTGAGCATGGTAGCTCACATCTTAGCTTGGACTTGTTACCCCAACTGTATGTGTATACTCTGACTTGTGTTTGTGCAGGATGCTCCAAATAATGCAGTTTGCAGACCAAGCAGGGTTCGGGCCATGTTTGCCAGCCGGGCCTGTAGGAAGTCAGTAATGATCGGCACTGCGCTCAGCAAATCTGATATGAGGAAGCTCGTCAATCATATGGGTACCATAGACCAACCATGGGTAAGGTTATTATTAATTTATTGTTGAATACATTCATATTACAGAATTGCTTGAAAAATAATATACATATATGATATGAGTCTTGCGAATTTTATTTTACCTAATTAAAAAAAAACATTGGGTTATTATTTTAAAATGTTATTTTTTTCAGAACTGCCCACACGGTCGTCCGACAATCCGCCATCTTATAAACATGGCTTTGATTAATACTCAACAATCTTGTTAGTAGTCATCATAAGACCATAATATTTTTTAATTTGTTTACTTTTTTATCTGTGTTGGAATTTTTTTTACGTGTTATTAATATTGTAGGCATTTGTTGTATATTATGTTCTATGTAAATAAAAATAAAATAAAATACACTCTGACTTTTTTAGTAGACAAAAAATAAGGGCGCTGCGATCGTTTAAAGGGTTTAAAAAGGCAACGCGAAGATGACTCATAGAGAGATGAATGTATGTTTAAAACAGCATAATGGTCCAAGTGCATATTTTTTACTTTAACCAAACTGCTCAGTAATTAGTGGTGTTTTTTATTGTAAGTCATTACGCAAACAAACTTATGTAAATCATGGACTGTATCAAAACCTTGCTGACTTACACTATTGACATTGCTGACACTATTCCTCTAATGTACATCTTTGTCCTATTTGCCATTTCCTTGTTCATGTATATGTAATATCCTCTGTCATTCCTATATTTTTCCATTTCTTGTGATGCAATGTTACTAACCGCTTCTTTGCCAGCAATGTCATTAATCTCTAGCAACGCACCTGATTCGATTTTATAGTATTTTGAACCATAAAAAAATTCTTCTAGCATACTAAAATATATTTTATACGCTTAGCAAGGAAATAATACATCTTAATATAATTCTATCTTGTCATTTCGTCGCGTGCAAACGTATTTATTTTATTTATGAAAAAATCTGTCACAATTGGGAAAGCGTAAAAAAAAAAAAAATGATTTTCAATATCGTATTACTATATTTATTTAAGGAAAACATCACATTATTTTATTTTCATTGTGAAGGACACTTATTTAGGTTTATGAAAATATAATAAAACCATAAAAAAATAAAATATATATATATATATTTAAAATGAGGGAGAAAAGAATCATTTCTCTGAATATAAGTACCTATTCTAGGAAACTTATAAAAAAAAAGTTATTAAACTTATAAAACTTACCTATCCTATATATGTACAATTTCGATAAATACATAAAAACATTGTCTAGGAAGAGAGTACAATTTACAAAAACAATTTTGCAAAACAACAGTTGAGTAATTACGAGATTACTGTCACCTAGCACATGCTGCACTACAACCCATTTTATGGCTGGCACACTAGAGGGTTTGTATTTGGCAGGAACATGGCATGGCAGAGGTTAATGGACAACAGTCAAAAAAAAAAGTGTACTTTGAGACATAGGGCACAATCTAGCTGCGGGAGTACGATGTCTCAATTCTGACGAAATTTCACTGTGACTGTACTCTGTCACATGGAAATGTTGATCTTGGGTATGTAAGAGGCAGATAAAGTAGAGGACAGCTTATTAGCTAGAGCAGCGCTGCTAGTAGAAAGGATCCGCACACTGGCGCTGGCCCGCTGGACACGCATCTGGAATCAAAAGGGACAAATGAACAAAGAGGTGGGAGTCATTGGGCCAGTATCTATAACCCTTGATCAACGCCCAGGATATTAGAGGCCTAATAATACTCTATAAGGTAATTCATAATTTTATTGAGAGTCCGTACTTATTACAAAATATTAATTTCGGATGTCCTTCAAGAACTACTCGGTCTCTTGACACATTTTATATTCCAAAAAGCAACACTATGTTGAACATGTATTTATAAAAAGCTGTTGCACTTTCAATAGATTATGTGCAAGTGCCAACGTACTTAACACGAACCTCTCAAAATTCATGTCACACTTGAAAAATAACATTCGATAGAAAACATTATTTTTTGTGGACCACTTTGGGAACCTATGGTACATAGGTAGCATTTATAATCCAGGGAAGAGATAGTGGCAAACACGGTAAAGGAAGTAGCTGCACTTCAATGCCTTCAAAACTTGTGCAGCTCTATGAGTTTTTAGATAATATTATGTTTATTATTATTTTTTTAATTAGTAGAACCTGCAAGCCAAGTGCCATATATGGCAGCTTTGCATGGCAATTTTTTTGTTGTTGTTATTATAATAATTATTGTAATATCAATGTTTATTATATATAACAAAAATTAAATAATCATAGATACCACCAATATTAAAAATTTTGTGTTTGCATCTTTGCAAAACCAAACTGTCATCACGACGTTTCAAAATGTTAACGAGCACTGTTTATTTTTATGTGGATTTAATCTATGAGTTGATTTTTGATAAAGTCCCCCACACCAATAAGCGTGGTTCCATAATATGTGATGAAACTAATTGTAAATAGTATTTGTTTGCGGGAATTATTGCATTATGACGAACTAACCATTGAAAACAAACTATGTTTTCACATTGGAACTTTTAAAATCCCTCTTATACTTACCAGACTGTTTTAGATTGAATTTGAATATCATCCTTTATCAATTCTGGTAAAAAGATTATAACTCTTTCAGCGAGTCGAAAGTATGCAATTATTTATGTAAACTTCAAATTCAAACCTGAGACTTCAACAGTTGCTGTTCCGCCAATGCCAGTTGCGCTAGGGACTCCTGGACTGTGCTCTTCAGAAGGACTTGTACATTGTTATGTAGAGAAGCATTGCATTCTACTGAAATGAGAAAATAAATCATATAGGTACTTGACAAAGTAGTGTTGGAAGGGCTAAACTTGGACGGTATGGAGCAAGAGAACAGAGCATATCATCAAATACCTTAAAAATATATATAATACACCCAGCTTCTGACATTTTCCATATATTGAGATGGCAACACTAACGGCCCAGAATGTACAAATAGTTTTTTTTTTAATACATTTTAATAGATTTTCTGTGAAATACATTAAAATAAATTATAGAAATCGAAAATACATAAAATAAATGAGAAGTAACCTATATATATGATTGGACTGCTTTTTTGCACACAAATGATTTTTTTTTTTAAAAGAGGCTATTAGGTTTGTACTAACAGTTATAAGCCTCGCCGCTAGCATTTGGTCTGGTGGTTTAGAAAGAGAATAAAATACTTAAATTTTTTTTAAAGGTTGTAAAATTTAATAGCTATTATTATTCAATTTAAAAACAGTTTATTTATAAAAAAGTTCTGCTAGGTAATTATTATTCCGTGTGGCAGCTGTTTCGCCTTCCGAAGGCATTATCAAACTGGTTAATTATAAGTACCTACATAGAAATAATATAAATAGATCATCTGTAAGTGGCTTCTCCAGTTTTATTAAATTTTAAAAACTTTAAATTAAAATGTTCTACAAGTTAAACTTTTACACAATAAATATAGCACCCTTGAGGTGATTTTTCACAAAAACGGCGCTATACAAATCATCCAATTATTATTATTATAATAAAATACTTATTTGATTATTTGTAAGAAATTTTCTTTGATTTCTTATTTTTAGACTTCTTTTGGCTTAACATATTACAATTCTTATCATTATTTTATTTATTAAATTAATAGCAATAACTTGGTTAAAACTACTGTATTTAATATGTAAATATCTACATGTTTCAGAAGCAAAGCTCCCCTCGTCAGGATAAAGAATAATTTTACATCTTTTGAAGAAATGATTTTATTTATTTATACATGCTTTATATAGATCGATGGTCCCAACGAACAATGTTGGATGTGCAAATGGCAACTTCTTATAAAAGCTATTTAAAGTTTTGTTTCTAGGTGTTTAGAGTTTCACATCTATATTTTTATTGTTTTTGAGATAAGAAAACATAGTGTTGTTTTTGATATTTTGCATAAACTCCTTTTTATTTCATTGGAAAAACATATTATTGCAACTATTATAGCTCTTATGCAAAGTTACCAACATACACTTCCGACATTGTTCATTGGAACCGTCGAGATATAAATATTTAAATGTCCTCATTAGGGGGCACTAGTGTACCATGTTGCCATCAAATGTCAGAAGCTGGACATATTGTCAATCTAGAGTATTTGATACCATTGACTTGAACTTACTTAATTTCTTGTGCAGTAAAGAGTCCCTCACTTTAGAATTTTGCCTTTCCTTGGATTGACTTGGTTCTTGTGTAATTGCTTCTGTTACTCTAGGTATATTTTGTTCTGAAAATAAACAAAAATCGATGAGTAAAAATGGTCGCATTGGCCTAAAATCTCAAGACAGATAAAGTAGCAAAAATTTCTCAATGTAAGTATGCTGAGTCTGTTCTACAGATATTTCAATGGAGCCTGCTCGAAGGAACTACCAGCGTTGATCCCTTCCGCGCCGGTGTACGTGGACACAAGCGGAACATCCGTTCACAGTTGATAATAATAATAATAAATGGATTATTTTTATAGCGCCGTTTTCGTGAGAAAATCACCTCAAAGGCGCTTATGCGCTGATGTCGGCTTCATGAGGATGGGTCATTTCACCGACTCGTTTTTGTGTAAATCGGCTTGTATGTGGAACAAGCTACCGGAATCTGTCTTTCCTCCAACATTTAATCCGGGCCTCTTCAAAGCCCGCATTAACAAATCCCTTCCTACTGCCCCCTCCTTAACCCGCCTCACAACGTTGCCCAACCGAGTAGCGATATAGTTACCCTGTACGTGCTCTGCACATACAGGGGCGCTCTTGAGAGGTGTCACATAAAAAAAAATTAAATGTGTAAAAACATAAATATCTATTGAAAATTTCGTATTTGAACCAAAGCAGAATTCTTAAGCTTTTTAAGGTCATTTTATAAAAATTCTCCAGTCCTAAAAATGAAGAATATAAATATTTCAAATAAATACCAACTCTTCTTTTGCCACTAATCTTCTAATAAAATTTAATACCAATAGTAAAAAAGGTTAAAATAAGAAATTGTAAAAAATAGTATCTTCTCTGACCTTAAATCTTTTAATAAAACTGCGTTTATCTGAAGTGACCTGTGTAATGGTCTTTCCATCACCATTTTCTTACCCTAAACCCTGGAAAATAATTTTTTTATATACATAACTTTCATGTTGGAAAAGCGAAGAAGGGCGACAGCTACCGACTTGTAAAGCTTTGATTGCAATAAAACTAATGTTTAGTGTTGTTTGATTCAGGAACGCGTTTCACAGAAAACCCACTAGGTGGTAGTAAACGGGGTACCTCTATAAACAACAATGAGTTTTGACAAGGCAAAGAAAATCTGTTATAATTCACACGATGGGCGGGAGTTCGTTGACCGATAGGATAAACATTGCAGTTAGAGGTCAAGCGGAGAATAGGGTCACAAACTATAACCAAAACATTTTATTCAAAGCCACGGTTTGCGGGGGTTGAAGACCAGTGGCAAAGAGAACAAGGAGGAAAAATACAAGTATAATACACAAAAAAAAACTAGATTAAAAATAAAAGGTTGGATGTTGGGCAGGAAAATTGTAGTTATAGGTAAAATGAACATAAAAACGAATGTCCATGCGAAAAAACGATGAATTAGGGAAAAAATTTGAAACTAATCAATGTAGAATAACACGTAGTTCGATGAAGAAAGGCGATAATACTATGATCATTATATTTATGTATTCCAAATTTAAAAATGTAACCACATTGTATTAAATAAATCAGGAATATTGCAATTAATATAGCCCAGAAGCTAAGTTTTTCCTGTTAAAACTCACGATAGGTTAAAAATAGAAAATTTAGGGGCTAAGTTAGGAAAATTCTAGTGAACCTATAGAAAATTAACGTAGATTACATACTAGGGTAGTAATAGAGAGCTTAAACCATAAACCAACATCAAAGTCTTAGGCTGCTCTCTGACGGTCCGGTGAGGAACGAACATTTCACTCGTTACTGCAGACACTGCACAGAAAAGTCAAGTTTGCTAAAGTAAGGTAACGGTTTGCAACACAGTCCATTGTGGGACTTTTCTGCGCAGTGTCTCCAGTAGCGAGTGAAATGTTCATTCCTCACCGGACCGTCAGAGAGCAGCCTAAGATAGGCGTGCTAGGAATATAAATCTGTCAATGGTATGCGAGAGTCTATTCACGCTGCAAAGAATTTGAGGTTACCACAAAATGGGATCTTATTTTTCCGATAATCTGAAACAAAAAA
Source organism: Halesus radiatus (assembly GCA_022606495.2). Classification (NCBI taxonomy): domain Eukaryota; kingdom Metazoa; phylum Arthropoda; class Insecta; order Trichoptera; family Limnephilidae; genus Halesus; species Halesus radiatus. Next base: position 169,694 of record JAHDVE020001542.1, on the reverse strand, counting down.
GTACACAACGTAGATTCAAGGAAAAGCTCGGTCTGGAAATTAGGTTTTTCCTTGAGCAATGTCGTCTACATTCGACACTCCCGGAAAATAGCATAGGGCTAGTCATCACGCGCTGGCAAGGAGGAGAAAAACCTCTAATTGAAAGGAAAATTACATAGAGTTTTCCGTTCACTTTTAGCTAGGAAAATTTAAGGCAGCATTAGAGGAGTCACCTCAAATTGGTGACGTGAACAGAAGTGAAAATGAAGGAAGGGCGGGCCATGCAGTCTCACAAAGAGGAGGTCCATCTCACCTGCCAGGTAAGTATGTTTTTCTATATCTGTTTGTACATAATTAGGTAGAGAATAGGAAGTAATATTTGTGCAGCACCAAATTATTCAATTATGATTATTATTCTGAGAATGTGGACTCAGCGTGTTGATTGCTCTGTCGCCATAAATCACAATATTTCTACAAGAGGGCTTCAACCCATCCATTTGAAGGACTGAAGAGATAAACCTACCGATAGAGGTGTGTTGTGGGCCAAGTGCCTGAAGTAATCTTAATTTCTCCTTACTTCTGGCGAAATTGATCATACATTTTCAAATATCGATATTCTTTATTATATATTAATTAGATAAGCAATTTCACCGGCATGCCAGGACTGGGCAGAGTCGTGCATTCCATATAGGCCACATAAGCACTGCTTACCATACCTTACTCGCATAAAAATATAAATTGTATTAAAATGTATAAAAGCATTGCAAGAAATCAAGCTACACTTCCAAAAATACGTGCAAAGTTCCAGCTACGAATCACAGCGCAGCGCGCACTTCACTAACCGCCCTACTATAACGTGTCAAAAGCAGTAACTAAGTATGCAAAATGATGTACATGTCATATTCAAATTGTATTCTACACAAAAAATGTACACGTGTGCGCAACGCACGTTCAAGGGAAGACTTGTTTATGATAGTATCGAGAAAGGCTCTGCCTTTCGGTATAAATCATAAATATAGCAATCGGTGCCTCCATTATTGAATGCAATTTTAATAATGTAATAATTGTAATATATTATGTTGGCTTTCTTTCATGCAATTGTGCGGACAAAAAATATTAAATTTTATATATCCAGGCTTGTAATACGCATAAATGAAGTGGTTATTTAAAAATTTTATGTGGCGGGTACCAAAAGCAGCTTAGTCATTCTTAGCGATTTTGAAAAATATTAATGCTCAATTTTGTTGAGTTGGCATCGCGTCTGGGTCTCAGCCAGGTGCCATGAGTTCAATTCTTCAGCTGGATAAGTCCTCCATCACGACACAAGCAACATCTTCAGCTTACTGTGATGGTAGTAGAAGATTTTAAAAAATTATCAGGTTATTCGTAACCATGGAGTGACAAATTTTAATATGCAAAACTCTGTGCACGCCACCGGGCTCGGGAGTCGAAAAGTCTTATTTGTATTGGCAACAACTGTTTTCTCTTAAATCATTATAAATCACACACGGGTATAGTTTAGTAGCAGAGTTGAAAAATGTGTCTGGTCCCCACTATGGTGTCGCGGGTTTTATTCCTCTACTAGCTCAATCCTCACATATCCATAATCTACATACCATAAAAGTTTTTCAAATATAGTCAGGATATTCGTAATGAGGGAATGTTTCCCTTTATTTTAATTGTTAATAAATAAATACAAACCGTCATCAGATTCCGGTGCTTCTCCGGCTATCACTATGGCATGGGGAAGTGATGTGTCATTCCTGTCCTCAATCTGTGAATTAAATTCAACATAGAAGTAACACCAGTTATTTTTGTTTATTTTTTAAAGTTCGTTTTCATAGTCAAATTAATTCTCAAAAATATATTTTAATCCCACCAAAAAGGCCGGAATCCGAACGGAAATAGTGGTGACCACGTGACATCACACAAGCGTTAAACGGTCACACGGAATGAATTTACAGAAAGAATGTAGATGCGAACAACCACATAATGTGGTACCAACGAAACAGGGTGTTTTGATGAGATGGTTTTTTATTAACTTTTAAATAACGATTTATAAATTCTACGTATAATTACATTTAAATATTCAGAAATAGTGTTTGTTGATCTATATGAATATATAACATATTTTTTAAGCTATAATATTTTTCACTGGAGTTCCTTATTAAATAATCAAGTTAACAAGGAAAAATACAGATAATATTACGGTATTTTCACTAGTGAGCGCTTCGGTACCCATCGTATATATCTATTTCGACAAAACAGCACCTGAGAATACCAGGCGAGGCACTCAAGAATTAATGCAAAATACGGAAACAAACTGCTAAAAATAAGTCATAATAGATCGACAATTTCATGGCGATTGAGTCTAGAACTGAAACATTTATCTTCTAAATAACTTACGCATCTTCCAATAGGTATTTCATCGTCACTGTCAGATTCAGAAGCTTCTCCTTGAACAATGGAGGGAACTTTGTCCATAGCTATTGTATTATATTATATTTTAGACTAACACGAAATTTTAAGAACAGTAAATGTTTACACTGTCAAAATGTCATCTGTCATACGCATAGATATATGGTCATACGTATCTGATAGAAATACTTATAGGAAGACTGATGACAATTTTTCATTTTTTATTTTTTCTTCTATATATTGTCTTTGCCTAAAATCCTTCTTCCCATGGTGAGTGGTATATCTATGCTCCCATCGCATATCCATAGAAAATAAACAAAATGTGCTAAACGTCAAACGTTAATCTAATTAGTGAGTGTTTGTTGCTAATTTTGATAGTGTTTCGTTTTTGCCCGATCGTATACATTGTAAATCTCATAAGCAAACGAAATTTTATATCTGGAAATAGCATGGCTACTTTAGAAGATAAGATCCTTGGCAATAAATTGGAAAATTACTGCAGCAGTAGTGAAGGTGAAGATGATGATGAAGAACAATCAGACTGTGATGAGCCGAAGCCATCGAAGTCACAAGAACCGGCGCCCGAACTACCACCAGCAAATGATTGGGATGGAACATCAAGCAACACGGGACCCAAAGGCGTACTAAAAGACTGGCAGAGATTCAAACAATTGGAAGCAGAGTCAAGAAATGAACAAGAAAAAGAGAGACTAGAGTTAATGAAAAAGCTTAGTCTCTCGTGCATGTCTAGCAACGAAGAAGATGAATATAAAAAACAGAAAGAAGCGCAAGATGAATTAGACGAGTTGCTAAATGACGATTTTCTCTTGCTTTATCAGAAACAACGAATGCAAGAGATGCTTGCGCAATCTGGAAGACTTCCTCGCTTTGGAAAGTTGTCTAGCCTCTCGTCAAGCGGAGAATTCTTAGAAGCGATTGATTGTGAAAACAAATCTGTGGTTGTCATTGTGCATATTTTTGAAGATAGAATTCCAGCCTGCTCTGTTATGAATGGATGTTTAATATCTCTGTCACAAGAATATCCCACCGTCAAATTCTGTAAGCTGGTCAGCTCCTTGGCCGGCATGAGCAGACAGTTTAAAATCCGCGGAGGTCCCGCTCTGCTCGTGTACAAAGGAGGGCAAATGATTGCTAACTTTGTCAGGATTACAGATGAGCTGGGTCATGACTTCTATGCCAATGATGTGGAAAACCTCCTACTGGAACATGGAATACTTCCCGACAAGAGCTTCATTCCTGCAATAGTAAAACATCAGAATGCAGCTGAAGAAGACGACTCCGATGTGAGTTTAGACTAAGATAGTTGAAGAATATTTAGTGTATATTCTAGCTCAACGGAGCTAAATAATAAATGTACAAATTGTTGAGTCTTAAAGCAAGTCTGAATCTCTATAAGAATTTTTTTTCTTACAAACTGAGTTTCTGGCTTGAAAGAGATATACAATTTTATGTGACTCGTTTTTAGCAGTTCAGCTTTCAGGAATCTTTTTAATATTGCATATCTGCAGGTTTCAGTATTAATTATTTCTGTAATAATATTGTCAGTTTAAAATAATATATTTAGGTTATCTACGGAGGTAAATTAAGGTCTATTAATAATAATAATATATGTTAAGAAACAAGTAATGTTATTTGTTAAGCCTAGGTATATTTTGCATATAAAGTCCTGTTTGTACTATGTACTGTTTGTAAGTCATGCTTGATGTTTTATTACTTAATTTGAATTAATATGTTAAAAATATAGCGCTATTCAATATCAACTGTTTTTTTTTCTGTTCAATTTGGGAGTGAAAAATCACAACTGCTGCAGCAACCATGGCATTTTTCATATTACACTACTCTTAGTTACAACATCACGCAATGAATATCGAACACAAATCATCTCACATATCGCCATATTATATACAACTTATTTAGAATTATTAATACTAGTGAGCAATATGAACCAATCACATGCTTTATCTCCATTAATGAACATCAAGCAACAAAAATTTTCATATTATTTTTGTGTATCCTCACTCTGCAATTGTTATTAATGTTTTAGTACACTCCGCGATCCATAGATAACATCTCACAATAAAATTTAAATAAAATGGTTTCAAAAGCATATTTGGAAATTGATAATATTGGATAAACACTGAATTTGTCATAGAAGACATCGATAAACTCAAAGAATTTAATTGGAGAACAAACAGAATTAATTTATACGTCAAAACGTCTGTTCAACGGGAAATTTTGTTGATTTTTTTCTATTTTTAGACAATATTAAGTCAACAGTAAGATTTCATATACTCATACTGTTACTGATTGAATGCAGATTAAATGAGACATTCCGCAAAACAAATTCCAGGATATGAATATCATACCACAAATCATATGTAAATTTAGAGTTTTGAATAACAAGCTCCCGTTAGACAAGCTGTACCAGACGTGTTTGAACTTATTGGTCGATCGTCTATTTCACTCCCCGTCACTGGCGCATTCCTCAGGACTGGGACCACCCAGGAAGTTCGACAATGTGTCTGACTTGGACTAGGTAAAATACTGTATCGCAAACTCCCTTTCATGTTTGCAAATGAACTGTTTCTTGTTAAAATTGAACTTGTAAATCTCCTCAAAACGGCATAATAAACTATTTGAATAATGCCGTAATGAGGAGATGCCTTAAATAATAATTTGTTAAGATTATGTTTTAACATTTTTATATGTCTACTTAAAACTTGCCCAGAACAGTATAATAAAATACTGCGCTGGGAGAATCAACTTTGTCATGTTTATTGCTCCCTACGACCAGATAACGAAGCCACATTGAAAGTGCTATGTTATCTGGACGTGGGAAAACATTGACAGCAGTAAACACAGTTATAATCAACCTGAAATAAACAAAAAGAAAACTAAAATTGTAAAATCACCTAAATTGCCTTTAAACGGACCCTTTATGTAACACCGAGTTGGAACAACTCGGTCAAATGGGTCGCCCACAGTTTGACGCAACATATGTGCGCCACTGGAGCGCGCCTTTTTGCGGGCTCGGGCTGCAACACAGTGGGGGGTGACATTTTACCGTGTTCGCCAAATAACATAAATAGGTCAACTTAATAGAAATAAAGTCAGTCGTAATTTATCTGCAGATTAACAAAGGTCTTTCACTTTCGTCTTCCCTACTACTACTTCTTCAACAAACTACTTGCTGCCTGAAGAATTCTGAGAACCACATCGAACGGGACCGAGCCCCTGGAATTCCTGGAACTCCCTCAAGTTGAGAATGTCTTTGAATCTGGCACCTTATCGATAACGGGTGGCCTTTCGATACAGCAAAGAAAGGTGTCGAAAACCTCGGCCCGCAGTCGATTATAAGTGATCTCTCGAGCCGGATTTCAGTTACTCGCCTTCGAGGATGTCACCACCGACTCTACGCTCGCAGAATGCCACACAAGGCGAAGGGACGCCTCAACCGCCCACCTAGTGACCCATACATAAAGCACTGGGTGCGTGACGACCAGCAGCATCCAACGCGACATCCCTCGAAGGGAACGAGAGTGGCTTCGGATCCGGTACCTACAAAAATCTACAGTCTTGTGACGACAGGTGGTCGCACGAGAGGTCTTTCGCGCTGAACAAGAAAGTGTCGAAAGCCTCGGCCCGCCGTCGGTTACACAAGCTACAAAAAAGTATTTTATCGGGACTTTTTGAATTGTATTTTTTCTTTTGTAAAATGTAAATAAATAAAATTTAAAAAATCAAAACAGTGGAATGGTAGCATACATTCCCAGTGACTTCCACTCCCAGGTTCAAGAAATACAGATCAGTCAATCAAATTCTTAAATAGTAATTAATAAGTATTTATGCATTTTAGCCATTTACAGATCACCATTATTCAACGACATTCAGGAATTCCTGGATAATCTCCTAACTGAGGTAAAAAAATGTAGACTTCAAAAAACAAACAGTGATAAAGGACATAAATATTAACACTTTTGGAAATATACAGACAATGTCACGCATATCTGCGTGTCATGGCATAAAATAACTGCAATAAATATTAACACTCCAACTAGGGTTCAAGATAATTACATGTCATGTTTAGATCATATAAACACCAGAAATAATTAAGGCCTCCAAAGTATTTGTTATTCACAAAAAATTAAGCATTCCAGAATGGCAGTGAGGCATGGAACTGGCAGAGGAAGGATGAAAGTAGACTGAATGCTGTAGAAATGAGATCTCTGAGATGAATATGTGATAAAACCATGTATGATTGTGTGAAAAATGTTGATATTCGTAAAGAATGCAAGGCTGATGTAAGCGTAGTGAGATTAAGAAAGGGACGCTTAGATGGTTTGGGCATGTAGAGTGAATGAACGAAGAGAGGAGTGTAAGGAGAATATATGACGCGAATGTGAATGGAAGAAGAAGCCGGGGACGCCCGAGGAAGACATGGCACGATCAAGTGAATCAAATACTCGAGTCGGGCCATGTCAGAAGTCAGGATAACAGAAGAGAATGTATGAGGTGTTGTATGAATGTGAATGAAGCAATAAGTGTATGCCAAGATCGAGTTGTTTGGCGGTCCGTCCTCTCTGCCTACCCTGGCGGTGAAACGGCATGATGGTTAATTGATTAAGATTCTCTTTATAAAACAACTGCAAGAACTGACCACATACAAAGAAATCACCACTAACCTGCATCAGCGATCTCCTCTGCATCCAGAAGGTCTACTTCTCAATGAGAATAGATCACTTATTCAATTCAGCTGTATTTTAATCTGCGAGATGCAGCGGGTGGGGGGACAAAAATCTGAGAAATTGCAATAATTCAACGGATAAGGTAATAATGTTCAAGAGAGAAACAACTTGTTCTTTTCATATAATGGAGTACAATACTAATTATTTATGACCAAATTATTCTAACCGCCTATCGTCAGCACATATGCAGCAAAAGAGCACGTCCCTGACCTCTGTTGTGCATTTCGAAAACACCAACTAGATTAGGGCGAATTCCAGTGCACAGAGGCAGAACTTACATTGCTTTAGAGAGAATCATATCAAACAGAATGTTATTCGTGTAAATGATGTAAAAATTATTATAAAATATTGAATATAATTCTAATCTACCTAAATCAAATAATATAGTGTTTAACCACTATTAAAACACACAACATACTATAAATTGTTAATAAATGCCAATCCAAAATCAATTATTTGCATAAAAGGTAATTGCACTTCGGACAAGGCAGCGGTTGCCTTTTGGCTGTTAAAAGCAAACTTAAGGCAGAACGCATACCTGCTCTGGAGGCTGGCATCGAAGACTTATGTGTAAAAATAACTTACAATGTTTTTGTTACTTTTACATGTGTAGTATATTTTCCACCAGCATCAAATTTAGAAATATTTCAACTTTCTTTTAACAAAATACATGAAAACGTTGATCTTATCGGAACAAGGAATGTTATTATTTTGGGAGATTTCAACATATATTCCGCGCGATGTTGAAAATGACCTTAACTTCTTATGCGAAGTATTCGGGCTCTCCCAGAATAACGATATTCCTAATTCCGAGTCCAGGAGTAACATGGCATTAAATGTTATACACAGTGATTCTCCTCTCGTACATGAAGACAAATATCACCCTGCATTAGAGTTCCGGTATTCCTTCAAAAAGTCCTCCGAAGGCTACCAAAGTTCCCCAACATGATGATGGCACTTTGCGTGGATGGATCTTTGGTAGGGGTGATTTTGACAAACTTTACCATATGATGAGTAAATTGGACTGGCAAGAACTTTGTAACTTTGATACCGTTAATGAGGCACTGCACCATTTTTATTCTTGTATATATAATATATTTGACGCTTGCTTTCCTAGGAAACCTCCCAACAGAGGTGGACGTAGATATCCGAAGTGGTTCTCTAGAGATACCATGGCGAGCATCGAGGTGAAGCATGCTCACCATAAAAAAATGGAAAGCCACTGGTGACCAACGTGAGTATGAAATGTTCAGTAAACTCAGAACAGTTGTGGGACGAAATGTTCATATAGCATTTCGTACATATGTTAAATCTGTAGAGAGTGATATTAAGCATGATTCCATGTCATTTTGGGACTACGTCAAATCACTACGTAAGGACGGTGGTATAACGGACACCATGATGCATGGTGATCAAGAAGTTAGAGGAGCGGATGTAGCCAATGCGTTTGCGACACATTTCCAATCCGTGTATAGTAATGAGCCTCCATTACTAAATCCCAATATTGCTGCCAAGATGAATGTGAAGGGAGCCCAGAACATTGATATACGTCATACAGATGAATCAGATGTAAAATCTTCCATTACAAAAATGAAACATACACATTCACTTAGTCCTGATTTTTTACCAATCTTTTTTCTGAAAGGATATGTTGATTTTTTAAAGCTGCCACTAATCTTCATATTCAATCTCTCTTTAGAAACTTGTATATTTCCTGATTCCTCTTTTCTATTTTTATTAACGATATCGCAGAGAGAATGCATATATCATATATATATGCATTCTGCATTCCAGGTTTCTTCTTTTCGCTGATGACCTAAAACTGTTCTTAGAAATATTAGCTTTAGAAGACTGCTATCGGATATTGATAGAATTATTGATTGGAGTAAGAGAAATCAGATTGAGTTCATTATTTCTAAATGTTTCATTTTTTCTTTCACAAGGGCGTGTCATACTTGGTTTTACCGGTATAATATGAACGCCCAAAGTTTAAAACGTGTCTCCACTATGAAAGATCTTGGTATCGTGTTTGATAGTAGGCTGACATTTCATGCTCATATTGAAGTCGCCTGTAGTACTTCAAGGAATTTTAAAGACAGTCGGGTTCTCATAATTTTATATAACTCGCTAGTAAGGAGTAGTTTTGAGAGTGGGTCGGTGGTTTGGAGCCCACATCAGGTGAAGTATTCCCTCATGTTGGAGAGAGTTCAGAAGAAATTTTTAAGATTTCTTTATTTGTGGAAGTATGGCTACTACCCGTGGCTCTATCCTACTTTCTTCAGGATGAACCATCCGCGGGTCAGAAGGGATGTACACATTGTGACACATTTCTTCAGACTGATACGCGGATGTTTCGAAAATTCGGCTATCATGGAAAACATTCATTTCTATGTTCCTGATGGTTATCTCCGTCACCGACAGCATAGACTGTTTTATCTCCCGGCCTGCAGGACCAACTTGCCAATGGTCATGCCGGTGGGGAGAGCAATCTTGCTGTTAAATAGAATCACTTCGGATATCGACATATTTAGCATCAATGAAGCTGCATTTAAACGTAAAGCTTTGTTGCTACTTGTATGATACCAGTATGCCTTGTATACAATTTACTGAGATTATGTATGTCTAACTTATTTTTTGTTTTAACTTTTATTATTTTTTATAAGTAATTATTTTGGATGTTGTACATCCTGTATCATCTTTAAAAATGCCTTAAAAGGTAAATTTTGTAAAATTTTTAAAAAGAATAAAGAGTTGAATTGAATTGAGAATTGAGGAAGTAAAACAATAAAAATAACAAAACAGATTGAATATACGCGACAAGCCGACCTAAATGTGTAGGAGATTGATACGGTCGGCAATGACGACACTAAAAAATAATGAATAATGATCACAATCATATTCAGGGAATCCCTTCTAACGGGAGATACCTGGACACCTAATAATAATCCTGCAAAAACTTTTATTTTTTTATATGAATACCGCACAAGAATCCCAACTGCTCCCAACCGTCTGTAGCCAGTGAGACTATGGCATCCCCAATTGGGGAATGTTGTGAGGCTGAAGGTATTTGGGAGGGGAAGGAGAAAGGGAAGAGGAAGGTGGGGAAATACCTGGCTATTCAGATCTGTTCACCAAACACGGCTAAAAGCCGTTTCAAGCAATGTTTCAATTCTGAATGGTGGTCTTTCACCAGGGCGATACTGACAGTATCTTCCACTCTGGTGAATAACGTTGAAAGTTGAAACTGTTTGATGACATTGGCCTGTTGGATATTATTAGTATTGATAAATAATTATGCTCCGTTATAAATAATACCAGTTGAATTTTTGCTTGCTAATATAGATATGATTGACGCTAAATATTAGCTGTATGGAATACCGAAATCCAAAATAAATGTATAGTAGGAAGGTACATAATCAAAAGACCATTCCAAATTATGGATAATTTTGTTCAGAGTGGAAACTGTTTATCCTTTCTTTATTTATTTCACGTCAATACTGCTGAAAACAATAGGTAAATGGCTAATTGACTTGTTGAGAAATATACGCAATGAGGAACTCCAGTGAAAAACATAATGGCTTTAAAAATATATATTCATATAGATCAGCAAACGCCGATTCTGAATATATAACTTTTATTATGTATAATCATACGTAGAATTGTTAAATTGTTATTTAAAAGCGAATAAAAAATCATCTCAACGAAACACCTTGTTATGTTGGTACCATTGCATTTGGAACATCTGACGACACATGCGCATTCTGTTTCCAGATTAGTATTGACATTTTTATTTTTCAATTTTGTTTTGTATTTTAAAAACGCATTTTTTTAGTTTTGACAAAATTTTTAATTGTTGTTGAATATAAAAAACTATTATTAAGGGTCCAGTATAAGACCGCGTATTCACCGCCGTTAGGAATTTTAGGCCTCAAACTCAAAACCACGGACCACCACGATCCGGCAGCAGGATTGGGGAAATGTGGATAATGTAGACCACGCCGGATTAAAAAAATGTTCATCTATTGATGCAATACGAAACAAAAAACATTTGCTCTATATTTTTTTCGTTTTATTCGCTGTGTAACAATAAATTAATAGAAGCTTGACAGACTTAACTTAGCAGTCGGAAAAAGGAGGATTTTTTGCCGCTTACTGCAAAGTAAACAAGTCGATCTGTTGGTATAGGTTAGGGTAAATGATGAGAATATGTTTTTTTTTTTAATTTTGTATATAATATATTAATAATTGACAGTACCCATACAAAGTACCTTTCACAAAAAAAAAAATTTGTTACTATTTACGTATTTATTTCTTCACATCATAATCTTTTATTTTTGCTTCGGAAATATTATAGAAATGGGTAACGTGGATCACCTGCTCAGAAATACTTGTAAGCACAGTTTTTTGACATAGGGAATTATTTTCATGGTTTTTGAATCAAGGAATCCGATTTTCGATTGTCCACTTGTGGATTCAAGATGGTTGAAATGAATTAGATGCTTTTTTATATGGCTGTTCTTTCAATGGCTTTGGTTTATATTAATGGTTAAGGAATCCGACTATTACATTTAACTTAGGAACCAAGATGGCGGATGTGAATTAGATCCCGTTTATTAAACGGGAATAATTATTTGTCTTTTCATAATTTTTGGGATTTCGAAACGGCCTTCAATATTGTATACTAAACAGCAGTAAAAATATAACATAGGTAGATAACAGTGATTTAAAACCCACTCCAGATGCAGACAATAAGCTTGAATACAATTCACCAGTAGTTCAGTCAATGAAGGCAATAAGAAAAACTGAAATTTTTGCAGGTGAATAATACCTATAACAGGGAGTATTTTCACAAAAGTCTCCTATCTTCCCCTTGCCCCTCTCATACGAAAAGTAGACCAAATATGATATAATTTGAAATCAAATACGTTTCTAAGGACTTAATAGTGTCCGAGATACAGCGGTTCTAAATTATGCAAATTTTTTGTAAGTTATCATTCTTCGCTATTTTTTAGTGTTTTGGTCAATTTTGACAGTGAAGGAGTAATTTTTCGGTAAAGGTTAATCTATACTTTATAAAGTAGGCTAAAGATGGTACAAATTGAAAACAAATTCGTCTCCAAGGACCTAATATCGTCTGAGATACAGTTGTTCTAAATGAAGAAAAACATTCTTTGTTATCCATTCTTCGCATTTGATTTCAGTGTACCTCCAAACACTTTAATTCCGATTTTGAACCAAATCGGTAGAGAACTCAAAATTCAAAATGAACATCAAAATTAATCAGGTTGACATTAAATTTGACATCAGCACCCCCTAACATGACTTACGCCGCTTTCTAACCAAATCGGTGTGAATATCTAGAAATTCAAGATAGCCGCTAAAACTATGGATTTTGATAGGCACAGATCGGCATACTTATATATGCAGTCGGGGGCGTCAAGATTGTAAATTATATGGGCACAAAAATGTTAAGATTTTAAAAATAATTCGTTCATTCATTAGTTTTGCTTTTGACAGCCTGCAAAGATATAATCTTATAGATCTATACCACGTCCGTCAGTTTTTTTCCAGTGCGCAGGTCTTTTATATTGTGCCGTATAATAAATTAATCACTTTTGGACCATCTTAAAGAACGTTGCAAAGAAATGTGATTACAACAAAAAAAAATCGAAAATACGTAATTCCTACATTCCGGTGGCAGTTTAACACCTCTCTTCCCAGCTATTCGTCATAAAACAGACAAAAATATCGAATTTCAAATCGACATCCACTCGCTCCGAAGGGCTTCTCACAACTGATTTACTCCGGCGAAATAAATCGTTTTATCAACAATCGCGCGGGTCGGAGATTCTCATAGGTTTTTTGTATGACGGAACTGAATTTAAAAATTCCTGAACTTTGAGGGAATTACAGAGAAAATCTAGATTTACTGAATTATTTTTAATAAACGCTCTTGGTTCTTGATCTTATTTACTCTGAGATTGTGGAAAGATTTTAATTAAATATGTTTGTAATAGGTGCAGTTAACATAACGGCGAAGGCACTGTCGAGCGTTTTACTTAAAATTACAGTAGATATTTCATATATAATGTAAAAGATTACAGTTTAAGAATTTACGTCACTGAAAACCTTAGACACTTTCGTAACTTTCTGGTAAGAAGTTGCAGATAAATTATGTGTTGTATTGCTTACGTTAGCATACTGCGAAATGACGTTTAGCGCATTATTTGAGACTGCCCCCTTAATGAAAGAAATTAGAGGATTCATGAACATACCAATTATCAATACGGATATTATGATAATGTTAATGGTCAATACTATAAAAAGTTAAAGTTTCTAAAAAGGTACATAATTTTATTACTTACTTAAGTTATGGTTTACCATGAATAGAATATACAATTATGTACAGTAAAGCTCATTCTCGTTTTGACATTTGACATTCTAACCTCAAAACTGATAAATACCGACCGGCCATAGATTTGGAGCATTTTAGAGGAGTTTGAGAAATTGAAAATTATATAAAGAATAAAAACTAACTTTAAAGATAAAAACGAATTATGCTGATATTTAAGTATGAATGTCATTATTGATAAAAATAAAAAAAATGGATTGGAGTTCCTTATTCGATGTTATATTCAATTTATTAACTGTTAACGCTATATTTTTTCAATAGCGTTATGAGCTGACGGCATTTAGCTATTATTTTCAAACGCAAGTTACAATTTGATACAGTACTAGACCAAATAATACACACAGAATATGATAAATTATTTATTTGCTTTAAAAATAGATATTTTGTATGATATCAACTGTAAATAGGTAAAACCCCTTGGGCCACAAAATGAAAACTTTACAGAGGACGATAAAAACATTTTTTTTTTTCTAGTTTAAAACTATTAAATCTTGATTTTTACATGAGTGATTATTTTTTTCTTGAAGTGATGTAGAATATTGCATTTCTATTTATAATATTATGAGATGTGTGGTTTGACTCATTTCACTGATAATTAAAAAAAAAAAACAAAGACCCTGGTTACGAATAACCTGACAAAATTTGAAAATCTCCTACTACCATCACAGTAAGTGGAAGATGTTGCTTGTGTCGTAATGGAGGGGACTTTGCCAACCGAGGAATTGAACTCAAGACGCCTGGGTCAGAGCCAAACGCGATGCCAACTCAGCCCATAACTCTGATATAGTGTATGAAAAATAACCCTTTTCAATTAAAATGATTTTGCAATATTGTCTATTGAAAATTATCTGACACCACAAAAGTAACACTCCCAAAATTGTGGCTTGAAGGGCTTTTTACCTATTTACAGTCGATATAACACACCTTGATTTAAGTTAACAGTATAAAAGATCATCATAATGTGAAAAAGTCAAACAATCTGTATATAAAATTAAGTTATTATTCATTTACTTGAATCTAGGTTATGTTGCATTTACTTAAATATATATGGAGAATTAATTGATGGACAGACCATTATCCAAAATCACCAATGAACATTACGCCAATACTATTATGGGTATATAAATCTAAGTTTATATGAATACTAATTATTATAGTAATGTTTTTTTTTATGAATCTATTCCACTGTGGAAAGAAATCACATTTTACTTGAAAAATAAATTAATACTAACGAGCACAGACCAAAAACTTTGTTACGAAGAATATTCTACGAAATCATAATTATTTTTAGAACCTTGATTATCAAGTGAATACACTTTCCTTGTGTCTTATTCACTGAAACAAGACCATCAATTATATAAAGAAGAATGTCCCTGGTGGGCGGTGTGTTTGTTTTGTATACAAATCTACAGTTTTATACCGAGCTTGATTAAATTTTGCACACTTGACCTTCCTCCTCCCATCCCCCTTTCCTACCCATTAAAGCAGAATTTTGGTATCTCTTGATAAAATTTTGCACGATTGACATTCAAAATAAGAGGAAAATGACTGGGATGGGGTAACACAACCATACATAACCCCGGGCAACGCAGGGTACTTCAACTAGTATTATATAAAAATACAGTGTTCAAAAATGAGATGTTTTATTAAATTAACATAGATCCACTATTTGACAATCATCGGTCACAGATGTTCTTGCTTTCTTGGCCGGCTGAGCTTCCTTCGCATCGGAGTCCTCGGTCTTACGCTTCTTGGGAGCTGAACTCTTTTCTTCCTCCATTTCTTCATCCTCCACAATCTCCATGTCGCTGTCGTCACTCTCGTGTGCGGGACTCTTGGTTGATGTTCCTGGCTCGGCAGATGGTTCTTTACCTAGAAGCGTTAAATTAATATTAACTACTGCTTTTGGTTCTTCTTTAAAATAACACGATACATAGTTGCATATAACCCCGCTGCACGCACGCAATCTTTGCTTAGGGAAATGTACGTGAACGATGATGGATTTAAAAAAAAGGTTTTCGATAAACACACACAAAACAAATATCTACCCCTCCTGCGTAAAGTATAGTAATATCAAAATCAGAAATTTACAGGATAGTGGTTTAACCTGTCGAACCCCGGACGCACATGATGTGGTAGATGACACAATATAATAATTCACCCCGGTACACGTCCGGGGTTTGACAGGTTAAAGAGACAGAAGTTCAGTGAAAGTTTTTGATTGTTTTGCACTAAATTTGGGACCTTCATTGTCAATTGCGTTCCAAATTTGATGCAAAATGATCAAAAGTTCAAACTACACCAAGCTTCTGTCTCTTTAAACCAAGCTTCTGTCTCTTTAAACCACTCTCCTGTAAAAGTTCCGATTTTGAAGTTAGAATACTTTACATAGGAGGTGTCGATATGTCGCATATGGCTGCTTTATCATACTTGAATTAATTCTCTACATAAATGTATATAATTAGGTATAAGGTAGGTTTAGATATTTTCAAATGTTTTTGTCAATATTGTTAAGCATATTTTTCAGAGGATTTAAAATATGTATGTATTACAATTAAAAAATTTCATCACTGCAACTCTTAAGATATTTTTACTTAACTACCCTCGTGATTACTGCTTGTGTTTTTTATGTAGTGACGTTTAGCATCTGACGAGACTGGCTCTTAAAGCCAACGATGTAACAACTTTACAATTTTTTTTTAGGTTAAGCTAAAAGATGAAGTAAAAAAATTATCAATACCTGCTCCATTTCCATTGCTTGTTTCTTTTGGCTTGAGGCTCTCAGGATCGGCCACAATCTCATATTCCTTGGCGTCGGGGTCATGCTGAATGACCACGCGGAGTTCATAGTCTTGGTGAAAATCGTCAACCTGTTCACATTAAAATTTGTTTAATTTTATTGTTATAATGCCTGTATAAATTGTGCAAATATTATATTATGAAGGGGTCCGGATTTGTTTTGAAGAAGACATATTTTCATTATTCCTTGCGTGAGGAGAAACTGTTAAACTTAAGCATTTTAAAATTATTAAATTTGTGATGAAAGCTTTGTAATGTGTATTTATTTCTTATAATATATGAATTGTGATAAGTTAAGCCAAAATAAGTCAAAATTAAGGAAATTAAAGAAAGTTTATTCCCTTTCTAAACCACCCTGAATGAGAGTGTCGAGTGGCGAGGCTTATAACTGTTAGTACAAACTTAATAGCCTCTTTAATATATTTTTATTTCTAAACTAAAAAGCAGTAAAGTCTTATACAGGTTAACCCAACAATTATTTTCTTATTAAGAATATGTTTCACAGAAAACTTTATTAAAATGTATGAAAAACCAATTCCGCCAACGCAAACCGCTAGGGGCGCTAGTGCAGCATATTGTCATGAAATGTCAGGAGCTGTGTGTATTGTCATTAAAGAGTATTTGCTAAAACTGAACCGTCTGAACGAGGCATAAAGGAGGATTAGTAAAAGTTTAGGGTTATGTAATTTTTTGGTTTTTATAAAAATATACTAGATTTTTCTCTATATTATTCTTCAATACCTAATATATGTATGCATGTATGTCATATTATTTCTCTTTTTATTATCACGTGTGCTATTATGACTGGTGTGCACAAAAACTGTAAATATAGGGCGCTGGTTCCAAATACGTTCAATATCTTCTGAAGATGCCTTATAGTAGTGCCATTCTTAAAGTGAGAGCACTAGAGATGCACGAAAAGTAATCATTCGTTACTGAAGTATTTGTTACCCACAATGTAATCAAAGTAACGATTATTCAAAACGAAAAGTAGTCGGTACTGGAAATGATTACTTTTGTACCGAATACTTGGTTATTATTTGTGCCACCAGAGGCGATAGTTGGTAGTTACTTGATATGATTATTGATTGCAAGTACCGAATACTTGGTTATTATTTTTGCCGCAAGAGGCGCTGGGAACTGAGGGCCGAGGGGATTGGAAAAAAATGTTTGGAGCGAACTACCTGTCAGATCATTTTAATAATTTAGAGTATGATTTTGTGAATTATTATTTTTATAATATAGCTATTTGCTATAATGTTACACTATAGTCCTACAAATAAAATCCAGATTTTTTGATAGTAGTGCAGTTTTCTGACAAAGTTAAAATATGATTGAGATATTATTATTACAACAGCAATTTCTGGCAGTGTAGAAAATAATGTTAGTAATAACAATTATAAAATACAATTTTTCTACTAAGTTTCAAAGAAATTCTCCACTTTTTAAATTAACTGGCAAGTTCAAACAAAAAATATAGAAAATATGCTTTTGATTGATTTATGCTATGAAGATGACGGGATTGGTTGTTAGAAATGGTATCAATATAACATGTATTCCCATACGTAATATTATTATGCATAATGAGGTGTAAATAAATAAGTAATGTGTAAAAAAGAAAATAATGTTTTAAATTAATTTATTCCAAAGTTAAAACAATGAAAAATCCAAACTTGCATGTAAAAATTTGTATTTAATATTTCATAGGAAAATAACACATCAATCCGATGTGTTCATATGTAATTTTGGATCAAGTTTGCCTACATAGACAACAAAAGAGCTGGATTCTTGTTATAACGTATGTCAAGGGCGTTTATGTTAAACGAGGGAGATCCCTTTAAAATAATTTACGTACGAGTATACTAATAACAATATTTGTTACACGATTATACGATAGGTACGTAATGCCTTTTGCCTTTCATTTCCTATACTCAATTATTCATACATCTTGAGATTCTTGTTATAACGTATGTCAAGGGCGTTTATGTTAAACGAGGGAGATCCCTTTAAAATAATTTACGTACGAGTATACTAATAACAATATTTGTGACACGATTATACGATAGGTACGTAATGCCTTTTGCCTTTCATTTCTTTTGACATTCTTGACTTCTTGTGACGTGAAACAAATAACTGAAAAGTAGTGAAAACTGAAAAGATAAAGGTTTTGTTAGTTGATTTGATTGAATGATAATATAGTGATTAGTTCATCAGTTCTTCGTATACCTTTGCAAAGGGGTGAGCTAATAATTAATTTTAATAGTTCGTTGTTTACGCATTTGTGTTAGTTTTACAACATTTGAAATTATTTAGCCATTTCAATATTTTGGTATGTAAACTAGTATAGTTATACATCTTCTCCAGAACTTTGTTAAAAAATTTAGAAATTTGTATAAAGTTCAATGGTAATAAATAATCGTCCGTTGGTTGTGTAAACATAACAACACTCTTAAAAACATGCCAAGTACCTAACCAATACTATACGTACTACGTAGAATCTTAATTATTCATAACATAACGTGGTATCTACCTAGGTGCTAACGAAATAATCAAACGTCAAAATATAACCAGTAACGATTTGTACTATAAACGTATCCGTCGCGGAAACTGATAACGAAAGTAATCAAATGACAAATGTAATCAAATCAAAGTATCCAACGTGTAAGCGACTAGTGTCGTTACAAGACTGTAAATTTTGTGTAGGTGCTGGATCCAGAGCCACTTTCTTCCGTTGCAGGGTTGTAGGGTAGGTGGATGGTGCTGTTCCTCACGCACCCAGTGGTCTATGTGAGAGGCACTAGGTGGGCCACTCCTCTGCCGGGTCCTGGCCTTGCAGTGACGTCCTCCTGTCTCGAGGACGTAGGCCCAGGACTGCTTCAGGCAGGGGGTGTCAGCGAGGCAGCAAATGATGGAGAGGGTGACGGCGAAGAAAAGACTTTTGTTTTGATGCTCACAAGTTGTAATGGGTTATGACTGCTTTATTTTTCAAAGTTGGCCTATTTATTTGATTTCCCGAATGCGACAAGCATTTTACCCCTCTCCTTGCCGCGGGGCGGACGCGCTTGCCAAACTGACACGCATCGTATATAGTGAGCGTTAAACTGTCGAGAGCTCATTTGGCCGAATTCTTCAAGGTCGGCGGACGCCTGAATTTCGACATTTAAATTACATTATAACATGATATTACATGAAAAAATTAAAAAGGTTTTGTGAAGTGATCAGGTTAATTCTAGCTGTCAATGTTTTCCCACGTCCAGATAACATAGCGCTTTGTGGCTTCGTTATCTGGTCGTAGGGAGCAATAAACATGAAAAGTTTAAAACAAATTATTATTAACAAATTATTATCTCCTCATTACGGCATTATTCAAAAGGTTTATTATGCCGCTTTGAGGAGATTTACACGTTCAATTTCAACTAAATTATAAGAATAACAAGAATAACAATCGATAATAATGCTAATGATAAGAATGAAAGGGAGCTCGCAACACGGTAGTTTACCTAGTCGGAGTCTGACAATTTTCGAACTTCGATCGCAAAGACGCCGTTCTATTTGTATAAATAAAGTGTAAATTTAGAGACAGTAAATGTAGACTTTAAATGTTTCGTCACTTCATGACCAATAAGAAACTAAGAAATGAAAATTCAACGATCGAACAATAAGTTTAAACACGTCTGGTACACAACGTATTCAGTAACGAGTTGTGTAGGTAGCCAGTACCCACTACCCGATAGCGAAGTAACCAAAGTATCCAGTAACGAAAGTAATCAAAGTATCCAGTAACGAATACCCAGTAAGGATTACTTTTTGCAAAAGTAACGATTACCGACGGGTAGTAAAAGTACCGATATTGAACACTACTAGAGAGCACTGTATGAGGTTGTTCTCTGCCTGATCCTGGTCCTGGCGAGCCCGAGCAGGGCCGGCTACTCCTGACTAGGTAGGTCCCAGGATCCCTCAGGCAGAGTTCAGAGGCTTGGCGAGGCAGCAGATGGAAGGTTTCAGGTAAGGCGAAGGCAAGATAAGTAAAAGACTTATTCGGCTCTTGAATGACAACTGACTCTCCGTACTAGTTGTTTCTCTATTTATTTAAAAAATATTCAACATCTGTTCCACATTTAGAGGTAATTATTATTAATGGGGCAATTATTTTCAGGAAAGAAATGCCTGCAAAGATGATCAACAAAACTACAATACAGATGAATCCATTAAAAAAAATTGTAAATCTCGCATTTGTACAGTAATAAAATCCTTTATCAAGGATATATCATCTTACGAATATTAAGAAACTCGTAAAAAAAATGGAAAATAAATGACTTGATTAAATTAATGCGTATTTGTACTTTCACAGTAATATGATCCTTTATCAAGGATGATTGAATCATCTTATGAATATTTAGAAACCCATAAAAAATGGAAAATAAATGACTTGATTAAATTAATGCGAACCTCTCATGTGAACAGTGATATTATTTTAGGAATGCACAGAGACCTATAAAAATATGAAAACAAAACCATAAAGCAAATGAATTGGTTAAACCAATGCGAATTCCACATGTGCACAGTGATAAGACTTCTTATCATGGCTGGGTAATCATTTCATCTCATCTTATTAACATCTTTAAATTTGGAATGAATATGTGTTTGTTACAACTGGTATACTTAGAACAGGTCCCAAGTGACCTAGTGCGAGGAGAGGTTGGGTCTGCTATTGACGGAGGTCGCTAAAGTAGATAGGAATTGAGAGTCGGTTCTACTGGTGAGAAACTGTACAACTCACCATCAAGACACTTCCGTCCTGCACTCCCAGTTCTTGCAGCGTCTTGGTGGCGTTATCCTCCGTCTCGCCTTCCTCCGAGGAGATGAGTACGGCGCCGACACCCTCGTGCAGCGCGTCCGGAGCCACCATATTCAAGCGGCCGATGAGGATGGCGGAGTTCAGCTCGCCGCAGGTCAGGGTGCTCACGTTGCAGACCAGGACCACAGAGGGCTTTGGGGAACAGACGTAGCACTTGGGGTTGGGCGGATTCAATCCTGATAAAAAGAAAAACATTGTTAATTATTAAACTTTTAAAACACATGTCTACATTATTGAAATAACCCGCAGAGAATACACCAACACATAAAATCATACAAAGGGTTGGGTGGATTCAATCCTGATGAAAGAAAAACATTGTTTATTGTGTTGTTTTTGTCAAGAGTGGGTGGAACAGAGAAATTTGGAACCTGGAGGTGTGGAAGCAGTCCGCAAAGTGTGTGACAATTGTCACATACCAAGGACCGTATGAGTATACGAGGTTTGTTCAAAAGAAAGGGTGAATTTTGAATTTTCGCAGGCTGTGTACATTCGACTATCGAATTTTTTTTTTGTTATGTTGGTACACATATGTTATCATATGTTAGCATTATCAGCCATTTTGGATTAGTTGTTTGTTTTTGACAACTGGAAAGGTTAGTCACGTTTTTGTGTGTTCTTCGATTTTTTACTTTTGAAAAAAATGGAATAAAGTGCTCCAACGCACTTAAAATGTTGACTGTGGCATTCGGCGAGTCTACTTTGTCTCAAAAGTGTTTATAAGTGGAACAAGCGCTTTGCAACCACGTCAACAAACGAAGAAAACATTGAAACAGTGAAGAAAATGGTTTTGGAAAATAGTCACTATTAGGGAAGCTGCAGAGGATGTTGGCATATCAATCGGCTCATGCCATGCAATTTTCTCAGATGTTTTGGGCATGAAACGTGTGGCAGCGTAGTTTGTTCAGAAATTGCTAAATTTTGAGCAAAAGCAACGTCGCATTAGTATGGCTCAGGAGTTGTTGAATGACGTCAACGACGATCCAGATTTGCTCAAAAGGGTCATAACTGGTGATAAAACGTGGGTATATGGTTATGATGTCGAAACCAAGGCCCAATCATCCCAATGGAAGCGGCCAGAAGAGCCAAGACCGAAAAAACCACGCCAAGTTCGATCAAATGTGAAGGTTTTGCTCACTGTTTGCTTCGATTACAATGGCGTGGTGCATCATGAGTTCTTGCCAACAGGTCGTACGGTTAATAAGGAATAATACAAGAAAGTTATGCAACGTTTGCCTGAAGCAATACGGCTCAAACGATCGGAATTGTGGAAAAACAAATCACGGATTTTGCATCACGATAATGCACCAGTTCACACATCAATGCTTGTTTGTGATTATTTGGCCAAAAACAACACCATAATCATGCCTCAACCACCGTATTCATCAGATTTGGCTTCCTGCGACTTTTTCCTATTCCCGAAACTGAAGAGACCAATGAAAGGAAAGCGTTTTGCCACAATTGATGAGATAAAGTCAGAATCGAAGAACGAGCTGATGGCCATACCGAAAAGCGCATTCCAAAAGTGCTTCGAGGATTGGAAGAAGCGCTGGCATAAGTGCATTATATCTGAGGGGGATTACTTTGAAGGGGAGAAAACGGATATTGATGAATAAATAAATACTTTTCGAAAAAATTCGAAATTCACCTTTTCTTTTGAACAAACCTCGTACTATAATAATAATACGAGTGTTAAAATTGTTAATTGTCAACAAAACAGACAGATAAATGTTCTAAAATGTAAATCATCTCACTATAACTACAGATAATATCTTGATGTATCTCACTAAAAACTCCTGAATTGTGAGCTCTGGAGTCATGAAATTTGCAGTTTTTCTTTCTGGGTTTTTTAAATTAACCTAATTATTTTGGAGATTTAAAATAACCATTTAACAGTAAAAAAAAAAAAGATTATTATTTATTCCATTTTATTCAATTGTTCAACAAGAAAAAAGTGTAGATTATTTTATTGGAATTACCTCGTTCGGGGACAAACAACTGTCCGCGGTGATTGGGCTTCAATCGTAAGTACACAGACTGGCACTTCTCAAACTCCTTGGTGAGAATATTGAAGGCGTGCATCACCACTATGCCAGCCACAATGGCGTTGGTTGTTGCGATCGCAGGAATGATATTACCCGCCATGGCTGAAAAGTACAAATAACAGTTATAAATATAAATTACACTTTTGTTGATATAGAAAAAGGTTTGTTTTAATTTATTTTCACAAATACTGGGCTGTTGTTTTGTTCTGTTCTCAGTATGCTACAATAATAACTAATGGCATTCGACGATTGATCTCTTGTGACTTCTCCCTTCTTCTCGTAAACAACACATTTAAGGAAAAGAGAGATTACAACAGAGCTCTCAGTGGCAGGACCATATTCGTCATTGATCTATAAATGTATTACAGCTTTGGAGCTTGGAGTTGAAGAGAAACTCCGGTTTAGGTTCATTCATCGTTCAAATTTATGGTTCCAATACTCAAAAACGTTTGTTTATCCCAAATATTTTATTTTGGAATTTTTTAAGAAAACAGAAGAATCCAGTGCATAATGATATTAGTAAGTATTCATTAAAACACTGACTTACATTTGATATCAAAGCGTGTCTTCTGCGGAATGCCAAAGATGTGGCAGCGGATGTTGGCGCAAGCAGCGACAAAGTCCATAGCACTCTTATCATCCTTATCCCAAACGAGGTGATCCCCGGTGCCGAGGGCGGCGAGGGAGTCCTTCAGAGCACAGCAGCTATCGGCAAATACCTAAAACAGACGGATGTTATTATTCATTTATTCTTCTAACAATATATCTACATTTTTCGTTTTAAATGAATGCAGAAGTATTTACTTTGGCACACTCGGCAATGCTCCATGTGCGCTGGTCTTTCAACCCCGTCTCTTCAGGAACCGAACTGCTGCTTCCGGCAACTAGAATAAAAAATATATTAGTATAAAGAAATAGTAAAGAGATCCAGGAACACTTTCAATGAAAAGAAACAAATTTATATAATAATAATAATAATAATAGTTGGATGACTTGTATAGCGCCGTTTTTGTGAAAAATCACCTCAAGGGCGCCTCATATAATCTTGAAGAATTTTTTAAAAGTGGTATGATACACACTTTTAATCCTTTCAGACCTGAATTAAAACTGACAGTGTAACATATTTGATGCTTATAGCAATTGGTGAAGTTATTTGAAATTTTTCTTACATATTTTTATTTTTCCAATTTAATTTGAATGAACATTAGGTCTCCAGGGGCGTTTTTCACATACAATGACAACAAATCATACGCTGTACACGAAAAATATAATGATTTATTAATTCTAAATATTTTACAATAAAAATATATTTTCACAACACGCAATTATATTTTTTAATTCATTTACAAAAATCATCTTTCAAAATATAAAAATGTCTTCCATCTGAACGAGTAGCTAAACTCCAATGAAAGAAAATTAGGCGCAAAGCCAGTTATGCCACAAATTGGATAACGAAAACAGCCAAATTTTATTTGCTCTAGATAGGGAGGAAAATTCTGAAATCTATGTATTCTCAAATATGCATACGGTCTGAAAGGGATAAAAATATAGATAACAGTACAAAAAATGTATTCATACATATTATCTTGGAGTGGGTACATACATACTTAATATTGCAAACTAAAGCCATAGTAGATTTCAAAGCTTTGATTAGGTTATGTACTGGATATTGACTAAATACAATAAAAAACGATACAAAAAACTTTCCAAGAAATCCATGTTTATTTTTATTCCAAAATAAGGCAATTTTCAAATTCTGTTTCAAAGAGCTACAAGGTTTTACTCTACAGACAATTCTATTTTTTCGCAATTTTGAAATAACAGTGAAATAGTAATAGCTGCTCTTATTAGAATCCTAGATTTTTCCCACCGCCGTGCATGCACTACCCAGTAATAGCGTAGGAATAAACAATGTTTTTTTTTGGAATAACTTATTGAAGCTTATAATCCTGATTGTAATATATTTTTAAACATTGGAGATAATATTATGGGAATTAATAGAAGATGATATTAACAGTTCTTAGAAATCGAAGTATTATACTGATAAAATTGACAGGACGGATTGGGGAAGACGTAACTCAGTGGATTAAAGCGCAAAGTCCCGGATAGACCATGAGGTCCTGCGTTCGAGTCCCAGCTGCTGCCGCTATCTTTATATAGCGGTAGCAGCTGGTCTTTTCTGACCTTTTCTGTGCCTTTTCAGTTTCATGTATCATTTTGAGAGTTGTTAATATTATCTTCAATGATTCAAAATATAAAACAATAATGTGTTTTCGTATAATAGAACATATCTCCCAGTATTTTGTGGTGTATTTTTTAGACATTTTCTTTACACATATTAAATGAAACGTATCCCCCGTGTAAAAACAGCAATAAGTGTATATCGAATCTTGAAATAATATGAATAAAGATATGCTCACCAGCATCTGGGAGGTTGTTGAAATCCAAAGGAGCTGGGGCCCGACGGGTTTTCCACAGGGTCTCCATGGACAGCAGGTACTGGATGTCATCCCGGAACAGCTTGGTGAAAAGCTTGGCGGGGTCATACCCGCAAGATAGGGCCCAGCCACGAGTGCTGGTGCGTTCCACGTTGCCCTATTATATGCATTACCGTACTTGTCAGTGAAGTTGTTTAAAGTGTTTATGTAATGCAATTACAGATAATGTTGTTTTTTGAAATGCAACTACATTGAAACTCTTTTAAGGTTTTCCAAGGGATTGGAAAAAACTTCTTACATGGGCATCTTATACAAAGTTTTGGGTTTGACTATATAATATTGTTTATAAAATGCAATTACAGTGTATTTCAAATAGACACACAGTACACTCCATTTACTTGAGGTGTTAAATATGTAGTTTTAAAAGTTTGAGCTGATGAGTAATTGGTTTGGGGGAAGGTTTATTACAGGGGTAGCCAAACTTTTTTTCCTAGGAGGAACAGTTGATAAAAAAAAAATGTGGCAATCAAATATCACATGTAATTATAACATGAGATAATAATAAAAAAAAAACCCAGTTACAATTAAAATATCGACATGTATTTTGAAACCAGATATTTAATACATATTAAAAAATAAATAAAAAATATGAATATAATTACACTTAAACTTTAGGGTGCACAGTTTAGACCCGCACTGTGTAAGCGGGTTCCCCACAGAGCATCGGACCATCCCTTATATAATTATGTATTTAACTAGTAAAAAAGAGAGAAAGGAACTAACGGATGTTAAGAGATGGAACGTTGAGTAGTTTTGACTAGTTTGAACAAGAAATAGTACAATATATATATATAGGTATGTTGACATACCTCGCTGTTTGCAGTGTCAGTCCCAAGAGCTCGCTGGCCTGCGTCTCCGGCTGCCTCAGGATCTTCCGTGTCGGGGGACACATCCTGGTCGGGGTCCTCCTCCCCGTAGAGCTGGCTGAGAAATACAATAACCATTTCAATCCCTACTGAACAATGCTCATTCAATTTTCTTTGTGTTCAAGCGAGACAAGTTTTTAATACTTCGATACTAGGATGTAACTTGATTAGCATAGCTCCATTTTTTAAAATGGCCTGCAAAAGTAAGTGATATGAAATATGTGCATTATAGGTAGGTACCTAATTAATAACTTGTCTGGATTTGAAAAGTTCATGCTGGTAAGTACGGACGGACGTACGCACAAAAGAAATTACGTACATAATTATGAAGAATAACTTACTTGAAGAGGTGTTTAGCCCAGACAATGCAGTGGATGGGTTCAGAAGGAGTATTGCGGATAGTGCAGCCGGGGAAGGTCTTTTGTGTTGCCTTTGGCTGGCATTCGTAGCATTGAGTTTGACCCTTTTTAATTAACTCCACCTAAAATCATAACACAGTAACATGTCATAGTCAATCTGTTGTGAGGGATCAAAGAAACGCCAAGGCTCTGTCTGACCCATTCTAGGACGTAAGGTGTCTCACTGTGGACCTTGAGTGTCTCCCTCTGTAACTCAATATGCTAGGGAATTATGAAGCAGGCATTCGTCGACTACATATGGTTACTTTGAACCGCATTGGCTGAGTCTTTTAGGCCCAGAATCAAATTAGTGGTTTAGAAAAGGCAAAAAGTTGACCCAGTGTCAATGACCTACCATTTCAGAAATGTATTTCATTCAATCTATACATGGATAATTATATGCAAGAATTGCAAGAGGTGGGCTTGGGCGCAAAAATGAGTAGTCTGCAAGTATGTTGCCTGTTGTATGCTGATGATGCAGTGCTGATTGCTAACAGTATGGAAGATCTACAGTCCCTCGTATCTAGGATGAACGAAGTATGTATGAAGAATGAGCTAATGATGAATGTAAGTAAGTCTAAAGTCATGGTGTTTGAAAGAGAGAGAGTACGAAAACAGTGTGCAATATAGTTGTGAATGATGAATACTTGGAGCAGGAGATGAGTTTGTGTATTTAGGAAGTATGTTTACGAGAGATGGAAAGACTGATAGGGATATTGAAAGAAGGGTGAATGCAGGAAACTCCATTAACGGAGGACTGAATGCGGTTGGCAAACAAAAAGTTGTCCAAAGAAGCGAAGCTAGCAGTCCACAATGGAGTGCTGATGCCAACTCTGATGTATGGCAGTGAGGCATGGAACTGGCAGAGGAAGGATGAAAGTAGACTGAATGCTGTAGAAATGAGATCTCTGAGACGAATGTGTGGTAAAACCATGTATGATCGTGTGAAAAATGTTGAGATTCGTAAAGAATGCAAGGCTGATGTAAGCGTAGTGAGCAAGATTAAGAAAGGGACGCTTAGATGGTTTGGGCATGTAAAGCGAATGAATGAAGAAAGTAGTGTAAGGAGAATATATGACGCGAATGTGAATGAAAGAAGAAGCCGCGGTCGTCCAAGGAAGACGTGGCACGAGCAAGTGAATCAAATACTTGAGTAGGGCCATGTCAGAAGTCGGAATAACAGAAGAGAATGTATGAGACGTTGTATGAAAGTGAATGAAGCAAGAAGTGTATGCCAAGATCGAGTTGTTTGGCGGTCTGTCCTCTCTGCCTACCCCTGCGGCGAAACGGCGTGATGGTTAGTTAGTTATTCGAAATAAAAATTGTATAAAAATTGGTTCCCTAAGATCTCATCAGGAGAAGTAATAAACGAATAATACTTGTAAAAGACTACCTGTCCATTGTATCCCGCGGTACCACTTTCCAATAGGGGGACATCGGCTGCTAAGCACATTCGGTTGACATGATTCCTGGCTGCTCGGTTATCGAGAGCATTCATAACCAAAGAGAATGATTTGAAGAAACTGACGCCATAGTTGTTCCTGGAAAAGAGTTATAATGTAATACTTCACTCTCGATCTATCTAAATTTTAAATTGATTCAGAATAGGTAATTAAATAAAAGGAGTAACCATCAGTATACTATGTTCTGGCAGCATTGAACGGACTTATATAAACACGTAAAAATTAATAATATATTGAGCGAACCCACCTATTCAGAATTTGGAATCCCCCAATAATGTTTATTATTTACGTAAATGAAATGCTTGGAGTCCCGAAAATAGGAAAAATTATTTACTTTTGCGGACGACAGTTTTAATCATAGAAATATTGAAGGATGGTATTTTGCCTTCATATAAGTTATGCTGTGACAAATTTTCTTCGACAAAACCTGGAATTTTTGTAAGAAATTTCATATTTCTTTTGGAAAAGACCTGTGACAGTACAGCTTTCTTATTTATTAACTTTGTAACACAAAGCGGAATGCTTGTACAGACTAGTATCGAAATCAAGAAGCTGCTAGTCATCCTGTCACAATTCTGTTGAGGATTGACAATGTTGTACAGCATTGTGTATGAATTGGCATTGGTGACAGGACCCTGTGCAGCGTCTCTGTCCATTAACGTGTTAATATAATAATGTTTGGGAGTAAACGTTAACTCAACAGAGTTATCTAAAGTTTACTGCCAGAATAGAGACTATGTAGTGGAGTTACCATTTGTGCAGTACCGCATAATTGGTGGTTTCGCTAGTTTTTTAATAGATGGTTTCGATTAGCATAAAGCCTTCCCCATACTAATTTAAATTAATGCAAATATTTTCGCAAATAATAATATATATTTACGGACTTCGATAAATTTACCAATGCGTATTTAGCAAGCTATCACAACTGAATTTTGATTAGGTTTACTTACGTGGTGATACTGTCGTGATATGCCTTAATAGTAACGTTGGGATTGAACTTCAATGCACTGGTGCGCGCAACTTCAGCTTTGGATTTACCAACATGCTCTTTGTGGAAGAGAAACTGGCGATTTAGATTACTTACATCAATCGTGTCAAGATCAATCTGCAACGAGGAATATATTACAATGTTAAAAATCTAACCTAAAGAACGTGAAATTACTTACACATAGAGTATTACTTACAATTTCTATATCACTGAAACCCGAAAGAACAAGATTTTTCAATAATTCACAACCAATTCCGCCGGCTCCGACAACCAATATTTTGGAATTTAATATTAATTCGCTTAAATTGTTTTCAAACACACCGGTACCGCGCGCCGCCATGTTTGCTAAACGCCACAATAACGGATAACCATAGACAACTTATGAAAATCTGAAACCTAAATCCATCGACGACAAGGAAATATTTCATGAACAATATAAACAAACGAAGATGACACTGACAAGACGGTGGTTAGTGTAGTGGGTATAATTCTAGGAATAACGCAAAAAGGTTAGGAACTGAAAAGCAATCTTAGGTAGTTACAAGTCATTTATTTTGATAGTCGTGGGGTTAGTCTTAAACTAGAGATAATCTTAATTAAACACAATAATTCAATAAAACTAGATAGGCCAGTACTTAAATCTACTTGTAAAGTCTTTATACTTAAAATTAACTAATTACTTCGTTAAATCTACATAAAAGGTTGTATTCTTAAAATTAGAGGTTCACTGGCTTAATTGTATGAAAAAGTTGTTTCTTAAAGTTAGAGATTCACTTGGCTGACAGGGTGGAAGAATTATCATGAGAGTCAGAGGCACTTCCCTTTACAGATGGCTGTCCAGGGTTCAGTGGCTGCTTTGTATGCAGAGTCCTCGCGTTCGCACTAGGTATCCAAGTACCTCCAGATCGGGAGTAGGTACAAACGCGGCGATAATCAGCGGCCTGCGCGGTCTCTGCGGTTTGATCATAACGTCAAATCTGTCCGGTTCTTTGTCAAGCATTCCTGTGTCGAGCCGTCCGATGGACACCGTAGTCTGTGAACGACTGAGCACCGATTGAGGGCTCGTGTGGTGAATGGGCACGGGTGGATGGGTTCACGGTCGGGTTGGGGCTCGGGCTCAGTTGGGGCTCGGACTCGTTAAGTGAATGGGGGCATTAGGCAACACCACTTAATTTAAAGCGGCTTCCACACAAACGGTGCGCCAAGTGATTTCGCCATAAATGGGAAAACAGAGTCGTGTAGCCGCAAATTCCTGGCTCAGAAGAGGTGTGGCCACAGGAAAGGAGAACAGAACGCTGGGCCATAATTAAGTCGTTTCCACACGGGCGGGCGGCCCAATACTAAAAAGCACTGGTCATCCGATCGTCCTTTCGAAAGGTTGGCAGGCTTGACTTTAGGAAAGGACGACAGGATGGTCGAACCTTTCAATGACATGACTTTTTTTAATATTGGGACACCCGCTCGTGTGGAAGGCCTAGTATTTCTGGTCAAAACCACGACGGCCTCCATGGTCGAGGGGGTAAGGCTCTCGACTACGAATCCGAAGGTCGCGGGTTCAAATCCCGGCGTGCGCAAAGTAAATTTTATTTAATTAATTTGTGTTGTTTCACAATTAATTAATTTAAAAATAATATATGGTATATTTGCGCACGTTCCAGAGTGGAAGATACTCTCAGTATCGCCCTGGTGAAAGACCACCATTCAGAATTGAAACGTTGCTTGAAATGGCTTTTAGCCGTATTTGGTGACCAGATCTGAATAGCCAGGTATTTCCCCTTTTCCCCACCTTCCTCTCCCCCTTCTCCATCTCCTCGCCAATACCTTCAGCCTCACAACATTCCCCAATTGGGAATGCCATAGTCTCATTGGCTCCAGACGGTTGGGAGCAGTTTGGGACTCTTGTGTGGAATTAATATTTTTTAAAAAAATGCATGTAGCGTCTGCCATCAGCCGGCCCAGCAGTGTGAGTTTCTAATTTTTGAATTGGCAATATTCCTGGTCTCCGTTGAGCGAAGTTGTTTTGAAATTTAATATTTCACTTTGGAAAGCGCTTTATTCATTGTTTTAGAATAGAAAATGATACACACCTATGTTCGTTACAATTCTTAGATAAATGTATATTTTAATTACAATTTTTTGTATCATTAATTTAATTTAAAAATAATTTTCTTCGGTCTGAATTTCCTCTGATAATTCGCTAAAGAAGCCTTGGAATAAGTTTGTCTCATGATTCGAAAAGTTAATAGGTATATTTTTAAATTTTATTTATCCATATTTAAAGTTTTTGGTACAAAGCTTAGATTAGTTTCGACTACCAAACATACACATATTAAGGTAGTCGACGTATTATGATGTTTTTTTTTCCAATAATATACTCGTATTATATTAACTAAAGTTTTTTGATTGTAAAAAGTAAAATAAAATTGTATTTTGTCATGTGTGCTCTATAACCCCCAATTAAGCAAAAGATACCCAAAATAGAAGAATTGTATTGATCACGCGCTTCTGCCGACGTTCATATGATTACTGACAGATATGGCAACTAAGAGTGGGCCATGGGACGAACGCTCGCAACTATGTTCATATTACCACTGGTGAAATCTGTCGTCTGGCGGCAAAAGCCAATTTCGGTTAGGCCACCCAGTAATTAAGCCACCCGCTCGTTTGGAAGCTATTTAAGACAGATGTTATTTTGAAGCTGTTAAGTGTCAGTACGAAGTTTTTGTTTTTGTGTTGAGCACGGAGGTGTTCGTGTAAGGTGAGTGCGCTCTTGCTGACGTTCATATGATTCCTGATAACTGCAGTAACTGCAGCAACTAGGAGCGAGTCATTGGACGTACGCACCCGCCGCTCCCGGCTATGTCCATATATGTAGCGACAAAACATAATTTCAGGCGGGCCACCCAGTAATTGGACCGCCCGCTCGTGTGGAAGGAACAAGAAATATTTATTGATATCTGAAAAAAATATATATTTTAAATAATTATCAGGTGTAAAAACTCTTTAAAACAATTCCGTACTGCCTCTGACCCTCTTTTTTCTAAACTAAATGATGACATTATTTTTTGTTCAATCTTTAATAAAGCAAAAAGCGTGGTGAACTATTACTTATTGCAGTGATATACCAACTAGATTTTACACTATTCACCGTGTGAATAAAATTTTATTTATTCCTTTAGAACGGGGTTGAAATTGTTGCTAAATATAAATTTGGCCACTTTGATATAGCCTTTTGTAATCACCTAAAATAAATTACCGAATTCACCGAAATATTTAGATTTAAAATGTGCATTTTAAATAATAGGAATTTCCAGATTAGACCGGCCATAAAATGAATTTAGTACAATTTTAATAGCCGAACCTATTGTTAGAAAAATCGTAACTAAAATAATATAATCTTAACTGCTATTTTGGGAAAGTCCGCAATTCCTTTGGAATTTTATGGGACGGCAATAAACACCTCAAAGGAATTGAGCCGACCGACGGAACAAAGGCAGCTGAACAATGTGGGTTAAAAGATAATACCTACAGGTAGACAGGTAGACAGAAGGACAGTGGGCTCTAGGAGTCAGTCGGGTGCCGTCTTCCACCGAGGAAGCACGAGTCGATTGCCAGAGTCCGCCCAGGACGGACAGTCGAGTGAAAGCTTCCACCGAGGAAGCACGAGTCGCGTGCAGTCTTCCACCGAGGAAGCACGAGTCGTTGCAAGAGTCCGCCCAGGACGGAAAAGTCGGTTGCAGTAGTCCGCCCAGGACACACAGCCAAGTGAAATCTTCCGCCCAGGAAGGTTCCAATTCTCGCTCCTTTGAGAGGCCGCCCAGGTCCTCTGACGACGAGGGAATTCTACACTTCCATCCCAGAAGGAAGTAACTGCTCTTCGCCCTTCGGAGATCAACATCGGAGACCGCCCAGGCCTCTGATTATCGCCGCGTTGCACCTACTCCCGATCCGGAGGTACACGAATACGTAGTGCGAACGCGAGGACTCGACATACAACGCAGCCACTGGACCCTGGACAGCCATCACCAAAAAGGAAAGTGCCTCTGACTCTAATGATAATTCCTCCCACAATGTCAGCCAGTGAACCTCTAATTTTAACTACAAAGACTTTAACAGTAGAATTAAGTAATTACCTAAGCCAGTGAACCTCTAATTTTAACTACAAAGACTTTAACAGTAGAATTAAGTAATTGCGTATCTAGTTTTATTAAATTTATTATGTCTAATTAAGTTTTACTCTAGTTTTAAGATTAAACCCACGTATATAAAAATAAATTTTTGTTCCTCCCTTTTTGCGTTATTCCTAGAATAATACCAACTGCCCGACGCACCGTCTTATCAACTTCTTTTGAATGACACAACAAAATTATATTATTCACGGCCTAAAGACGCTCTTCCACGATCCTTTTTTTCATCAGTGAATTGTCTTTTTCTATGGAAAATTCTATAGAAAATTGCATAGAAAAAGACAATTCACATGAAAACTGGACGAAAAAAATGATCGGGTAAAAGCGAGTAGGAACTTCCATCATTTTTGACATTAAGCATTACCAACATGAATAAAATTATTAAGTTTATTTAGTTGTCACTCTGTTTTAACCAAACATCAAGCTTGCCGCAAGTAAATGTCTAGGTTGTTGTATTTTATTGTGAAAATTTGTTGTTTTGGGATGTGCATGTGCCAGTTAAAGTGCGTGATATAATTGTGCTACTATTCTTGTACTATGTCAGTGTTTTTTAATGAGTAGGGAGTACAAATCGTCCATACAGATGAAGATTAATGTAGATACAAAAATGGAAACTGGTAACACGGACGCAGTTAATTTGGGTGTTGGAGAAGTGGATGCAGAAATTGGTGAAGAGTTAAAGCAATTGGAAGAAGTTAAGGATTACGATACACGGAGTGAAGTCTCTAGCTCTGCCTCGAGTGACTCAAGCGGTCCGAGTATAAGTACTGTGAGCTCCAAGTCTTCTACTGATCGCAAAGAGCATCGATCTCGGCACAAGAGAGACCGGCCAAGGGATAGGAAAAGTCCTTCTCCCGAACCCAAAAGACCACGATCGAACAACAAAAGTAAAAATTACGAATACGTCACTAAACTCAATTATTTATTTCGAGACACCAGATTTTTTGTTATTAAATCAAATAATGCAGAAAATGTGATTCTCTCTAAAGCCAAAGGAGTTTGGTCTACGTTACCCCAGAATGAACAGAATTTGAATCAAGCTTATCGTGAATCACGGAATGTCATCTTGATATTCTCGGTCAAAGAAAGTGGAAAATTTGCAGGTTTTGCGAGACTTCATGGTGAATCACGCAGAGATGTCCCGGCCGTATCTTGGGTCTTGCCTGCCGGTTTGTCGGCTAAAGCTCTCGGCGGGGTCTTCAAGGTAGACTGGATATGTCGCAAGGAGCTACCCTTCAGTAGCACTCTCCATCTATATAACCCCTGGAATGATGGCAAACCTGTCAAAATTGGAAGAGATGGACAAGAAATTGAACCCAAAGTTGCTGAGGAATTATGCCGTCTCTTCCCCGAAGATGACACTATTGAGATGACTCCCATTTTGCTAAAATCAAAAGAGTCTTCCAAGAGACTGTACAGAAGCAACTCCGGCTTCAGGGGGTTCAAAACCCCTATCTCGTCCAGAGGGAGCAACAACTACAGGAGCCGTGGCGGAGTATACACCCGTGGGCGCCGCAAGATGTTCCTCACCACTCGCAGCCGCATCGGTGGAGGCGGCGGTGGTAGCGGGGCCGGCGGAACCAGCACCTACAAGCACCGGGGTTCGTCTCCTTATTCACGGGAACGCATGCCCTCCTGGTTTCACTCCCGAGACCGCTACAGCGGCGCAGCAGCTGCAGCAGAGGCGTATGTGGCCGACTACATGCGCAGCATGCAGCACCAGCTGCCCCCGCTGCCCTATGCGCCTCCCCCGGGCTTCAGTAGTTCGGCCTACGAGGCCCTCGCCCCTCCTCCGCCCCCGCGTTACTATGAGGGCCCTCCGCTTCCCGAGTACCCGGTGGCGTCGTATGTGGACAAGCGCTCGTATGACCGCTCGGTGGATGAGTTCCTGTGGCGCACCAGCGAGCGCTCTCGGGCGCGCTCTCCCACACGGGAACGCGCGCACCACCGCAGCTACCGAGACCGCCGCTAAGTGACTTCGCCCGTGCGATTAATTAATAGTTCCATTTTCTACGACCCGGCGAGCTGTGAGCCGTTTGTGTAATTTGTAATCAATAAAGTGTTACAGATGACCTGGACTTTTTTTATATTTGACGGTTGACGAGCTTATTCCTACATGTAAACTTTTATTATTTTGAATGGAATACAAGCCGTATGGATTTTCTTAAATTGTTGATGTTGAAATGATCTCGGATTCCACCCAATCTGATACTGTTGTGATGATATCAATACATTTCTATTTTGAAATACGTACCTGTCGAACATTGTTTTAGTAAAGTTGTGTACGTATTACATAAACATTTAATATAATACTAGCAGTTCACGAGTATAACTTTCCGTACAGTTTCCTGGAAGAAGGGGCTGTAAAAGTTGTCAACTTATGAACTATTGTGATGGTGCTGATGGTACAAGCGGAAGTTATGATTAGACTTTTCTCAGTTACAAATATTAGACTTTTACTGCTCATCCTACTTTCTCTGAAGAGGTTTGTGATGGTGATAATACAAAATTAGTGAATATTTCACCACATTTGCATCTGAACTGGCAACCTATTAATTACATTATGTGCAATATAATTAATATCAAGAAAGACTATCATAAAAACACAGTTATTCCCTTGTCAATTGTCTCAGATCTTAATCTTATCTCAGACATTGCCTTCATTGCCAATTTACTAACATGTTTTCAGCATTTTTATCTAATTATCTTATAATATGTGCTGATTATTATACCGACGTCCCTACACATGTTCTGAAACTCAACTAATTAATTCATTATGTTTACTTTCATTCATTTGTTCATTCCGTGGCGCTTTAATCATTACTATTTGAAAATTATCCATAGAAGAGTGGCTAGTAATGTGATGTAAGATACATCATTTTTTTGCAATGAAAGACTCAAATTTTACTCTTGAATCGGTGTCTATGTATGTAAAATATTATGGTTGCCAAGTAAATATACGAAAAAGGCATTATCTGGCCAATGATAGTTTGCTGAAAGGGCTTGGGATAGAGATATAACTTAGTTCATGTTTGGTGCTGGACTGAGCACTAGTTTTGACCCCCTAGTTAAAGCCTTTATAATCTGAAAATAATTTCTGTTGTAAAAAATATTCAACCACTTTGTGTCAATACTTTGGATAAAAATTGAAATATTGTGTGTGGTTTGATACATTGCAGCAAAATTTCTTCGATCGGCCAATAAGTGCTCTTTCCGATAAGTCTATGACCTCATTCCTCAAAATATAATTATGTGTTTATTATTACTGGGATTTCACAATATGAGTACACCATGTAAATTTTTGGAATGGTGAATCTCATATTCTCGATGCACTTTAAAAGGCGTGTGCCGGGCATTCAATTGTTCTCAAATAATATTATGTTAAATAGGTAGTTATAGTGAGATCTCCAGTTAAATCCTGAATTAATTATCAGTATTAAATTTGTGATGAAATTTTTGCAACTTTTCTATAATCTATACGGAGCATTATGCACTTTTGTGGGGCTATTTCAGTTCTGATAAAGTTTTTATTTTATTTCAAATTACTCGGGTGTCAGGGTTTGTTAGTTTAGGAGAAAATCAGCTCTCTTAAGATTTGTTGAAATTTTGTGGTCAGTTAGTTTTTCTCGACCCAAAATCCAAAATATATGTTTTTTTTTTGTTTGTAATAAAACTTCTGCAAAAAGCTCACAGTAATGCAAGATTATAATTACAATTTTTAGTTTTTATATTTTTGTCAATGGAAATAGATTTTACCCCTTGCGTTTTTGTCAGTTTATTATTAGCGCTTAGAAAGTAGAGTTTTGCAAAAAACTAAGACTATACCATTATATTACAACTATTCATTTATTATTGGGACCAGTTTTATACAAGTATTAGAAATTGATACTACAGTACAGAGTACATTTAGGCGCAAGCAAAGACTGTTCAATAAAACGTCTTATGTCTACACGAAAGTCTGTGTTTACATAATCAAAAATGTATTACATATTTACCCTTTAGGTTCTACCATGGCAGTGAACAGTAAAAACTAGATGCAGTAATAATAGTTTTATTTAAGTGATCAAAAGTTCCAATTATAAACGTACCGTATTTCTACGTTTATTATTCCTTACTATAACTATAGTGTTAATGTGTACATAATATTTATGGAGTTTATATGGAGCCTATTTATTTTTATTTAAATGTGTACAAATTTTGTTTATTTACTTAAATATTCATCCCATAGTGACTTTTACCTCTAATGGGATGATATCATGTTTGTTGTTCATTTATGTAATCTGACCTGGAATATTGATAGTGCCCACCTTTTTATTTCATAAAAACAACATTTACAATTTTTGCAAAATATTTTTAATGTGCATATTATGATCCTCACAGTGTTTATTCTTACTATATGTTATCCATGACGATGGCTGGAAACTGGAGTCTGCGACTGCTGGTAAAATAGCAACATTCATCATCCTACCTTTGTATCCCACTAGTATATATTCACAGGTAGGTTAGGTACTTGATGTGATAGGTAAAATTAATTTTTTTAGGAAGCAGGACAGGTATTCCTAACGCAAAGTAAGTGAAATTTAGGAATAACAATGATAAAACATCCTTGAGGTGATTTTTACAATATTGGTGCTATATAAATTATGCACTTATTTTGAATGCACGCACCGATATGCCGGTTGATGATTTTATGAAAGGGTGACTCCAAGGTACAATTTTACCATAATATTATCATTTTTAATATGATTAATTGAATTGCTAGAAAACGCACCAGAAAAAGGGTTTAAGTACATCAGATATTCAAAATTATAAAAAACTTCCTTTAGGGACCTTTGTTATTTTTACTCTTTTGGATTAAAGTGATATGTTAAAAATGTCATTTGGCTGTCCAATAACATTCTTTTTCAATTAATAACAAATATATTTTCCCATCACACGTCGCCACTGGGTACAACCTAGTGCATCACATGATATGACCTCCGTCTCGTTCCAGCAGCACCGTACAGATGAGATGTGGCGACGTGTGGTAGAATTTTTTTTGTTTGTTTTTAATTGTAAAAATATCTGACAGCAAAATGGCATCTACATTTTTTACTTCAAATCGGAAATCGCTGGTTAAAGTTTGTTGGACACGTGCTGATACACCCTGTACACAGGGAGTTAAGCACACATCGATATTTATAATGTTAAGTGACGTACCTGATAAACTCTCAAACAAGCGATTGATCTTATTTGGAGTAAAAAATGTGAATGGCATTTTGGTCTCTGGTGTAATTTTTTGTTATTTTTTTTTTCAATAAGAGACCAAAATACATTTTTAATCCAAATAAGCTCAGGAATCGCTGGTTAAAGTAATAGTGCCTTTACCCAACTGTTTTGCTCAGTACTAAATTGAAGCTACAGCACCGAAAGGCTAGGCTGTCCGACTGACCTTTCTTTAAGTCTAGCCTCATTGTTTGATCCCTTTCAACATGTATTCTTAAAAACGGTGGGCAAGTCCGATGTGTGTGCTCTATGTGGAGACAGTTTAAGTCAGGTTTGTCCCTTAAAACCCTGTATATGCATATATTTTTAAATGCTATAATTTATATTTTATTGTTGTTGAGCGGGTAATATTTGTTAAGTGACACTTTAAAATTTGTTCAAAAATAATTCTCTTTAAATATGTATTAGCGCCCTTAAGGTGATTTTTCACAAAAATTGAGCTACACAAATCGTCTAACTATTATTATTATATATATTTTTTTTTTACATAAAAAGGAAAATGATATATTTATGTATAGCACTCGTCAAAGAAATTACTGAATGATATCTTAATTTTTGGTACAATTTTTTCCACAATAAACAATGTTTTGAAAATGTGCAGATATTACCCGTGTAACGACGGTATGTAATATTATTTCATTGTCTCTTCCATTATCATACAGAATGTATCTTTAAATCGTAGGCTCCCAACCTTATTTGTCTCCCTGCCCACTTTTGGACTACAGTTTTCATCAGTGCCCCCCGTTTCTTCTTACGCGACAATGCAATCTAAATATGTACACTGCGACTGAGAAATAATAACTTTCATTTTTACAGTCGACTCTATACCCCGACATGATCTTTTCATCACCCCTGTTCTCCATTATGATAGCTTTTTGCTCTTGATAAATATTTAAATGCATATTTTACATATTATATTATCTTGTACATTATTGTTCACCTGACAACAGGTCCTCCAGAAACCTGGTTAGGTGTTATAAAACCGTAAAGAAGAAAACTATTAATCCGTCTGTAAATCAATAGAATAATTAAACAGTTCATTTTGTTGCATGATTCTTTCAGCGATGTATCTATGACAAATTTGAAATCACGAGGAAAGGTTATTAAAATATTTTTGCTGCCCTCTTCCCCTATTTCAGCCTTTTACTGCCCCCCAATTGCCCTTGAGGCCACCACTGTCCCCTTGGATCTCACCAACACCTCTAGGGGGCGATATCATCCACGTTGGGAATCTCTGCTTTAAATTAACAGACTTGCATTCAAATATTTTTAAAAAAATACAGCTTCTAAGATTTCACCCTCCCCATTACATAATGTTCTAAATAATAGTTCCACGGAAAGGAAATTTCGATTGTGAATTCCCTATTCAAATTATGAACCCTTAAATAAATAAAAAATTAAAATGACAAATATGTAACTACAAAAAGTTCACTAGAGCCTGGCTAGGAAATATCTAAGGAAGAATTGAGTAGTATTCTTAAAAAAATGACCACAAAAGTTTCAGAAAACCCCTCTACCCAAAACCTAGTAGGGCTGCTTGGAAGAGGACTGGAGCAGGATGGCGAGGGACCGCAGCATTTGTGGAGAAGGCCTAATTTCATCCTGGGATGTAGTGCCGTGATGATAATGAGGCTTATAATATTATAGTAATCACTTTGAGGGTTCTTTCTTCCTACGGGTGATGTGATGTTAATCTATGAGCAGGATGTCCGCTAACTCTCAAGTCCTTTGCGCTGTCTTTCTTGTTCTACTCTAATACCTTCAGAGGTCACTCCTCATGCTTAACGTTAGAGAGCATTAGACGTGCTGGTCCCACATTCCTGCAATGACCTGCCATTTAGTTTGAGGTCAGAAACTAGTTTTGAAAACTTAAAAACTATGTAATTTAAAAACACTTAGCAAAGGCCACTAACAATAATAGGTGCAGTCTCCTTGAGGTGATTTTATCAGTAAACGGTGCTGTCGAGTTTACCATTTATATTATATATTGCACCCCTCCCTGGTGCCGTACACCGTCTTCAACTCCTTGGCGATGGTAGTGTGAAGCAGGGTGTTTGTCTGGCCCACCACAATGTCCCTTTTACTGTCCCCCTTGTAGTGCTTGATGCCTGGTCGATGGACGAGGAAAGCGTCATTCAGCATCATGTAGTCATAGTCTTGGACACACATTATGTAGCTCTGGAAGAAGGAAGATCAAAACATTAGAATTATACATATAGATAGGAGACTGCTTTATAAACCATGGACAACACGAGTCACAAATAAGGAGATCAATAAAAGAAATAATGCATTCTTCGTAAACAAAAATAACTTAATCATTTTCAAAAATGTGCACATTTGAGGTAAAGGAGAATTTGTACAGGAAAATTGAACTGAAGAGTTTAGGATGTGTAAAACTTTTATGGCTTTTCCGCTTTATGGAGAGTTTGTTGAGGTCGTAGTGGGCAACTGAGGTTACACCCTAACCATTTCCATCCCCGATGTCCCTTCTATGGAGGCACCCAAAAATGAAAGTCTACTCTTTTATAAAACAACCATATGAGTTACCTGAGTCATCTTGTCACTCTTTCCCTGCCAGGAGAGCCTCTCCTCGTACATGGGTTCCAGGTGTGTGCCGATGAAGATGGGTTCCCAGGAGCGGAAGCTGCCCGTGCGCTTGCCCACGGTGAACACGTTCAGCTCTGCAATCATTGCAACGCATTCATGATAGTGCAATCATACATTACTCATGACCCCCTAACATTCAAATTATCAGCATTGACATGATAAAGATTTTTATCAACAATATCTGTACTCAACAGATGTGGTTCTGGACACCTGTATGCACAAAACTGTAAATGTAGGGTGCT
The DNA here is from genome assembly GCA_022606495.2 of Halesus radiatus. Lineage (NCBI taxonomy): Eukaryota > Metazoa > Arthropoda > Insecta > Trichoptera > Limnephilidae > Halesus > Halesus radiatus. The sequence continues at coordinate 127,906 of JAHDVE020001542.1, read as the reverse complement.
GGTTTCTAATATGCCCAATCTCTTCTGAGGATGCCTTATAGGGGTGCCAGTCTTCTGTCCTTTCGCACCCAGTGCTAAAGATCACTGGATGAGGTTGTTCTCTGCCTGATTCTAGTCCTGGCGGACCCAAGCAGGACTGCTACCCCTAACTAGATAGGTCCCAGGTTTCCTCAGACAAAGTCCAGAGGCTTGGCTAGGCAGCAGATGTGGAAAGTTTCTGGGAAGGCGAAGGTAAGAGAAGTAAAAGGCTTGTTCGGCTTTTGGTAGACAACCAACTATCTGTACCAGTTGTTTCTATATTTGTTTAGAAATATTTTATATCTGTTTCACTTTTAGGGGTAATTATTCTCAATGAATGGCCTGTAAAACATGATCAACAAAACTATAACCCAGATGAATCTTTTAAAATTAATTGCAAATTTCGCATGCATGATGAGAAATCTCACAAAAAGATGAAAAACAAAACTATAATACTTGATAAATGAATTAAATAATATACTTTGTATTCACCACTATTAATAAAGTATATAATATATTATTTAATTAATTTATTATTAATGACGCCACAAAGTTAATACCAATTGAAGAAATTATACTAAAATAATTGATTTAATTAATGCGAATCTTGCACTTGTACAGTAATAAGGTTCCTTATCAAAGATATATCATCTTACGAATGTGTAGGAATGCATAGAAACCTATGAAAATATGAATGCGAATTTCGCATGTGCACAGTGATAAGACTCATTATCAAGTTGAGTAATCGTCATCTCGTGGCATCAATATCTTAAAAATCCAGAATGAATACATGTCCATTACATACTCCTCCCGGTGCAGCCGTAGATGGGCCCAATTCATATAGGACATGTTTTAATATGACGCCGCCCACAGCGGCTGGCCTCTTTGAAACAGCGCTCTAATTAGTCAACACCACCATTTCATTGTGTTTTCTACATTTTATTGTCAAATTGTTACTTAAATCGATTTTGAAGATTAAAAAAAATGCTCTGTCATCATCCAATGCCGTATATTAAAATTTACTTACGGCCAGTATCATTTTGGCTCATCCATTCCTCACCCTTGGGTACGTTGTGGCATTGTGGGCACACAAACTTGTGGAAGGGAATGGCCTTCTGGGTCTTTAGCATGCCCAGCAGCTGGGTCTTGTTCATGGGCACCTGGAAATACCAAATTTACTTGTATTCACTTTTTGCTGGCAACATTTATTTTTTGATTGATTTGTAGGTACCTAAATAATATATATAAATACATATTGTATTGTCACAGGAAAGTGATACGGATTAACTGCCATACAGGTATAGCAAAATGTTTGAAATTTCCTATTTGACTTCAGAAAAGAAAATTCTGGTTGGAATGAAAAAATGTTCATTTATAATATAATAAAATGAACATTGTAAAGTTTATCGAATAACTATAAGGTTACTTGGCGTATGTTGAAATTTAATCAGTGTACAGGTGCTCTTTCTCGCTAATAATAATTAGTAAGTGTAAGCAAGACCACAGGGTGTTTCTCAATTACATTTCACAAGGACATCACTGTCAGAATTGTATATATATATGTATATACTCGTATGTGCATATGCACCACCATCAAAGAATAAAGAACACAAGAAATGCGATGTGGGCATGTTTCGTGATCCAAAATTCATTCAGGCCTTAAATTTCTAATGCAGAAATTCACTCACCCAGTACAAACTCCAAATCAAATGGAATATACAATGTCAGGCAGTGTAAGAGAGACAGAGCCCTGTATTTTCATTGGCTCTCGGGGTTAGAACTAAAAGGTACTAAGTCAGTGGCTACATCGGTTTCCATTCAAGTCTACATGGAAGGCATTTCTAATGTGTGGTCTACAAGTGGTTCGCTACATTTGGTGACTTAGCAGGGGTGCCTGGGTTCATGGGATGAGGTTTGTCCAGGTCTTGGTGTTAGATGTTTCTTATTCACCAGCTGCATGGTGGGCCGGTTGAGGGAGGCCCTTTGACCTCTCCAGCCAGACTCTTCATCACAATCGCCTTGGACCTCAGTGCGAGGGATGGATTATTACATTTGTTACTCCTGGACACGCTGACCCCCCAAATTCCTACCTATCCCTCATACCTTTTGCCTTCCTTTCTTTCATTAAAAATACCCTCCACACAGCATCCCCAAGGGTGACAAGCCCTAAGTGAAATTATTTTCCTTAGGGCTGCCTGTGTGGAGTTAGTAGATAAATCATTTTGTGTAATAATTGGACAAAATAAAGGTGTCCCCCCGTTAAAGTGCAGTAACTTTGTGAGGTGATTCTATTTGACGGTGGAAGAAAAAAAACGTAAGTAACTTTTTTTAAATTTCAGTGTTTTTTCATACAAAATTTTAATTCCATGGAAGTTTTGTTTTTCATACAAAAAATTCATCTTTTTAACCTGAAAACTAGCTTTAAACGTTGGAATTTCGAAACAATTAGTTATCTTTTTTACTTTAGCAGAATCACCTGCCGAAGTTACTGAACTTTACCCCCGGACACCTTGTATAAAACAAAAAACCGCTCATGGCAAGTATAAGAAAAATATTATATTATATAGTTCTTATTCAGGCAATAATTGAATATGTCTACACAAGATATCATAATAATAAGATATCAAATAAATTAAATTCATAACAGAATTTAAAAATGACAACAAAAACCACTCAACAAGTCGGAGAAACATTTTTTATGGAGTTATTATATTTATTCAGCTTGAAATTGAAGATGTCCACATTTGATATCATTTAGTTTATTCAAGCAAGAATTTTGTTTACAATTTGTTTGATATTGATCCACTTTGAATGGAACACGTGGAGCACGCAGGTTTATATTACTGAATTTTATTTTGCAACTCCGGGCATTAAATATTATTATGAATTATTATATCCTCACCATTCAGGCAAGTCACTAACCCTGAAAAAAGCAGTTTTGAGTTGAGTATGCCACCCTAAGCGTTAAATGATGCTATTTGATCCAAAAGTCGCCATGGTACATTAATTGGTAAAATATTGCTTAAATCCGAATTATAAAATAATAAAATCAGATTTTTCCAAACTTTCAAATCGCGACATCTCAAAATGATGTTGTTAGGGTTGGTGACTTTTGTCTGAACGGCGACTATATACAACAATATTGCATCTATGTAATGCCTTCGTACACTCAATGAATCAATTTTAAAGTACGAAAGCGCCTTTTCATATTTATTAAATCGTAACTAAATAATTTAAATACTTAAGTGAAAACCTATTATTGGTTCATTTTTTAAATATATTTGATAAATGTAATTATTGCTGTAAACTGTTGGTTTTCCAAATAAAATAAAATAAAAATAAAAAGTACAATTGACCTGTAATAAAGATGTTTTAGAATTTGTTTTGAATTGCTTCTATTTGGTTAATGTGTAATTCATAAAATGGAGACCAAATAACTGATTCAAAATCCAGATAGCTCCGTACGTAAGAAAAGTAAAGTATCGATGTCATTAAATAGCTTAGCTAATGATGAAACCTAACATTTTAGCAGTTTTATTTGTAATTTTTTAAATTTTATTTTTATTTAATCATAAAATACAGATACAGACAGTAATATTAAAACAATATACAATATCTGGAGAACTCGCCTGTATCCTAACTATTTCTCACTAATTTGTTGTATATGAAGATTATATTGTAGTTTACCGTCAAGGGTTATTCCAAGATCAAAAATATTTGAGACCGTTGCAATATTGTTGTCATTTAAGGAGTAATTGAATAGTTTTATTTACAATTTTTGAAAAAGATAATGTGGTAACATTTAAAAATAATTGGATTTATTAACAATAATTAAACTGTTTAAATTATGTTCAGGGCCGGTCCTATGGAGGCGCAATTGGAGCAGTCCGCTCTAGGCACCATATTTCCAAGTCGATATAATATCTAACATCTAACACAGTGCCCTTGACGTGATTTTAAACAAAAATGACTTTATACAAATATTAATATTTACAGTGATCACTACCTAGGCGCTGTTAACGCTCCCAGCGCCTATAAATTAATTTAAAAAAGCCCGTAAAACTCAAAAGCAGGCTTTACACATACGTTTTGGAACGAGCATTCTATGGCACCGCTCCAGACCCTGCTCACTGTTCAGAAAAGTCCCACAATGAACTGCGCTGCAAAATGCACATATGAACAAAAACAAAAAAGCTTAAAAATACTGGATATAGAAGGAATTAGTTCCGTCTACAGCTCGCGTACTCGTTTCTCCAGCATGTCAACAAATAGTAAGTGTTTCGTGGTTTTGTAGGATTGTACACCGCAGGATAGTTGTAAACAATTTAGGTTTGACAAGAGGTGTCGAAGTTTTGCATGCACCAGGCGCCGTTTGGCTCAGAACTGGCCCTGATTGTAGGTTGATACAATCGTTCATACTTATTATAGGAATATTCTTACAAAAAGGTTTTTTTTACTAACCTGTTGGTCTTCCTCGACCTCAAAGAGTGCTAAAGGAAAGACTCTCGGATTTGTTCCTATTATTTCTGATGGGTCCCTCGCTATCATATTGAGGAACTTAGCTCCCAGGTGAGGACTCGGATACAGTTCTATGTCCACTGCGAATACAAAATGCGTTAGTGCCGCATCTCTGGCGATGTTCCTCCCAACGTTAACGGGGTACAGGAGGGACTTGTCGGTACTGTACAAAGTGCTAGCGTTAACAGAGTAGGGCTCCGGTAGCGAGCAGTTGTACCGATCTGTCAGTAGTTCATCTATGTGAGGGAACTGAAATATAAAAGGATATATTACACCAGCAGTCTGCTACGGAGAAACAGTGTTACGTGTTATTATAGAGGACAGTGAGAAATTTGATAGGATCGTCTCCAATATATAGCATTGAATATGTCACCCCGAAGGAAAAAACAATCTCCAGTAGCTTAGTGGTAAATGCATTTATTTCTAAATATGGAGTATGTGTGTTCGATTACTTGAAAGCTATCACATCGCTCATAAAAAAAGATGATTAGCCATCTCTGATTGTATAAAAAATACCATTTCTCAGAAAATATATCTTTTTTTTTAACAATTGACAATTGCACCGGTTAAAAACCAGATATCTATTATCAAATTTACTTAAATTTTTTTTTTCTACTACTACGGTGAGTCTCACAAAAATTAGGCGTGTAGCCACTTTGACGACCGACGTGAGACTGGGAAGTTTTGCAAGTATTTTAGCTTTTTATAATTGTGACAGTTGTTTCATACTCCAAAATATCTGAAAAAAATCATTAACTCTGGATAAACAAATGGGTGGCCCGTTTGATAGATAACCCTATCTTAACAAACGAATTGCAATCTTCAGAGCATAGGCATCAGGCAGTAATGCTGTTCTTGTTCTACTGGTATTTCAATGGACGATGCCTTGAAGAACTAGCGTAATTGATCCCTTCGGCAGTAATGCAATTGCGTGCCTAACATTTGTACACGGTTGACATTTGTCACATTAGAATGGGTTGGTTCTAAGACTCGTTTTTGAGTTCAACAGTTTGGCTGTGAAATGATTTGCTTGCCTCTGTGTTTCCTCCCTCTTACAACATGGATCTCTTCAAGACCCATGTTCACTCCTTCCTCTCCTGAAAAAGACCCTCTACACAGCATCCTCAAAGATGACATAGGCCCCGAGGGAAATTATTTTCCTCAGGGCCTCATGTGCGGAGTAAATGTAAAAAAAAAAACAAAAAAATAGTACAGTATTAAATTTGATTTATGTACTTTAAATTAAAAAAAAAAATTAAATGTAGATCTACAAATTAAACACAATAACAATTAATAAGTAAACGCACCTTTGTAGGCATGTGATCTTTGTGGAAGAATATGTGGAAAGTCACCCACTTCCTGATGAGGTCAGAATTCTCGAGACAGTCCCTCATGTACCGCATGGCGTCGATGGTGGGATCCAGGTCGGTTCCCGGAGTATGCAGGGCAAGGGACACAGGACCCCTCCACCTAGAAACATGCACAGTTTGTACTATCAACATTAAAGAAACTGCAGATAAGTATTTCCTATTATACTTCGATCATATTTTTTATATTTTATTTTATGACCAAAGATTGAATTCATTAGTCATCAAATTACTGCTTCAAAAACGACTGATTATTAAAAAAAATCATTCTCATACATGGGATGATTATCCCGATTGGAGCCATATACTCGGTGGACTATCCTTTCAGAAATTAAAAAAAAGTAAAAATTAACTCCACATAGGAGGCCCTGAGGAAAATAATTTCCCTCAGGGCCTATGTCATCTTTGAGGATGCTGTTTGGAGTGTATTTTTGACCGGAGTAAGGAGTAAACATGGGTCTTGAAGAGACCCACGTTGTAAGAGGGAGGAAACACAAAGGCCGGAATTCAAGAACGAGTCATAGAAATGACCTGTTTTCATATGATAAATGTCAACCGTGCACAGATGTTGGTCCCGCGTTTGGCGTATTTCCTGACTATGCACCGGTGCCGGAGGGATCAATGACGCTAGTTTCTTAGAACATCTTGCACTTTACCGGTAGAACAAGGACAGCATTACCACCTGACGCCTGTTCTCTAAAGATTGCAATCCGTTTGTTGAGATAGAGAAATCTATCGAATGGACCGCCTGTTTCTACACACAGTCAATAGTGTTGCTGCATTTCATAGGTGGTCGAGTGCAGGACCTCCTTTCCTCCACTCCACTGAGAGTTTCTTCAGGAAGTTAAAATATCCAAGTATACAACTGAACCACATTCCAAAAGACATTGAGTCATATAACAAACCTATCAACTAGCGGATCCAAATTGTCCAAGAATGTAAAATCAGAATGACTCGTCATTGTGACGTCTTCATGACAAGCCATGGGCCCGTGCTCTGCACGGATATAATTGATAAAAACCCAATAATCTCCTCTTTGGGTGTTCCTGCTCTCAAAACTTCTATCGAAACAATGCAACTTTTCTCTGAGCTTTTCGATGGTCGTTGGAAGCAGTACAGTTTCATCAATCGCCGCCAATTCATCATTCATTTGATCAGTCTTTGTAAAATTACTTTCTATCCCTTCTAGTTCTTCCGTACTCTTTTCAATATCCACGAGAGTGTTGGCAATTGCCATATCAACTGTTAACTCTTCAGATTCTTCCTCAGTGGTTATATTAGGTACCGTGTTTAAGACTGCATATTTGTACACTGCATTAATTGAATGACTTTTCCGTGCACAAATTGTTACCACAACAAAAAGTGAAATGGAAAAAGCAGCCACATATCTCCAGTGTGGAAATCTTCGTAACATCTGAAATTTGGAAAAAGAGTGAGAGAGTGAAATAATTATAGTCAAAGAATGATAGTTTAAAAAAGTGTAATGGTAAAAACCAAAAAAATAAAATAAAGCTATTTATCAAACCTGGCAGGGCACTTTAGGTTGTACGTAGGTTTATACTTGAAGAGGTATCAAAATAGGATAGTGATAAGATATCAATCAAATAGTTATGTAGTTTATGAATATTGTATTAAATAAAACGAAAATAACATAATATCATATTAGTTTTTTATATGATTGTGATTACCGTACAAGAGTCAACTACCCAGAGTCAGCTGGATTATGGCAACTTATGGTAAATTGCGAGTTTGAAGGAGGTGTGGAGGGGAATGAGATAGGAAAGAGGGATGTTAGGCTACTTAGATTCCATCACTAAACACAGTTATTGCCATTTCCAGCAACTTTTTGATTCTGATTGATGGTTCTGGCGGTTGAGACCCCTTTGCTTTAATTACAAAAAATAAAAAAATAATAATTTATTGATGATAAAAACCTTTCAAAAATGTGTCACCAACAAGAGTCGTTTTAACTGATCTGTACTTTTTTTTGGGTATTAGGTATTAAAGATAGATTTAAATTATTATTAATAGTTGTGAATGAAGAATACTTGGAGCAAGTGGATGAGTTTGTGTATCTGAGAAGTAAGTTTGGATGAAACGGGAAGGCTTATAAGGCTATTGAAAGAAGGATGGGTGCAGTAGTTACTAGTAAGAAGTTAGAGAAGTGAGACTAGCAGTTCACAATGGAGTGTTCGTACCAACCCTACTATATGACAGTGAGGTATTTACCTGGCAGATGAAGGACGAAAGTCCCTGACGCGTATGTGTGCTAAAACCATGCATGGTTTAAGCTAAATGAACGAGATTAAGAAAGAAATTAATAGAACGCACACCATATAGAATGATGGTACGAAGAAAGAAGAATTAGGAGAATATACGATGTGAAAGTGTATAGAAGAAGAAGAAGTCGTGGACACCCAAGAAAGACACTGTACGATTAAGCGAATCGAACAAAAGAAGAGAATGTATGTATGAAACGATGCAAGAATTTGAATGAAATATAGAGTGTACACTTAGACAAAGTTATGTGAGGATCCATCCTCCCTGCTAAGAACTGACACAATGGTCAGTTAGTTAGTTAGTTAGTGATCTATATTAAAAATGCTTTGAAATGGAACACACTTTGTCTAAAAAATACAGTATAAATGTTAAAATTTCATTTGTTCAAACATCACATTACCTACACTATAAATCTTGCAGATAAGTAAATAATGGAATAATAGAGCTTAAAGTGTGAAGGGGGGTTCAATGAGATTAGACATTAAAATTTTTTTAAATATTGGTCAACTTTTTATTCTGCCGTTTAGTGATAAAATCACCTCAAGCGTTCTTTACATTTTGATAAAGTTGGTAGCCCTTTCTAATAAAGATGTATATTCTACTTTAGTATACCTATCCACATACATATACCTAACCAAGCACGAACACTTTTAAATTATCAACATTGACATGATAAAAGTTTTTTATCAACAGTATTGGTAATGAGTATCGACACTAAATTTGCTAGCACAACCAGTTGACATTGACTAAAATATTGTTAGTTTATCAATACTGTTCTCTCCCTACACAAGTCGATAAACATTTTGCTGTAAATTAAAATTATAAACAGCTGATAAATGAGACGGAATTGAATTTGGGGGAATGGAGTTTCTACAGTTATTCAGGATAGTTATTCTTGTTCAAAAATAATCAGCAAATGTCTTAAATAATTAATAAAACCACTTTTTCAAATCTGTCTCTGTCCATTTTAAATAAGTCAATATTTTTGGGGTGCCAAAAGCCACGATAAACAATGGAAGCTTTTATTCGATGTCAATGTTGATGAAAACCTTTATCATGTTAATTTTTACAATTTTAAAGTGGGCGCGGTAGACCCCCAGCTATGTATAATGTATATTATTTTTATATTGAAGGTGTTCCAAATAGTTTTTTATTACTGCCCCGAAATTAACAAAAACCTCTAGAGCGAGTGTTGCAACTCCACCACTCAGAAAATGGATATTTTGTCCTGTTTACGCATACTTATTGCTATTAGCTAGAAAGGAACAACCGGTGTACAGGATCATCGAGTTTGAATATTGGAAATTTATTTACTTATCCAAAAAGTTTAACAGTCCTTTATTTTTATTATTTAGAAAATTAACACTTTTCAATGTCACTGGAATTTTCTTTTCTGAAGCCAAATAAAGGACTATTCACATCTACGAGCACCGCGCAGAGCAGAACAGTACAGTACAGGCACAGCACAGACACAAATATATCTTAGCAAGTTTGAAACATGCTGTATGCTAGCAATGCATCTGTGTGAGAATTATTTTGTACTAATCTCAGTCGCAATACCTATACAAAAGACCAAACACAATAAAACATACATTATTCATAATCAATATTTCATGTTCTATACGAGTATGACTGTACAGGATGTATCAGCACGTACCCGACAAACTTTAACCAGTGAGTCCTGAGTTTATTTGGAGTAAAAAATGTAGATGGCATTTTGGTCTCCGGCTACTGTAAATTTTTTTTCACCAGAAACATAAAAATATCAGTACATATTGGGACAGTTAGGGTTGAGCTGTTACTCAGTTGAGTGACCAGTGATAACAAATGAATTTTTTAATTTAAAACAAAAATTTCAAAATAACCGTAAGAAATTCACCGGTTTCTCATTTCTCGGTTACATCCTGATTGACCCTGTGTATTATGTGTAATATTTATAAAGGAATTCACTTTATAAGGGAATTTGTAAACTTGGTAAGTGGGTAAGAAGATGTCCGGAACTAAACGAAACTGGTCCGGTGTAAAATAAAAAGGGGAAACAATTTAAAATTAATATTTTCTGGTAAAATAAGTACAATGTTAAAAAAATATATTTTAATAAGCTCAATCTTAAATAAGAACACACTTTGTGAAAAAAAATAACGATAATGTATTAAATTATTTATTAATCACCCAAGGTAAAAAAATAACATTTCACAAGGAAAGGTAGGTATTGCAAACATAATTGTTTATAGTTGAACAGATGTTGGCCATGGCATTGTTGTCAATCAATTAATAGCTCAGTCAATTAATTTTTGAGTAAAATGGTTAGTTTGGAATTTGTCACCATAGCTATGGGAAAAAAGGAGAGTTGCCATAAATTCCGCACAATTGTAAAAAGAACAAATTGATCATTAGAAGATTTGCTTTTCGAAGAGTAAATATGAATACTTTGCGGTCCAATGCGTTTATTCACGATACAAATGACGGTAACCCTCATAAGCTCGTCCCTTGCCCCCTTATCTTGGTTTCTTCCCCTTGCATGTAAAGGCATCTCTAGTAATTACTGTGCTCTGTGGTGGAGTTAATGAAAAAAATAATATAATAATAATAATAATAATAGTTGGATGACTTGTATAGCGCCGTTTTTGTGAAAAATCACCTCAAGGGCGCTGTACAAATATTTCTTAACTAATTATGTACAGACAGATACAGAAAAACATACTTACCTGGCCGGTCTCTTCAGATGAACACAGTTTTAGAAAAAATTTAATTATAGAGATGATAGTTTTACATGGTTATTTGTTTCTCCCTTTCTATTGATGTTACATTTATTAGATGATCGGTGGCACAAGAAGAGTTGGTATTTATTGAATTATTGGTATTAATTTTTAGGACTGAAAAGTATTCATAAAATGAATTTTAGGACTGGAAAATATCTATAAAATTACTTTACTGGGCGTAAGAAGCTTTTAATAAATATTAACGTTTTTATTTATTTATTTTTATTTTTATTTTACACTTTGGTTGTTTACAGTGTTGCGGGCTGTGGATGCATTTGCGCACCGATGCGTGAATTTTTAATTATATTTTTATTTTATTTAATGACTTTAGGTAAGTGCTAACCGGCCAGCCTAGCTAAGCAATTTACAGGTGAATTTATGGATACGATTGTCTGAAAAGATGTGTTTTCAGTTTACTTCTGAATTCTGTTGAGTCTTTGATAATTCTTAAGTCATGCGGTAGTTCATTCCAGGCTTTAGGTCCTGACACTCCGAAAGCACGATCACCGAACTTAGTATTAGGTGTGCGCTTTGGTTCCTTCAATCTGCCGATAGCTGATGACGCTGCTGACCTAAGGGTGGACTGTCGTGAGTTGGTATTTTCGGAAATACACAGTTCTGATAAGTAAGCCGGAGCCATTCCGTTAAGTGACTTAAATACCATCCAGCAGAGCTTGAACTGGATTCTTTCAGGACATTTGAGCCAGTGGGAATTTTTGAGATGCTCTGAAATGTGAGAATATTTAAATACGCCGGTGATAAGTCTTGCTGCAGCGTTGAATACTGATTGCAATTTGTTAATTTGGTATTTGGGGAGACTCGCATATATTCCGTTGCAATAATCTAGACGTGACACAACGTACGAATTGACAAGCAGTTTAGTTGCCTCTGTTGGCAGGTTTCTCCGTACTGCTTTTATTTGCCTTAGTTGAAAGAACCCTATTTATGTATATAACATGAAATCAAAAATTTCTTATAAAAATCGTATTATTTAATAATATACAAACGAATTTTAAGTCACAAGTGTTATATAATTTGTTTCTATACAGACTTCGGAAAATAAATATGTAGTATATTCAGATCTGAGGTTTTACCTGACTCTTACGAATTTTACGAGAAAAAATGTACTTATAACTCAATTTTTTCTATTTATTTCTTAAATGGCTTCTCTGATGCTTTTCGGCAGATTACCGGAAACACCACTAATCTCATAACACCGTGTGTAAAAAATATACACTTGGACTAGGATGTTTCCCACTCGGCATGCAAGATCCATCCAAGGTATTGGACTGGCTTGAGGGGTTATCAGTGCTGGATTAATCATACGGTAGAGTAGGCATTTGCCCATAGGCCCATATTCCTGTGTCAAGACAGATATATAGTATTTCTATGTATAGTCTTATGAAATGTGAGGTTTGTCTCATTTCACTGATATTTAAAAAAAAAAACAACAACAAAAAATAGTTGGAATGGATATAGTTTTTAATATGAAAAATACCCCTTTTCAACTAAAATGATTTTACCATATTGTTAATTAAAAATTATTCTAGAGTGACATTCCCAAAAAATGTGGCTTGAAGGGATTTACCTATTTGCAGTTGATATGATCAGAAATTGGGATAATTCGGGTGGGGAGGGGGAGGTGGGGAATTTTGACTGCCAAGAGACCTCCACAGGGCTTGATCCGGCACTGCGGGTTATTGGCACAAGAAACTAGACTGCTCCTTTGTTAAGTTCTGTTCATACTACAATAAACACTAAGATCTGTTTAAATAAATTGTGTTGACAAATAGCATCCAGACTTACATCAATAATCAGGTGTATTTCTTCATATTACCCACTGAAGACATGAACCGAAGGCATGTGTTGTGTTGTGTTGTGTGCACATAGTAAGGCCATTTTTATCTTACTTCGAGTAAAATTGATGAAACATTTTTTAAATATCGACATTATTTTTTACACAGGTAATTAATTCCATTGGCCTGTCTAGAACCTAGGAAACGAAAGGTCATACTATCTACCTACTAAAATGCATATATATGTAAACGGGTACATATTATGCACATATAATATGTGATATAATTTTTTGTTTTATACTTGAATGGTAGATAGATAATTTATTTATATTAACATTCCATAACATTTTGATATCATGTACAGTACATTTTTGACATTAGTAAGTTTCACAAATAATGTTATATTAATGGAAATAATTGAAAAAGTTGTTCCCTACTTGTTTCTAGCTTGGGCCGTGTTATTGCAAGTTTTCCATTTCGTTTCGTGGTAATATAAAATAAAATAATCTTTTTTGTGAACATAATAAAAAATTTATGTGTAGTACACCTTACATTATTTCATATTTACCTTTTCACCGCTACACGCATAGATGTACAGGGTCTGTCGCAAAAGTATTGAGAAAAAAATTCCTGACTGCGCTAGAAGGGGTAGCGGGATGCGCCGAGTGGTGGGAATGGTAGGGAGGAGTCGCAGCTACCAAACACGCTGCTGCTGAGTCCTCTCCGAGCAACGGTAGAGCTAGCTCAGTGATCCGCGCACAGTGTGTTTTGTCGTCGCGTCGGAAATCAAGATGCAACGTTTGCTGGAGCTGCGGGCAGTCATCAAATTCTTCGTTCGGCTGAAAAAAACCGGTATCGAGACCCTGGCCATGATTCGGGAAGCCCTCGGAGATGAAGCCATGTCACAGGCAAGAGTTTACGAGTGGCACAAACAATTCCAAAATGGCCGGGAATCAATTGTAGACGATGTGCACGTTGGACGACCGTCAGCTTCCAAAACTGATGACAACATCACGAAAATGAGGGAAGTGTTACAGTCTGATCGTCGTCTCACTATCCGCTTAATAGCGGAGAAGTGCAACATGACAAAAGACACGGTTCACCGCATTGTGACGGGCGATTTTCAAGTGGAAGATTTGTGCCAAAATGGTGTCGTCCAGGAGTTCCTCAGATCCTCAGATCCTCAGTTCCTCGGAGCAAGGCGTGGAGATACTGCCGCAACCGCCGTACAGTCCCGACTTAGCACCACCGGACTTCTTTTTGTTCCCCAGCATCAAGCAAAGCCTAAAGGGACGCCATTTGGAGACATTGGATGGGGTGAAAACCGCTTCGACACAGTGCCTTAAGGAGGTCCCATCTTCTGCCTTCCAGGCTGCCTTCCAAGAGTGGAAGAAATTCTACCCAAAGTGTATTGACGCCCAATGGTCGAGTTTTAAAGAATATTAAGTGTTTGTACGTTTATTAGCAATAAATTGTCTGAAAAAAAATCTCTCGATACTTTTGCGACAGACCCTGTATGTGCAAATAAACTGTGCTCCCCGGGCTACGAGCATGCATGTATGTATTTTTTATTTCATTTTTATTTTAAGTATATTTCTTTTTCCTTGTACATTGTTTTACAAATATTAAATGTAATTAAATAATAATTATTAAACCTGTAATTTATCTTACGCATTAAATATAACATGTTTGTAATTGTATTAGAAATTAAATAAAAATATTGTTATTATTATTATTATGTTTTCAATTTCATAGAAAATGTATTAATGTCACAAAAAGTGCAGCTCACACCCGTAATTCTACATACATCTGGATAGCGGTGAAAAGATTAATATGATAAAAAGTCGGGATGATAAAAGATCTTTGTATCAGGTGCCTATGTTAAAGAACATTGGCTACGCATTCAGAGGCCGCAGGTTCAAACCCCGGCGTGGCAAGTACATTTCATTTGACTAATTTGTGTTATTTCACAACCCATTAAATAAAAATAATATATAGTATATTTGCAGCACGTCCCAGAGTGGCAGATACTTACTCTCAGTATCGCCTTGGTATTGAATTACCACCATTCAGAATGGAAACGTTGTGAAATGGATTTAGCTGTTTTTGGTGATCAGATCTGAATAGCCAAGTACTTCCCCACCTTCCTCTTCTCCTCCCCATCGCCTACAGCTTGATAACATACCCCGATTGGGGATGTTGTGAGGCTGATTCTAGACAGTTGGAAGCAGTTGGGACTAGTTTGCGGTAGATACTCTCTAAATTTCTCGCCAAGCCGTTAACTTCAAGGTGTTATTTTTATGAAGATCTGATGTTTTATCTCAATGCAAATTCTTCCTTCGATTACCGAATTACTAAAAATTCAGTTTTTATCGTTCTCCATATTATTTATAAATTTAAGTAATAATTAACAAAATAATGTTAAAAAATAAATGCAATTTACAAATTATAACAACCAAGGAGCTTGCGGGATTCCCTGCGCCTAGGAGAGAGATTAGCAGGCAGGGCCTGCGGGGTGGAGTGGGGCGCACGTCGGCCAATATGTGTGAACAGCTCCGTAATGGCTCCATACAAACTTATGAGCGACCGAGTCATGATAGGTTTTTTAATTGGGTGTTCTGCGCTGACAATCCAGCTGACAAATGTATAATGGACAACTTTTAATAGAGTTGTGTAAACGTGAACAGCTCCATATAAACTCTTTAGCCACTAGGGCACACAATTTTTTCATCATAACGCATAACAAGTGGGAACGGGCTCTTAGGGCGAACATAAGATAACAATGCCATCTGGTAGATTTTTTTTAAAGTCATCGGCCTGCTGTTCTGCATAGGTACATGAAATATTTTTGGAAAAATCTATGTTTCCACTTTGAGCGTTGAAAGAAAACATCGAAATTCGAAAGAAATATCTTCCTATTCCCATGCTATGCAATACGGAACCCGATACGGTTATCCTGCTATTTTTCATATTGTCTACTATAATTTGTGATGGTGTTATTACCTTTTTTTTCCTATACGTCATTTTATGCACATGGCTTTTCTTGTTTTATCTTATATTCTAATTGCTTTTCCACCGTTTTGTGTTATGGAGCCTTTTCAGTTTTCAATTTTAAGATAATAACTCTCTTTACCCTGCTTTTATAAATGTTCTTGATATAATTTATTTAGGCTTGCTATAAGTTATGGAATCTGTTAAAATTTAATTACAGCACTTTTTTTTTGCATTAACTCCACACAGGTGGCTCAGGGCCTATCTCATCTCTGAGGATGCTGTGTGGATGATCTTTTTGAGGAGAGAAAGTAGTGAACATGTTGTAGGAGGGAGAAAACACAGAGGCCGACATATCGTTCCACAGTTGGGCTGTTGAACTCAAAAAAGAGTCATAGAAAGACGTAGTCATAGATTTTGGCGTGTTTCCCGATTATGCACAGGTGCCGAAGGTATCAATGATGCCAGTTCCTCAAAACATCTTCCATTGAAATAACAGTAGAATAAGGATGTCATTCCACCTGACGCCTGTGCTTGAATCTATCATGCTTTTCTATTATTATAATTCCTCTACCTCTAATATCCATTAAATCACTTTTCTTTTATATCAAATAACTTTGTTTGAACTGCTTTTCATATTTTTTACCAAAATTTTTTATGGACTATATCAAGTCCAGTAGAGTAGATAAGTTTGTATCGTGAGACATTATGAAGTAAATGAATGCAAATGAAGCAATGAGTGTGTACCATGACAGAGTTGTTTTGCAGTCCATCCTCTCTGCCAATGCCTCCGGAGAAATGGTGTGATGGTTATTTAGTTAGTTATACTTTTTCTACCCCTGTTATGGGTTGAATTCATCGACATATCACTACAAGATTTGGCGTGTCGTACAAATAAGCATAATACAGCATATAGTAATTCATAACACAACTCCCTATTGAATTCCGTTGCCTCGCTTCGAAAGACTAGCGCGCTTCACTCCAAAATAACACAGAGCGCAAAGTTAACCTCAAATCGCATGATATAATTTGGTCATGTTATTAAATACCCCAGAAAGGCACTCGTCACAAATTTGAAGTTGAAAATTTAGAACCCATCTTTATGTACCCTCGCCATACGCAAAGCCATTGTTGAGTGTTAAGTTTTCGACAAAACAACTATTGTAAGTTGAATACATTCACAAATCATGAACCCATACATCGCCATACAACAACGGCTAGGAGAAATTTCACATTTTTTTGTTAGTTTTTGAAAACGCTAGCTTTAAATGATCTGTGACCAATATATATACCTCTCACCGTCTCAATTTTGTGTTTGAAGAATTATTATTATTACATAAAGTTAGCCAATCTTGTGCATAATTCACATTAAGAAAAAACCTGTTTCACTCATATATTATTATGTTTTTATTCATAAATTTATCTTTTTCCTGCTTAAAATATTAAAATAAGAATATTTTTTCGTTGGAACTTAGGGTACCTACTCAAATTATAAAAGAATTTTTATCTTGCTTTTCTTATTTTCTCGTACTTTTATTCCCATTGCCCTGCTTTATGTAATGATTATCCTTATCCTGTTTTTCTTTATTTTTTTATCAAATGTAATTCCTAAAACCCTGCTTTGTGTTATGAACTTGTTTATTTTTTGACTTAACTAGTTTTTTTTTGCTTTTTAAAGAAAGAAACATTCTTGGGTTGTGTATAATATCGCAATATTTTAAAATCTCTTACTAGCATCACAGTAAGCGGAAGATGTTGCTTGTGTCGTAATGTAGGACTTAGCCAGCCAAGGAATTGAACTCACGTCGCCTGGGTGGGACCCTGAAGCGATGCTAACTCAGCCACTGAATTATGCATTTGTATGTATTTGTATTTTTTCATATATTAATTTTAATGGTCCTGCGTTGCGTTATGGAACCTGTTTCACAAACATAAAAACCTCTCTTTAGTCTTCTTTTCATATGTGTTATTTTAACTACCATGACCTCCAAGCCATCAATCACCGCCAACTCAGTCGCCATGCAATCCATCGCTGCCACCACAGTCTCTGTGCAATCATTCCCCGCCAACACCGTTTCCCTGCAATCTTCCTCTGCCATCGCAGTCTCTGTGCAATTATTCACTACCAACACAATTCTCCTGCAAATCTCTACTGCCACCACAGTCTTTGTGCAATCATTCACTGCCAATACAGTTTACTTGAAATCCCCCTCTGCCACCACAGTCTCTGTGCAATCATTCCGACACAGCTCTCTTGCAATCCTCCGCAATCATCACAGTCTCCATATAATCATTCCCTTCCAACACAGCTCTCCAGTAATTCTCTGTTGCCACCACAGTCTTGGTGAAATTATTCACTGCAAACACAGTTCTCCTGCAATCGTCACCTGCCATCACAGTCTCTGTGCAATCACTCACTGCCAACACAGTCCTTATGCAAATTCTCGAAGAGTACAAATAAGAAGAGGAGTTTTCCAGAATTTTGAAAAGAATGTCGTAGGAGTTTTAAATAATCAGTTTTTACATATGTATTTGTAAAAAGCGTTTACTTTGTGGCTTGCCATAATTATAAAATAAATTTGTTTTGAACCACTTCAATTTATCATAATAATCTCGACCGGTTTCGGAATTACCCTTCCCTCATCAGGAATTTATTAAAATTAAACTATGATATAAAATAAAGAAAGACATACATAAATATTTAGGTTTTGGAGTGGGAGCCGACCAAAGGGGAAGGGGTAATCAGGGGTTTCTTCGGAAGAACAAAGCGATTCAATGGAAAAACATCTAAAAGAGAACTATACGATAAATTTACTTGGTTATTCAATATATTAGAATTATTATTTAGGTACTTTAGGTATTTCCAGTGCTTCCAAATTGTCATTTTTTTGCTTTAATTATTATGGTGAAGAATTTGAACTCCTGCATCTTTATTAAATCAGTCTTTAAATAAAACCTAGTTCGCCTCAGCACAGGAACCTCTAGTGAGGAGGATTATGAAAAACACCCTGAATTGTCTTATATTATTAGTCTTGGAAATTGTTATTATATAAATAGAAAAAGATATGTACTGCAACAATTTTTTTTTTAAATAAACATATAATATATTTATGTGTTCATTGTGTGATGGCAGCCCTGAACTTCTGGCAGGGCCCCATTTACAAGCAATTCCTGATGATTTAGATTTCACAAAAAAATATTATTATATTTTTTATTACCATATCTTATCTTACAATATTTTTATATTTTGATACACATATTATATTATATGGAACTCGTGGGATTGCACCACCCTCCCCGAGATCTGGAGTAAACATAAAAAAATAAGGTTAAATAAGAAGTAAAACCAATACACATTTGTACAAACTTTACAGATGTTACATTATAATTCATATGAAGTAGGGTATGAGGTATGACAAAATAAAATGAAAGAGTGAGGCAACGCGGTGCTAGGGACCCAATCCTATTTTGGACAGGTGTTTAAAATAATTATTTATTCTTGGTAAAACCGATTTAGTTAGAAAATAATAAAAATTCTTTATTCTGTGAGGTTTTTATATTTATAATGTGTTTTCCCCGTATTTAAATGACAATGTTTTCTTAATTGATTTACTTAAATATGTTATGTTGTTTTGGTAGTGTGAACATACTGAGAAGTGGTGAATAAATAATTTTCCTTACTTTATTAATTAATGTTATATTAGGATTATTTAGTTCATTTATTAATTTACAATCATTCAAGTAAATTTTATCTATGACACTTTCTTTCTATATGTAATGGTTTAGGGATGTTGTTGTCAAGCGGGATGTGATTATTCACTAAGAGATATTCTGCAAATTTTGAAAAAGTGCTTTTATTATTATAACTTTGTATATGTTCTTTGAATCTAGTTGAGAAAGCACTTCCTGCCTGCCCGATATAGGTGCCGTTGCAGTCGGCATGGTTACATTTTATTTCATGCCACTATTATTAGGTTTAGGATTTATATTTTTTTATTTTTCTATATGTAAACCACATATTAAAATTTTTTGCAAGTCTGGAATTTCTCCATCCAATATTTGTAAAAATTGCAAATGAGTTCAGAACATCAATATCATTTATTTTTCGTCTGGTCCGTCCCCCGTACAAGTAAATATAGTTTAGGTAAATGGGTTTGTGGTGGTGTCAAACATTGCAACCATGTCATATCGCCATTTGTGCAGAGAGGCGAACACGTCCAACACACATGCAATTATCTCACTAAGTGTTAAAAAAATAACAAGTTTGAATATTAAATTTCTTTAAAATATGATGTAGAATCATCTCCTTTTAGGAATTATCACTAATTTCTGAACACCGTTTATGCGAAAAATATTCACTTAAACCGTAGTGCTTTATTAAAGTTTCATATATTTAAAGTGATTTAAACATTTCCACTTTTGTCTACTTTATTTTGATAAACTGTACTGGCCCATCAATATTTTTTAAGAAATTAACAAGTACTTGAAAAAAGGACACGATCCATTTATGAACAGATTTAGTTCACATCTCTTTTCTTTTTTCATACATAAGTTCAATTTCTAGAAATAACTCGCTAAACAATTAGGTAAATAAGAATCAGTGCTCAGGTTCAACCGGAATAAACCAGAATTCTGCACTAGTTTGTGAAATCCATAGTTAACTTGATTCCGGTTTATGAATACAGGTGACAGAGTAGAACCAGTAATTTTTTTTTTTAGATTGGACTACTACCGGGTGGTAAAATCATTGAAAAAATTATGTTCTTTCTTGCAATTTATTGATAATTAGTTTATTTATTGTAAGTAGAAAAGGTCTTATTTTTTTCATTTACACACTAATATGTGAGAAATTAACCTGGTACCTACTTATTTTGGAGCTGATGTCTGCTGCTATTTTAAAAGGGTCAGTGATAAGCTCACATATTTTCAATCCCTCGAGGAGTCTTTTCTCTAGTTAGCTAGTAATTTTTAACAAAATATTGTTCTCCGTAATATTTATGTCGGCGATAATGAAAAGAAACAAACACTTTGAAAGAAATGATACAGTTGTACTACCCAAGCCAGGAATACTCCAGTACTAATGTAAACACCCTAACATCATATTTTGGGAATTAGGAATATCTACTGAGATGGAAGGAGGTTGGGTTTTAATAAGTTGGTAAATACAGCAACCAGAGCCAATAAAGGAATATAAGATAGACACATTAAAATAAAAATGATTGAATCATAACAGATAACAATACACCACTACTACGCTACCACTCACTTGAAAAGTGAATTATTGCTTTGTGGTGTTTTATGAAGCAATCACGATTTTCCACCTAACCACAAACCTCAAACGTACATTCCATTTAAATTATTGCAGAACATTATTACTCCACTTGCCAAGCAATTTCTTCAATAAGTTCAAACAAATAAATAATTTACAATCTATCTATATATATACTATATATGTATATATATCTATATATATATATATTTAAATCAATGTAAGTTTGTTTGTTTATTTGTTTGTCCTCGATGTTCTCGAAAATTATTTGGCCGGTTTCGCTTAAAATAGCACATTTAGTTTTTATTAGTGCCGGGAAGGTTTAGAAAGTAATTTGAATGAAATCCACATTATGTAAAACTGTTGCTATAACGTTTTAAAATTAGTATGAAAAACATTGAACATTGAGTGTTATATCTATTGGCTAACCTAAATGAAACATGTTTCATTTAGGTTAGCCAATAGATATAACACTCTGGTTAGCCACAGATTGCATATTCAAAAGAAGGTTTTTTGGGTAGAATATTTTCAAAATGGATAACTCGAGTAGGTACCTACTTAAGAACTTTATGATTTAGACATATTTTGAAAAAATAAACGTTTGGAATGGAATAAAATATTCAAATGAATGTTTCCTTATTTGGAGATAGTTACTTTCGCTGTCAAATCAATTATGGCACCCTAATGACAAGCAAGAATTCACAACATCATAACTTTATATAAACCCGAGCAAGGCCGGGTACACATCAGCTAGTTACTTAATAAAAAATAAAAAACGAAGAAAGAAGTGTAACGAGAGTATATGACGAAGAAGTTTATTTATTTATTCATTTTCGGGACATGAACAGTTAACATTTTTTCATTGTTAAAATTTCAGTTCATTTTAAAAGAAGTTGGGGACGCCCGAGGAAGACATGGCACATTCAAGTGAATCAAATACTTCAGTCAGGTCATGTCAAGAATCAGGATAACAGAAGAGTATGTATGAGACGATGTATGAATATGAATGAAACAAGGAGTGTGTGCCGGAACAGAGCTGTGTGGAGATCTATCCTCCCTGCCCTGCACAAAAAAAAACGCATAATGGTTAGTTAGTTATTCCTCTGATATACCGTTTACCTATTGAGCTGAAATTTATTGATAGAATTGAAATTGTTAAAACTCTCGGATAGAAGACTTATTTCCGACTTGAATTTAAAAAAAAAAATTATTAATGGTATTATAGACAGCCCTGATTTACTTAGCTTAATTATCTTTTATATGCCAACTAGAACTACTCAATCAAAAATTATATTTAATCGTAACAATAAAATCAGAACCGATTCATTTAACCGCCCTAACCATACGGCCGCTATATCATCGTCCAAACGCAACAAACCGTATCCCGTACGTTAGGGTTAAAAAATAACGAAAACCGAAACCCACAAAATGTTGTGATACGTCGTATACATCAAGTTCGTTCCTGCGTTATCGCTTTTAGTATGCCGAGGTAAGCCGAAGCTAACGGATGTGTTCGGTTGTTTTCGTATTCTCCCATACAATTCACGCCGCTAATCAGTGATACTCCAAGCACGTGGAAAAAAATCCGATGTTTTTTTACCTACTTTTTGAAAAATAACCCAAAGCCAGGGCGGTTAAGGGGAACGGCTGTGGTGAATGTTTCATACAATACTGAATTTTGGATTGGAGGCCAAAATACCCATCTAAACTGAATGATCTATTTTTTTTAAATTAAAGGTTTAGTAAATATCTAGTACAGATGAGAAGTATTTTATTTATTTTTGTTTTACCTTATGAAATATAGGCCATTAAAGGAATTAATTTTTCGCGATTTTAGAAGCATTTTTAACAATTATTTAGGGGCTAACGGTGATTTAAATAAAGTTTTAACCAATCTGCTTTGAAAATATAATGAAATATAAAATTTTATTTATTTTTAAATTATTAAAATAAGCATTATGGTGGAATTTAAATTAAATTAAAAATAACCAATTTACGGTGGAACACAAATTTGCCATAAAGAATTTAAAATATCGACCGGAAAAAACCTTTTTTTTTTAAATGTTTTATTTTTATATTTTTACGTATGTTTTATTATTATTTTATTATTTTTTTTAAAGTACGATAAACCCGCAAATAATTTTCTAAGCTGCCTCTAAAATTATGAAAATTGTTTTTTTTTCATGGCACATACTTAAAAAATTAAAACAAAAATAAAGAAAATACTTCTCATCCGTATCAGATATTTACTAAACCTTTAATTAAAAAATAGATCTTTCCGTTTGAATGGGTATTTTGGCCTCCAATCCAAAATTCAGTTTTGTATGAAACAGGCACCGCAGGCAACCCTTAAATACTCGCTTCTACCTAGATTTCATGCAGTTGTTAATATTTTCTCAGAAATAGTAGATGTGTTCAATTGCTCAGAATGTAGATACAAGAAGGCTATAATGGCATACCTCTTCAATAAATACTAATGTGAATATATTCTACTGTAAAATCACTCTTTGGTTATGTTTGCTTGAGCATATTATCATTTACTCAATGTTTACTCCTGTATCACTATTATATAAATATTATCTAAATCATAAATATTTAAAACCCCCTATGGGCGTATATAATAAATAAATACTATTGTATATAGCTATAACTTTGCAATTATTCATAAAAAAAAAATATTAAAAAATTCAATTACACCACTTTATTTTTTTTCCTGCTGGTTTCGGAATCACCATTCCTTCTTCAGGGATAAATATATACTAACATAAATTAACTTTAACTGTAAATTTGACATAAGGATTAATTTATTTATTGTTTTGAAACATTTATAGATTACTAACATTATCATATTTATAAAATTAACAAGTATTAATGATTCAGTTAAAAATGATTACGGGATGCATAGAGCGATGGGACGTTCATGAATGAGCCATTCATTTGTGCCAGCTCATTTTAATGAGCCGTGAGTGTACGGCTCCTGGTATACCTTACCACGGTTCAATTGAACTGTGACTCTTTTTGACAAACCTTGGAACCACTTAAAAAAAGATTGTTCATTTATCTAAAAAGAAAACATATCTCAGGTGTTTGATAGTATTCTTACGCATTTCTACGATGACGCAACTTTAAATAAGGTTCTTTGTTCTAATTTGTTTATATAAAATCATTGTATACGTATCTAATTTCTACAGGGCTAAATTATGCCCACGACTGCGGGACTTGCATTTGATATTTAGCACCATGATGCATCTTAAAGCAGTTGTTTTCAAGGCTTCACACATTCGTGTGTAGAGATAAGGAATAATTACCGCATTTACACGTGTGTAGACACTGTGCAGTATGTGAACGGCGCCTAAGAGTCTGGCATCTGGACATTTTGTATCTACACCTATATGCTCAATACGCTGGTAGCTGGGAGTCGTATGAACTGGGGTATGAGCTCATGAACAGGGAGTCGACTCTTAATATGTGCTGGCTCTTAAATGAGCCGTCGTTCAATTGAGTTGTACTGGTACTGTGACTTCTGCTCTTAACAAAAAGAGTCATGACCTATCGCTAGATGGATAGTTTGATTAAAGAACATGTGTGATGCCTAAAAAATAACAATTTTTCTGAATTTGCTAATCACATAATTTCAAAGAACCATAGTTTTGATAAAGATACTGGCAAAAGTATTCTTCATATTAACAATAAAGGAAAACGAGTAGACAACTTTAGAAATAAATAAAAATTCATTTAGAATAATGAAGACATAATTAATAATCATAAAAATCCCTCCAGCAGTCCTATTCTGAATATGTTCCCTTTTTCCGCACCATCTGTCTCTTTCTCTTCCCCACATTCTTTACTTACCCCCTCCCCGGGAGTCAGTCTTCCACCCCCACTCCAACACCTAATGCATTGACCATGATTTTCTAATAATGTTAGTGTAAGGAGCTACTGTTGCACTAATTTAACAATGTCCATATGTCTAAAGATAGGAAAATTACTAGGACCCTAAGGCAGTTACCGGACGGCCTTAGAGTCGAGAGGTAAGGCTCTCGACTACGAATCCGAAGGTCGCGGGTTCAAATCCCGGCATGCGCAAGTAAATTTTATTTAATTAATTTGTACTGTTTCACAATTAATTCATTTAAAAATAATATATAGTATATTTGCACATGTTCCAGAGTGGAAGATACTCTCAGTATCGCCCTGGTGAAAGACCGCCATTCAGAATTGAAACGTTGCTTGAAATGGCTTTTAACCGTGTTTGGTGACCAGATCTGAATATCCAGGTATTTCCCCACCTTCCTCTACCCCTTCTCCTTCCCCTCCAAAATACCTTCAGCCTCATAACATTCCCCTATTGGGGATGCCATAGTCTCACTGGCTCCAGACGGTTGGGAGCAGTTGGGACTCTTATGAGGTATTCATATAAAAAAATTTAAAAAGTCACATATAAAATCCTTTAATATTCCTGCCTATAAAACCACCTATGTACAAAAAAGTTTTAAGTACAGCGCCCTTGAGGTGATTTTACACACAAACAACGCTATACAAATCATCGAATTATTATTATTATTATTATTTTTATTAATCTCTACCCAGCACCATAAGAAACCCAAAAATCAAAATCTCTTTTAAAATCTAAATCATTAGTCACCTTAAATGCCAAGTTTAACTTATTTCTTATATTATTTCTTATCATGTACATACTACATTTTCAAAATTGTCATGCATGTACTAGGTAGCCGAAAAACCACTATTGTAAATCGTTATTCCAACACAGGCGTATGCCTAGTGGGATGGGCAATATACCAAACAATGAAAAATGCTCAAGTAAAATAATAAAATGAATAAAAATAAGAAAGGAATGGTGATTCCGAAACCTGTAGGAAAAATATTTATAATAAAGTGGTGTGTGAAATAAATATATAATTTCTTCAAATGATTGATAACTTTGTGGCATCATTATTAATTATATAATTGAAAATACACTTTGTATATACCACTTTACTTAAAATATATAAATATTATAAATACTATCCAACTAGCTTTTTATACCAATAATAAATTAAAAAAATATATTTTAAATAACAAAGTTAAAGATAATATTTTGAATAAATCGGGAGTATATAAATTGATTTGGAATGATTGCAACTATTTTTACATCGGAAAGACCTGTAGAAATTTCAGTATTAGGGTTAAGGAACACCTAAGGTGTTTAAATAATAACAACTATTCTGAATTTACAAATCATATTTTAGAAACCAATAATTCGTTTGATATAAATAAAGGTTTAAAAGTTTTACATACAAATACAACTGGTTTACAATTAGATAAATTTGAAATTTTAGAAATAAGAAAAAGTGTTAATAGCGAATTAAATTTAATAAATAATCAAATATTTTTAAAAAATAGCTATCTCTTAAATTTATTTTCATATTAATATTAATAATAATTATTATTATTTATATTTCTAATTTAAATGTATTTTTCAATGTTTTATAATTATTTTGTCATTAACATTTTGATCTGTTACTTACCTACTTTAATTCATTTTGTTTATGCTCATATTTTGTATATTCTTAAATTATTGTTTTTTAAATTTTTTATCATTTTTCTATACTTGAAATTATTTTTTAGTATTCATTTATTCCTGAAGATGATAGCATTGCTATCGAAACATGTAGAAATATTTATATATTTTAAGTAAAGTGGTATATACAAAGTGTATTTTCAATTATATAAAAAATAAATATATATTTAGATTTTTTTTTATTAGTTATTTACTTTCAATATAGGTATTTAAAACACTTTTTGGAAACGACACTCACATGTTAGAAATTTCGAAAGCAGGTTTGCAACTTTACGCTCATATAGTAGGCAATATCATATTTATTTAGGAGTCTAGTTATTTCATTCATATGGATAATGTGTACATGTACATTTTGGTTGTGAGGTTTGATTCCCTGGTATAATTTTTATTTTTTTTTTGGAATGCTGAGATTAAAAAAAAAATCAAATATGTTATATTATATCAGTTACATAACCTAATAGGTACAATGTCTAAATTAACAAAAATAATTTATGAGGGAGGCGTTGTATGGTTTAGGTGACATAGTACAATTACTACCATCACGCAAATGATTTATTATTTTACTTATCTTAATTTAATGACATCTAAATACATTTTTAAATAAATTAATATGATATTAAATAGACTTATCACGCTTGACAATCAGACAGAACGAAGAAACACTGATTTATATTATTCAGTGATGAATATTTGGCTTATCAGGACCGTAGTCACCGTTGTGGACAAGTTCAAGATTTTATCCTAAGCAAATTGCCGCGATTGAAATCGGGACTCTCCCGCCTAAACCAATAAAACAGACCTAGTCGTCGTAGTATTTTTATGTAGGGTCACCGTAAGTTTTAATATAATACGATATCCAAATAAATTAATAAAAAAACTGGATTTATTCTTAAATCAAATTCTGGGAATTTTTAAAATAAACACAGATTTTTTTATGTCTCGTGTACTAAATTTGACGCGTGAGCGTGAGATGATGCGTTGTTTTTCAAGTAATTTTCCGAAGTTACTCAGTTCGAGTGCTGTGTCTTCGCATATATTATTTTATTTGTTGGTAACGTGGTGTATTTTCTATTTTTATCGTCAGTTAGCGTTCGCTAGGTTAGGTGGAGATAACAATCTGCCAAATATTCTGCCAGTATTTTGAAAACACCGACCGGATTCGGTCATTGAATTCACATTTTGAAAATCTGGACAAAGGTAGGGCTGGCATCTTATATAATTTATTTTGTAACTCCTTAATATAATGTAGGATTATAATGGTATCGTTTCATATAGTTATGATACCCCAATGACCTGTAGATAAGTTTAAAGTTTGAATTGCATAACAATAATATTTTGTACTTTGCTAGTCTATTCGTCTAACCAGTTCGCTCGTAAAAGTGGAATGTGACGTTTCGCTGTCAGAGTAAATAATATTTTGGGAATAAAAGTTTTAGGTGCGGTTTCCCGATTAATTACTATTGTGACCCTTTCGATTGATGATTGAATAAGTGCTATTGTTTGTGTGTACTGATATATTTGTATGTGTCGAGTTTAGCCGAAAGATGTCAGCGAAACGATTGATAAGCGGTGGGGCTGTGCGATGGGCCCGCGCAGCCGACACAGCAAACGCGGGGAGGTTGTCAAAGCTGGCTGACGTGATATCTAGAAACATGGCTACGGAAAGACGTTGTGTGACCATTGATGACATCAATCCTCACCTTAAGGTGATGGAATATGCGGTTCGAGGACCTCTAGTCATCAGGGCGGGAGAAATTGAAAAGGAATTGACCAAGGTTTGTAGTACTGCCATTACACGATTCGCGTGATAATAATCGATGTCCGGCATTGGATGACGGCGGTGGTGACCTGTGATATTTAACACCTAACTGGAATATTATAACGAGTGTGATCGATTTTTCAGTTACTTAATAAATGACTGCAAATATGTGCTTCTAATTTTAACGTGACATTTACTGATGGCATTGCAATTTCAATCTGAAATACGTACCCATCGTTTTTGTGTACCAATCAGGCAAATATTGACTTTTTGTTCACACTTTTTCAAATACACAATAGTGTTGATTGACCTGTTTCTGAACTAAACTATCTATCACATCTGCAGATTTTGTTACCAACTTACGAATTGAATGAAAACTCAATCAATATATGCAAAAAATGAAGTTTATTTTGTGCCGTTTATGATAAATTTGTAATTTTGTCCAATTTGTTTTCAGGGTGTTTCGAAGCCCTTCAATGAGGTGATAAAGGCTAACATTGGAGACTGCCATGCCATGGGGCAGGTCCCCATCACTTTTATTCGTCAGGTGAGTTATTGATATTAACATGATTAAATTACTCAATAAGCATTTCATGTTTTTACCGTACGAATCGTGTTTTAAATTACAAACACTATACGATACCTAAGTACATTAGATTTTCCAGATCAATAATTCAATGCTAGTCCATATTTAATATTTATAAAATATCAATGACTTTTTACACACTTGTAATGTACTAAAGTTTCACAGTCAAAATTGTTTTTACATGTCTAAAAATAAATTACTTACAGATACAATTTTTTTGTAGATTAGTAAAATTTTCAAACTCATTATGTGTTAAAAACTTCAAGCAATTTCGTTTCAACGATAAATTTAATTAATAATCGAACAAGGGAATCTATAGGTGTTTGTATTCACTTCAGATAATCTTAAGTACTTATTGGCAATCTCAAAAACTATTAAAACAATATCTAAAAGAATTCACTTATACAATAAACTAATTATCTGTATTAGAAGAATACAGGACAGTGGCGGCAGCTGGTGACTTTTTGCGCCAAAGAGTCTTGTAAAATATTGTTTGAAGATTTTCAGTTATTTGGAGCAATCCAGATGCCCAAATTTCTTCACACAAAACATATCTTTGAAAAATTACAAAAAATCTGGTACAACAATGTAAAAATAAATACAATAAAACTTACTTAGGAAGTTTTGTTTTTTCGATCATTTGAAAACTGAAATAAAAAATGACCCACAAATTAAAAGGTTTTCCCACATGAGAAGGTTTGTTTTACTTTTATAGTTACATTTTTTTTAAATATTAGCTCTCTAGCACAAATACGTCATCAGCAGATGCTCAGATGCTCAAGAAGTCATTATTTATTATCTTCATATCTGAATATAATTTGATTAATATTACTGATTGTCTTATATATTTACGAGCATTTAATTATGTATCTTATTAAGAATTCTATACGTGTACCAGGAGTCTCTGTATATGAAAGTGATAATCTATTCTTGAATTATTATACCGTTATTGAAACGGCAACAACACGTGAGATGTTCACCAATGCTGTACTTTAAGTGGTCTCTAATTCATTTTCATTAACAGTCGACAATGGTGTCATACCGTGCAGTGGTCAATAACATTGATATATTTCTTAACTGTGAGAGAAAAGCACATGAAAAAAGACGAGTATGAACCCAATAGTACAGGAAAATGTGTCAAATTTATGCGATAAACTGAAAACAGTCTAAGAAAGCTGATTAGGTTGCAACAAAGAATGTTTAAAAGAATATTTCTTTGTATTATATAGACCAGAGGTTCCCAACCTTTTTGTGCACATTGCCCCCCTCCCCCACCACCACCCATATATATGTAAACCACATTTCGTCACGTACCCCTATAAAACGGAACCCATTCGAAATATCACTCATAGCATGTATAAAGAAAACGCTGCTGACGAAAATTAATAAATGCTTTTGATTCTTATCGTTCGGAAAGTCACACTCTAATGAAAATTTTTGTCATGAAATCTTATAGGATTTTATGAAACGGAAACTTTGTAGATATCAACAAAAAAAGCGCTGAATTACCAACAGTGTTCATAATAAAATAAGTGCACAAAGTATGCCTATCGCCCAAAATCATATAAAATCGCCCCCCAAAGCACCTTTAACTCTTGATCCTATTGGTCCACATTGGAAATCACTTATATACATCAAAACAGTCTTTGAAACCCTTTTATCTAATAGCATTCTTCAAAATAACCCTAATTTAGTAGGTTCTGTGCGAATTTACAATGTTTGTAAGTTGCACCAATGTAAACATCTTTTGTAGAACCTTTCCAAACTCCTGCAGAAGCCTGGTCGAAAGATGAGGAGCGAAATCCACAATATTTGATTTTTACAAACTTTATCGAAGCAACAAGGATAAAAGATACACAAGTGTTTAAAAAAGACTCACCACCACGAATAAACAGTTCAAAAGTTACTTCCCCGCCCCTCCAATTTAAATGATCATAATATGAAACCCTACTCAATTGACTAAATTGATTCAATGTAAACACATCCAATGAACGCTAATATGTCATTGTTGCCCCGGTATATCTGTTAAGTGACATTTTTGTAACTGTTCAGGGGTTTGGGTTAACAGATATTTAAGTAAAAGTTTTTTTATCACAAAAAATTACCAGTAGTGCATATTTTATAATCTTTTGAAAATTACATCACTTATCTGATATTACC
This sequence comes from Halesus radiatus, assembly GCA_022606495.2. NCBI lineage: Eukaryota > Metazoa > Arthropoda > Insecta > Trichoptera > Limnephilidae > Halesus > Halesus radiatus. Next base: position 96,819 of record JAHDVE020001542.1, on the reverse strand, counting down.
GACGTAATAACAATATAGAGATATTCAACATGTAACAGGATGTCTTTATTACATGATTGGCGGTTTTTGTAATTTTGTCATTTTTGTACACTGATTTTGTAGAGCTGCACCCATAGAATAAAGATTACACACTAGAAGTACCTTCCACATAGATTTAAAGAGAATCCCTTGTGCCTTTGACATAATAACTTTTGCTTCTAACGCATTTATCGCGCTCTCTCTCTCTCACACTTGAATTTTATAATGATGATGAAACATAGTTCTGTATTTGAAATTTAAGGCCCGATTGACCAGACATTTGAATCATGAAACACTCCCACTTGGGTGTATAAAATTATTATTTTTCAGTTCTGTAGCTTGAAAAAATTCACCAGCCACCACTGCTTTATTATACAAGTTATGCATTCGATCACTATGTTTTCAAATTGCCCAATTATTTTCAACGTTTGACCTTGACTGACCAACTCTTTAACAGTTGTTGTTCTGAGATTTTATAATAAAAAAATTACACATATACTTTGTTTATATATATATAAAATATATTTAATGGATGCATAGATTTTCCATTGAAATCTCAGCATTGCTGTTACTGTTCACACCGGAGACCTAGCCAATAATTAGAGTATTCACGACAGTTACGTGGTTACAGAAAAACTAGTTTTACAATGTAGTTGAAGCAAGGTGAAAGTTAGACCTTGTGGCTGGGTACTAGTGACTGTATATTCATGATCTGTGTTAAATTATATGGACAAAGCAGAAATATAATTCATAATGTTAGTAAAAAAATTTTCATGTGATAACATTATTGATTTGCTGATAGGTTGTTAACCTATTGATGTATCAAATTTTGTTTTTACTTTCTAGACTTTTATTTTGCTTTTTATGTGAATACCACACAAGAGTTCCAACTGCTCCCAACTGTCTGGAGCCATTGAGACTATGGCATACCAATTGGGGTATATTGTGAGACTGAAGGTAGTGGGGAGGAGAAGGTTACGGGGAAGAGGAAGGTGGACAAGTACCTGACTATTCAGATCTGGTCACCAAATGTGTGTTTCAGGATTCAGTTAGTTTTTATACAATTTGTTGTCCTTCCATCAAATGCCAAAATATTTTTTTAGGGCATTACGGATACTGGAATCTTGCAGTTTTATAAATATTGATTTTGTTTATTTCAAGGGGAAATTTTTTTTTTTTTCGGATACACTGATTAAAATTGCACTGTGTAATTGGCATGCGACATGGTACGCTGAAGTGGCCGGTAGTTTCCCAATGGGTTAAAATGATTATTATTTTCCAGGTTCTCGCTCTAGTAGCCTACCCCGATATCCTCATGAAAGACTCTCATTTCCCTGATGATGTAAAGCAGAAGGCCAAGGACATTCTTAGTGGATGCAGGTAACTAAAAACTTAAAAATAGTACACTTGATATAAGACAATACTATATTTAAAAATAAAAAATTTAAAAATTGTGATGCAACATGGCAGTTTCATTGTCCGGAGCCAGTGAGGTTACAGCATTCCCCACATCCACTGGGAATATTTTGAGGCAAAGAAAATGGGGGAGCATATCGGGCTGTTCAGATCAGGCTACTAAACATAGCTTTATCCATTTCAAGCAATGTTTTCATTTTAGTATTGGCCACTCATTTGGGAGTTACTGAGGGTATCTTAAACTCTCAAAAATGTTAAAAAATGTATACTAATTTATTAAAAAAAAATAATATAAATATATATATATAGTTTTCTTGTCTGAGTTTTGAACCTGTGTCCTGATTTAATGCTCTTACCACTTTGCGACTGACCCCACCGAAGTTGAGTTTTTATGAATTCCTTATTGGTTGCGTAGACGTTTCCTAAGGTTTCCATTGCCTGACTCCCTCCTCCAGTTGTTAAATGTGTAGTTAGGTCACATCCGAGTTGATCATTTTCAATGTCAATGCCTGGGTAATAAATCTATGCATGTTATATACGTAATGCTTACCCACTTTTCATATACATAGTATACTTAACTTGCAGGCCAATAATGGCATGTTAGACAATTATTGATCTTTGAGTAGAAATACTTTTGAATTATGGTCGAGTTCAATCGCATAAATTTAATTATTCTTGAGCCTTGTGCCACTTTATGACTCACAATAATAATAGGTATTTATTATGTTTTTGTATTACACATTGGATTACTTCACAGTTAATCAACCATCTTTTTAACTATTTGGAAAAATGCTTTATTTTCACAATGGTCCATGTTATTTGTTTCTGTTAAATAATACTTTTACTTCCATCTTGTAATTTTAGAATTTTCATTGGCTTTGTGGTGACATTGGGCTCATTTCATAATGAACACTTTCATTGTCGATAACAAAAAAAATGTTCTGTAACAAAAAAACAGCTAGATAAAGAAATTGCATTACCTTTCACGTTCGTGTAACAATATGCAATCTGATTTGGTAGATTATGTTAATAACTTAATTCTAGATTATGCAACAAGTTCACGAGGATTACTCCTCTTGCATAAATTTTACAACATATCGAAACATAAATTATGTATAAACGATCTAGAAATATCAAGTTCACTGAATCCACATTTGGGCCGGTCTTTCATCAGCTATTTAATTAAAAATTAGAATTTTATCAGATCATTGCGGAATATTTACAACTATAATGTTGAGCTTAAGTTGAAAGCTTAAGCCAACTACTGTATACTATAGCTTAGTCCGGGATAAAATTAGTCCCACAATCGATATCCGCCGTGCTAGTTAGTACAACATGACAGCTGTTATGCTATGAATCTGTACAATTCTGCTTATATCTTTATAATTATGTACATCTAATTATGGTTTGTTATTTGTTATCATATCCGCAATAAATAATATGCAAACATGCTAACAGAACAGACAATAACTAAGTGCGCTCAGCTATGAAGAGTATTAATGTGGATATATATTAAAAAGATAAGCCATGCTTAAGAGCCAACCTTTTTCTAGATATGCTAAGCATTCAAGAGTTAAGTTAATGAAAAACTGAATTGAAACATCAAATAAACAGGCTGGTTTTGAAGGGAATAATCAAATAATTTTACAGAATAAGAAATTCTTGTAAAAAATTACGAAAATAAATTAAATTGCCGCCAAAAGGACATTTTCTTGTGGAAGACAGGTGTGACCTCACGCCTGCCAACCTTTCTAGGCGGTCCCGGTGACAGTTGTTGTTAACGGCCAGTAGCAGGGCCTGCTTAATAAAACTATCAATCAAATGTAGACTGGTTTTGCTATTTTAAATTGTTTTTAAAATCAATTGTCCCGGCCACACACCGCGCCCCCAGCGTTTTATACAGTTTTATACCAACAAATATATATTTTATTAGTCAAAAGGGCAAACGAAATCTTATTTCGGGCCTTGGATTGATGTCTATTGCTTGATGCTCGCTCACACTTGCCTAGGTCATGCGTCGCACGCTTCGCGGATTCAAGACGGAGCTAGTGAAAATATTAACTTTATATATACATGTACAGTGCAAAGATTATATGTATTAGGTACATAATACGAGGTGTGTTCAAAAGAAAAGGTGAATTTTGAATTTTCGCGGGCTGTGTACATTCGATTATCGTTTTTTTTTTTGTTATGTTGGTACATATATGTTTATCATATGTTAGCATTATCAGCCATTTTGGATCAGCGGTTTGTTTTTGACAACTTGAAAGGTTAGTCACGTTTTGTTTTTTCTTCGATTTTTTACTAAAAAAAAATTTTGTAAAAAATCGAAAAACATCGATTTTTTGGATTTTTTGAAGAAATGCTGATAAGGACATAGTAAACAAAGCAAATCTAAAATTTCACTTCAATCGGACTGATGAAGCCTCAGAAAACGAACCTAAAGTAAAAAAATCGAAGAACACACAAAAACGTGACTAACCTTTCCAGTTGTCAAAAACAAACCAGTGATCCAAAATGGCTGATAATGCTAACATATGATAAACATATGTGCACCAACATAAACAAAAAAAATCGATAATCGAATGTACACAGCCCGCGAAAATTCAAAATTCACCTTTTCTTTTGAACACACCTCGTATATTTAGAACAGTATCCCCCTTTGTGAAAATACTCTATTGTCATTTAAAGCTATTTTCTAAAGAATGTTTGTTTTAGCCCATTCAGGTAAATTTTCCATCATTGGCCGCTGTAGTATCCGTGAACTATTATTAGTATTTCCCTTGCGGTGCTGGTATCTAACGTTGTTAAGTGTTCCCGACTATCACCATCTAGCACCAATGTTGCCAACCAATCCTCCTGCCTGCCATCTTAAAGGTAAAGCTTGCGTGTGGTGGATTTGTGCATTCCGAGTTAACTGTGAATACGTGAAGAGTCTTGTTTTGTCAATTTATTAATAAATCCGACATGGGCACAAGAAGCTTCAAATTTAAGAGATTTATGTTGAAGACGATTTTATTGTTGACTTGTGAGAGCTTTTGTCTTGTTCGATTTTCAATGATTATTACAACAATGATTACTTCTACCCATACAGTTTTAACTTAAAATACAAAATATTGACAATCCCAAGTTTAACCCAAGAATTTAATTATTTCCTTATCCTTCTTTAAATTAATGCTTTACTGAGATATTTGTCTAGTTTAATATCTTCATAGTATGTAGGCGTTTCTTTTTTTCTGTTTGCTAGTGAATAAACCCACCAAACCAGTTTAAATACACAACAGGTTTACACTTCAACTAGATATTAAAATAACAATTGAAATCCATTAACCTACCATCCATGAAACAAGTAATCTGTCTCCTAACATTTCAATAAACAAAAACATCAGTTTGCATTATGTACTTACTAATACGTTTTTTTCTGCTATGTATATAAGTATGTACATATGAAATTTATCTGATATAACCTTGAACTTATCTTAATTGCTTTGCATAAAGGTCACTCGGGTTAATTTTGCTATGCTGGACTTCTGCTATGAATATTTTTTGCCGGATATGTGTAATAATTAATTTATTGTGGTTATGACCATGAATAATGATCACACAAAAATGTTTTCCCTCACTACACAGCAATTAGACAAAATAACTGTGCAATTATGTTTATAATTAATCCACACATCAATTGCCACATTTCCTTCTTCTGCTTGACTATTTTATAATTAATATTTGACACTGCACAAAAAAAAACTTATGGAAGCATTTGTTTGAGATTTTCATGGGAAATTTTATTTGATTATTTGACAATAAACATTTCAAATAAAACACATTTTAGCAAAATATAGTCAGTATTTAGTTCAGTCCATTGTGTGCTGAAAGAGGGGTGTTTTAAAATAAATTCTGGGGTATTTCTGATTTTATGTTTTTTTGGGGTGCTGCTTACAAATCTAAGGTTTGCCAACAAAAAAATTTATTGGAATTTGAGTTATAGCAAAAAAACAGTTTTTTTTTATTATAAATAAAAAATTATCAACTCTGCGTAAAATATTCCGTGCTAAAATAATCTGCACAAAATTTCCTCTAATGTAGATCCTTACTACTTTTAACGCCACGTGTACCGTTTAGGCACAAATGTGGGTTGAAGTTGGGTAGTCCAGTAAATTTGTCATCTAAAAGGGGGTTACTTTGCATCAATTGGGATAGTTATGATTTTTTGATATGTTGTATATGATGAAGGCCTAGTGATGAATCCAATTTTTTGATCTCGTCAAACCTCCGGATCTTTGTTAAAAATCCAAAAAAACTCCCTAAGAACTAATTTTTTGGCAAAGAATGTTAATTTGTTAAGTTAACTGAATTTGCTACAAATAAAAACCAAACATTCTCTGTAGACTTGTATCTGAGATTACAGCTGTTCAAAATTTTGAATTTTTTCTGTCTTTCTAATATCCCAAACCTCGTTTTTGAGGTTATTTCAAAACGAGAATTAACTTTACCTCGCATAATCATATTCATGGTAAACCATAAATAACCAAAGAAAAGTAATAAAATTATGTACCCTTTTAGAAAATTTAACTAAAAGAATAATTTGCTGATGCATATGAATGTATATTTAAGCCATAGTGTTTTTCACTGAAGTTCCTTATTGTTAATCATCCACTTTATCAGTTCAATCTGTAATATCGTCTGCTTTCACCCAATCAATAAGAAATTGATTGCATCTCTGTAATTGAATGTGATATTACCTTATGATTTTTCCAATACTCTATTGTTTTTGAAGGTAGTATTACATCATATATATATATTAATAATTCACTTGACAGTTCCATTGTTTACACAGGCAGATAACCTTATAAAGAATATAGCAATAACAACTGATAGTGACGTTTTTTAAGCCACATTATCTCAGATAATCTTTTATCTTAATAATTTTTTTTTAAATCAATTGAAACTATTTCTGCTGAGATGTACTTATTATCACTATACCTTCTTTCAAAATTATTCCTTCGCAAAAATCTCATAATGCATTTATATGAATATCAGATATTTGGAAAAGCACCATTATTATTTGCAATGAATGCATGATAACATAACACAATACTAAGTGTTTAATTGCTGTAAAAGGAAGATGGAATTATCGTAATTTGCATGCTGACTGAAATCGAATCAGAAGACCAAAATTCAATCCACAAGTGAACTATTAAACAAAAACCTTTCCTAACTATGGCTTTTGATGTCCATCTTTAAAATGAACCTTTCCGTTGTATCTATAATCTAATGAAAATGTACTAATAAATCTACAGGATCAACCTCAAATATGTAGGTTATCTTCAGTGTATGTATTTTACTTTACAGAAGCGTATATGTATATTTTTATTAGTTTTGCTATAAATTATCGTAAAACATTTGGATTTCAAATAATGTGCATTTCATACATGTGAATTCCAGTATGTGATTTTAATGTCTATTTTATGACAAAGCAACTAAGAAAAAAAGTCATTGTTTGCTCCTATAAAGTAGCAGATTTGTAGATAACCTACTTTACTTGAGACTCATAGCTATAAAAATAGAAAAAGTGCAATGTTGGTCCCTTGTTTTTGTTGTTATTATTTATTGAATTTATTGGTCTATTTCAGAGGTGGTTCAGTCGGTTCCTACTCCGACTCTCCTGGCATAGAAATCATCAGACGTCACGTGTCTGAATACATCTCAAACCGAGATGGCATTCCCTGTGATTGGGAGAACATCATCCTCACTGCCGGAGCTTCAGATGCCATCAAATCTGTTCTCAAGCTGCTCATCTGTGACGTTAAAGGCAAAAAGCCAGGTAAGGCAACAACAAAAATTATAAATTAGTTAAGAAAGTTTTTAGCACACAATTGTATGTTTAGTGCAGAATAGAATTCAACCCGAGCCACCAGACTTTGGGATAGGTGTAAATTCTAACCTAGAGACCTGGTAACTTAACGATAATAATATTATGAACTCTCTAACTAATTGGGGCCAACTGTGGCTAAGATGTTAGTTAACACTTGGCACTTCATCTGTTCTACACACTATACAAGGAAGATGCTAATCATTATGTTATTGGCATTCTAATTCTAAGTGAACCCCCGTATAAAATTCTTGTATCTCATCATATAAGTGTATGTAACGCTTTATAGAAATACAATATTTAGTTAAAACTCTAACAGCCGCTTTTACCGATGAAATCTGAGCAAAAACAAGTTAAGTAAACGTTTACCTTAATGGAAGATTATTCAATTCCATTTTGGTGTTCACTCGGCGCCAATTGACATAGGAACATTTGTCCAAGTTAAATATTAATTTAAAGAAATATGTACTGCTTTATTGTACATCCTGGAATGTATAACCCAATATTGTTTACTTTTTTTATTTGTAAATGAAGTAATTATTTTGATTGCATTGAACGTTAAATGCTAAGCATTAGGATGGTTAAACTTAAGATACTGCTAAGTAAATATTACACTCAGCTGCATTGGTTATACTGAGATTGTTTGACTCAAATGTTAACTAAGCCGTCGCTCAGTTTAATTCAGAGATTCTCAATGTGGGTGATATTTCCCCCCAAGGGGTGGTAGAGAGGTCCAAGGAGGTAGTGGTGGCCTCAAGGGCAAATGGTTGGCGGTGAAAGGCTGAAATGGGGGGCGAGGGCAACAAATAATTTTAATAAATTTTCCTTATGAATTCAAATTTATCGTAGGTACATCATTGAAAGAATCGTGCAAATAAATTAACTGCAATTATTCTATTGATTTATAGATGGATTAATAGTTTTTTTCTATTTACATTTTATTTACTGTGTTATAACACCTGACCAGGTTTCTCGGGACCTGTTGTCAGGTGAACAATAATGTACTACATAATATAATATGTAAAATATGCGTATAAATATTTATCAAGAGCAAAAAGCATAGTAATGGAGAACAGGGGTAATGAAAAGATATATATATATATATAATCACCTCTTCCCGTAGTATGTTGAGCTAGTAAGATTTACATGACCTTTGTTGATCTACCTTTAACACCGTTTATCTTGGCTCCGGTGGAATACATCTGCACGAGTTGACAACAGTGCCTTAATCATTACCAAGGTTGTCAGTTTGCAACTGACCCCAGTCGGTATGTTCGTCATCAAAATATAAGAAATTTGCTCCAGTTTAACGGTTATTTTTTATTCATTTACTCTCCTTTCGTTGCTCCGATTGATGTATTCGCAGTTTCTAGAAACAAGTTGATCTAAAATGAATGTGTATTCAGTTTCTAGATACAAGTTGATCATATATGTTTTATTAATTTATTCTCCTTTCGTTGCTCCGTTTGATGTATTCTCAGTTTCTAGATACAAATTGATCTAGAAATTAATATGTATGTAGGTACAACGAAGACTGTAAAGATGGGTTAAGGCGTGCGGGGTGAGAGGAGGGGGGGGGGGGAGTTCGTCACACGGAAAGAGAACGCTAACCTACGAATTCTCTCAGTCCCACAGTCCAGCCGCCGGCGTTGTTCACCGCTGAGCCCGGCTTTTCGGCGGGAGGACATGTTGCTTTTTAAATATCACCTCTAGCGTGCTGACAAAATGCAATTAATTTGAGAACAAATTCTCTTATTCAAAATGATAAGGTGGTATTATTTTTGCATAACTTATTCTGTTAAAAAATATGTGGTAATTGTTTTTAACAATCGTATAAGTTACAAAGAAATAAAAATATTCCGTTCAAAGATGAACAATTAACTTTATCAACGGAATAATAATATGAACCTTTCTAATCACAAACATCTCTTTTATTGAGCTAGGTTAGAAATAATATAGTTTTATTCAAACTGTGTTTTATTCAAACTGTGTTTTATTGGCGATATCAAAAATAAATGGAATAAAAATTTTTTATTCCTGAAGATGATAGCATTGCTATCGAAACATGTAGAAATATTTATATATTTTAAGTAAAGTAGTATATACAAAGTGTATTTTCAATTATATAAAAAAAGTGTTTACTGTTACAGTACCTATAAAGTAATCCATTTGTATATAGCTTAGTAAACACTGAATTAAAAAAAAAAAATTAGGTACGTAAATTAAGAATATTGAGAGTAGGATATAAAAATTATGTATGCATTAAGTATTGGAAATAAGCAATACGTAAAAATATATAAGTTTATATTAGATCGCATGAAGTGGAACTATTTTAAGTTTAATAAATACAATAAAATAAATGTATAGAGATTTCATTGTCTGTTAGATCAGCTAATTTGAGTTTCTTCAAGTTAATCTTACAGTCCGACCGACTTGAGCATACGTTCAATTTATTTTTTATTCATTTATTCTCCTTTCTTTGCTCCGTTTGATGTATTCCCAGTTTCTAGATACAAGTTGATAGTTTTTTTTTTATTAATTTTTTCTCCTTTCGTTGCTCCGTTTGATGTATTCTCAGTTTCTAGATACAAGTTGATCTAGAAATGCATGTGTATTCAGTTTCTAGATACAGGTTGATTCAGAAATGAATATGTATGTAGGTACAACGAAGATTTTGAACGTGGTTTGGGCCGGGCGGGGAGAGGGGGGTGGGGTCATCACATGGAAAGAGAACGCGAATCTACGAATTCTTTCAGTCCCACAGTCAAGCCGCCAGCGTTTCTCGGCGTTGAGCAAATAACCGTTGTTCAGAAATTGAACTCTCCCTTATTAGGGAATTCCCTAAAATCCACGGTAGTCGCCCGCTTGTAGCGGGCGAGATGGTGCGGAGCAATACAATAATTATGAGGTCTCTCTTCTTTCATGTAGTGTGTGTATGCGTTGGAAAGACAACAAACTATACACATTTTTGTCAACAGCAACGAAAGAACAGTTTGTAAGGTGGTAGAAAATTGTTAAAATTCAGATATTTTATAATATTCTATAAAGGGAACGGTATAAATAAAATAAAAGTTATGAATTAAATGTTGTATTCACTAAAACACTTAATAATTGGAATTTATATTAATTAGTGCAATTAATATTAATTATTAGAATTACAAATTGTCAGCATAAGAAACTTAACTTTTTTTTTATAAATTTCATTTGTATTTGGTATTTATATTCCAATAAGGTACCTACTTATTAGTGTGAGTTCCTCTCCATTCACAAGTGAATGCTTTTGATAAAAAGAGTTAAAAAAAGTTATGGGATTGTTGTAAGTAGGAAACATATTTTTTCTATACCTACGTAATTATATTCTTTAGTATTATATTGGGTTAAACTATAAGATTTTTTTTTTATAATGTAAGAGAAAATAGTACAATTAATCGCTCATTAGAAGATTGTTTCTTTCGCGTAAAAAATATTTTTGATATCGCCGATAAAACATAGTTTGAATTTTATTTAAAACTAGATTATTTCTAGCTTAACTCAATAAAAGAGATTGTTTGTGATTAGAAAGGTTCATATTATTATTCCGTTCCTTGGTTTCCGCAACAAAAATTTTCAAATATTCCGTTCAAATTTTGCATTATCTAAGTTATATGTAGGTAGGTATTATTCCACGCCGTCATTACGATGTGGTTTTTTTGTTTAATGTTTCATTTGAGATTTGTTAGTATTTTTTCATTCAACTAATAAATTACATTAAGCTACAAAGGAGATCAAATTAATTTGTCTCCTCATTGATGAAGTTAATTGTTCATCTTGGACGTAATATTGATACTAAATGATATGACTAAATACTTGAGTCGGGCCATATCAATCTGAATAACAGAAGAGTATGAATAAGATGTATGAATATGAACGAAGCAAGGATTGTGTGCCAAGACAGAATTGTGTGGCGGTCTATTCTCTCTGCCTAACCCTGCAGAAACGGCATGATGATTATTTATTTATATATGGTAAACTTAAAACAATTTTGTTAAAATTTATTACTTTAAATTTTTTATTATTATTTAAATTGGGGTATGTTGTGCGGCTGATGGCAGAAGAGATAAGAAGGAGATTGGTTAGAGGAAGATGGGGAAGTACCTGGTTATTCAGATCTGGTCACCAAAGACGGCATAAGCCATTTCAAGCAATTTTTATACAAAATCATATATCGTACAGTCCTCAAACAATAAATTTATAATAAACGATTTTTCACAAAAATAACAATTAATCACTATAAATAGCTAAAATCAGCAATTTCCGCCTCCAGACAATTAGGTGAGCGATTATGTCGGTCACCAAAATTATTGATTAGGTGAGCGGTGGTTACAGGTCAAATTCAACTTGTGCCGATTTTATTAATTTTTCTTTTTAAATATTTTTCCACGGTTTTTTTTCTATTATAAATTTTAGTAAAACGGTTTATCGCCAACATTATTTAATAATCATTTTTTTAATACTTCTTTTTAAAAATTTATTTTGCACGGTTTTATTTTTATTATAAATTTTAGTAAAACTGTTTCATCGTTTGAACATTAAATAATGAAAACAAATTATAGCGTACCTAACTCACCTTTATTCATGTGAGCACCGCTCAAGCAAGTAAGACTTTTGTACCCCAAAATGGGGTATGTTGTGAGGCTGATGGGTAGAGGAAGGTGAGGAAGTACCTGGCTATTCATATCTGGTCAAACACGGCAAAAGCTATTTAAGCAATTTCATTTGATTAATTTGTGTTATTTCACAATTTAGTCAATTAACACAACGTATGCCGTAGTCCCACTGGCTCCAGATTTTTTTTTACGTTAAGTCCACATATATGCAAGGCCAATATCATATTTGGGGATGCTATGTGGTAGGTATTTTAAGGGAAAGGAAGGAAGTTCAGGGCAAGAAAAAGGTATGAGGGGTGGGTACGAATCTGGGGGTCAGTGCGTCCAGGAGTGACGTATGAATCCATCCATCCCACTGTCACTGGTACTAGGCAATGATGGGTCGAAAAAGTCTGGTTGGGGAGGTCAAACCTCACCCCATAAACTAGAGCACCCTTGCGAAATCACCAAACTTGGGGTGACCGAATCACTTGGGGTGACCTATAGCAGAGGTGTTGGTTATCCATTAAATGATTCCCGGGGTGGCGGTACCTACACCCGCCTCCCAAATTCAATTTCCTAAGTTGCAAACAGTTGGAACTCTTGTGCAGTATACGCATAGAAAAATCATACAGCATTTCATACATACTTGATTGTTAAGAGGAACGGCTGCGCGGCCTGTTTCATACAAAATTTAATTTTGGATTTGAGGCCAAAATACTCACTTAAGCCTAATGATATTTTTTTAATAAAAAAGTATAGTAAATATCTAGTATGTATATCTTTATCGTATTAAAAGTAATTTATTTATTTTTCTATTACGTTATGAAATATAGGCCCTTAAACGAATTTATTTTTTGCATTTTTAGATGCACTTTTAACAATTATTTGGGGGCTAGCGGTGATTTAAAAAAAGTTTTGGCCCATCTACTTAAAATACTCTGAAATATAATATTTAAAAAAATATATTTTCAAAATAAGCATTATGGTGGACTTTAAATTAAATTAAAAACGACCAAATTGAATCTCCCAGGTTGAAGGCAGTTGGGACTCTTGTGCGGTTGGCACTTTTGTGCGGAATTCTCATAGAAAAATCATATATCATTTCATGCAAACTCTACTGTTAACACCTGGACAACATCCAATGAATCGTTCCGGGGCGGCGGTACCCATACTCGCTAAGAACCAGATATACCAGTTGATAAGCAAAGCACTCTGATTTAAATCGTATCAACAAATGAGCACAGTGAAGGACCACGTGCACACCTTCGATAAACAAAGCGTCCTGATTGGTTCATTCAAATCGGATCAACAAAGGGAAAAGTGTAAAATGTATATGTGATGGAAAAATGGGCGTGGTTTACAGCAAAATCTATGTGACGAAAGTTGATCTTTTGGATCAACGTTTATATGCCTGCTTTGGTATTGAATCAACAAATTCTAACGGATCAACAAATTCTAACGGATCAACAAATTCCTGGCATACCGTCGCGTCTGATCAACATAGTACGAGAGGGGATCTCTATATATATATAAATATATATAAATAAATATAAATATGTTTCTTATGAATAATTTCAGCCGTTTTGATTCCGATCCCCCAATACCCCCTGTACTCCGCGTCCCTGGCCGAGTTTGACATCAACCAGGTGGGGTACTATCTCAACGAGGAGACCAACTGGGGCCTGGACATCCCCGAGCTAGAGCGAGCCCTCACGGAAGCCAGGAAGACTTGCAACCCCCGGGCTCTCGTGATCATCAACCCCGGCAATCCTACTGGACAGGTAACCGTGACTATATATATACAGTAAAACCCCTATTTTACGTTTTTCAAGGGACTGAAAAAAAAAAAACTTAAATGGAGGGAAAATGTAAATCGGGGGAAATGAAAAAAACAACTTTTTTTTTAAAAAATAATCTTTGTTAATTTTTTTGGTTGAAAAAACAATACATATTTTATTTTTATAAAAAAAAAATCATGTAGGTAGATTAGTTGAGTATTGAAAAAAACATTTAATTTTTTTTTATTAAAAAATCATATTTGTTGAATTTTTTTGTATTGAAAAAATATTTCATATATTATTAAAAAAATCATGTAGATTAGTTTGTTTAATTTTTTTTTTATCTAATTCTTTTTCAATTGTATATATACATTTAAAAGTTTCATTGGCGCATTGTCATGTGCGCGTCCATTCACAGCACAGATAGCTAAAATTGAAAGTGGGCGGCCAATCACGGCGTTTCGCGCCGTACGGCCGACCAATCACGGCACGACAGATAAACATGTGTCTTCTGCGCCGACTCATTGTCAAGCGCGCGTACATCACACATTTTGAATATTTTCGACGTAAATTACGGGAAAAAAACGTAAAAATCGGGTAATAAATGTACTAAAATACATCAGGACTGAAATAATAACACGTAATTGGCGGGAAAACGTTAAATCCGGGGACGTGAAATACGGGTTTCACTGTATATATTTAATTTAGTGTTAAGTCTGCATTTTGCCAATAGTTTTAAGGTTTTAATGATTTTCTTTTTGTATCATATTTGTCAGTTAAATAAATCATTAAATATGAACCAAGTAATTCCCAGCTTTCATCGTTACCTTTCTAATTCCTCTCCCCTGGCTCCGGGCGGTGAGATTTATTGTATTACGAAATGAAAGATACGTCTCTGAAGCACATGACGACTTGTAAGGACTTGGGAACTGTGTTTGACGCTCGTTTAACATTTCATGCTCACATCGAAAGGATCTGCAAATCAGCCACAAAAATGTTGGGTTTTGTCATACACGATTCCTCTACATGAGAGAGTTCGGTTTTTACCCATGGCTGTTTCCAACAGCTTTTATCTCGGGAATGCTGGGTATTTGCAGCCTAAGTTCTAGGAGAGATATAGCATTACTACTTATGGCTCATAAACTATTGAACGGTGTATTAGCAATACCTGACATCCTGGCTGAAATAGGATTTTATGTCCCTGATAATTTCACGCGAGGCCGCCAACACAGGCTTCTGTTTCTTCCCAGGTGCAGAACTAACTTACCAATGGTGATGCCTCTGGGAAGACTTACTAGGTTAATTAACTGCCTCGCAGGAAATGTGGATATTTTTCACATGACCTACAATAATTTTAAGCACGAACTTATTATGTTATAACATTATGTTCCTACTTATAACTCTTTGTAGCTATTTTTGTTTTACCTCTGTGTTATATAATTGTGCTAACTATATTTCTGTAATTTTTTATCGGTTTTGCATTGTATTGGTATTTATAACTGTTTTTGCAAAATAAAATAAATAAATATTAATTACAGCATGCAAGTGTGTCTCATAATATAAACTTTGGTAGATACGGTTTCAATTTTAAAAGTAGATTTTTTGCTGTAATCTTTATTTGCCTATGGTAAAATTTTCAAGAATAAATATGTACTATGCATTATCAAAACCAACAATGGAATGGTATTTTGTATACATATTATAAAGTTTCCGGATTTAGTTTAGGACAGTTTTGTTATGTCATCACCAAACATTCCACTTTACAAGTTATTAATTAATTTTCCAACCATTTTCCCCTTTCATTTAATTAACTTTCATCCCACATCTTTGCTCTTTAAATTTAGATTTATTTCACCTTTTCAGCGCATTCCTGCTTTTTATAGGATAACAGTTGTTCGCGGCACTTTTGTGACGTTTATTCATTTTTTAAAAATCAATTTATTTATGTGTTTTTGTTTGTTTTGAAGGTGCTGTCAAGGCAAAATATTGAAGATGTCATCCAGTTCGCTCACAAGGAGAAGCTTTTATTGATGGCTGATGAGGTCTATCAAGATAATGTCTACGCTGAGGGTTCACAGTTCCACTCCTTCAAAAAGGTAATACATAACCTTTTGTCAAACATTTTCAGCCAGCGGTTTAATGACAATGTATATACAAAATATTAGATAATATCACTGAATAAATAATCTGTAGAAGTGTGGTCTCACGGCTATGGATATGCTTGTAGAGATGTGGCGTTCCGGATCCAAAATTCTGCCCGTGTCACTCAACTCTTCAAACATCCTGAAAAAAAAGTTCCTCTTTTGACTGCTTTTTCGATAGCTCCGAAGAATCCCAATTCTGGGTTGGCAGCGAAGAAAGAAAAGGGTGATAGGAAGGACTGAAGAAACAGGAGGATGTCACGGAAATTGAATAGGCCTACCTTGGTTCGTGGATATCCTCTATCTCTTATTCACCTCACTGAAACTTCACTGCAATCCAGAATTGGCCAGTTGCTCCGGTCGCGGCGTTGAACACTTTTTGTTACTGCGCGATGAGCGGTTTGAATTAGAACTAAAATTCGGCACTATCTTCTTCCAGTGACAAAAGGGATCGGATCAGATCAGGGGGGGGGGGAGGTGGGTAGTCGACAATTATGCATTTAAGATGTCAAAACAACTGCCTTCATAGATAACTTTGTGGATCTGCACTTATATAAATCACATTCATTTTCCTGTTTAAAAATCAACTTTATATCATGTAATGATTTAAAACAAAACAGAATCACCAAATCTACCTTAAGCATATTCCACTAATTCTAAATTAAAATTGCACATCACCAAGACGTAATGACATGTCCAGGTCCTCATGGAACTGGGGGCCCCCTACAACACTCTGGAGCTGGCCAGCTTCATGTCCTGTTCCAAGGGCTACATGGGCGAGTGCGGGCTGCGAGGGGGCTATGTGGAGTTGCTCAATGTGTGCCCCGAGGTGCGGGCCGTCCTGCACAAGGCCATCTCCGCCATGCTCTGCCCCACCGTGCTGGGACAGACTGTTATGGACTGTGTGGTAAGTTTAAAAAAATTCTATGTAGCATGTGTAATCACTAGTATCATTTTGTGAATTATTTCGAACAGTGGTCTTGCCGTTAGAGCTTCGTTGTAACTTCTTTTTGTCTTACATGCATCTTATGTTATGAGTAAGGCCTGAAAAATTTGCTGTTTTTTTGTAAATTATTATTTTGGTGAAATTGATTTATTTTTCAACAAAAACGGTGGTATTTGGCAACAAAAGTGGTGTTATGTTCCACTTTTGTAGTTTTCAACAAAAGTAGTACTTTTTTTTTTAAATCTGCTTTATTATGTATTTTTTTAAATCATTTATTTATGTCAAAACCATAAAAAAAGGAATATTTAGAATGTACGATATTACTTATTTTAAAATACCAGAATATAGCGTGAAAAATATAAACATTCGCAGTTATTTACCTGAAAATTGCGAAATTCGTATACAAATAACAAATTTCAAAACAGCAAATGAAAAATTTTCAGGTCTCCACTTCTTTACTAATGTGTAGCTGCAAAAAATCAACTGTAACTAGTTATTACCGGATGGCAGCAACAAAAATGTGTTGATTCAATTAAAAAAAAATTGCATGTTAGCCTTTTAAAACAATACTCTGCCTTATCACTTTTGTGAAAAAAGTTAAGTCAGGTACTGAAAGAGTGCCTCAAGATTTATTTTTGAAATATGATATTAATTGTTATTTTATGTTTCAAGGCTGACCCTCCGAAGCAAGGAGAGCCATCATACGCCCAGTACGCCAAGGAAAAGGCCGAGGTTCTTGGCTCTCTGAGGGTAAGAGCAAAGCTGATTGCCGATACCTTCAACTCCTTTGAGGGCTTCAGCTGCAACCCTGTCCAGGTACGTTTCGCCATGACACTAATCATGTATTTAAAAAAAAACTGTATTTTGTATATTCATCACATCAATATACAGTAAAACTTCGGTTTTATGTCACCCCTATTTCACGTTTTTCCGCTATTCTATTCCCATCAAAAAGCCGCAGTCCCAACTTATTCAAATTTACGATTTTTAAAAATTTCGGCACCCGTTTTGCTTCAGTTTTGCATATGGACCCTATTTGAAGTTATCGCTAAAACCCAAAACGACTATCTGGATCTACATTTTTCTGCAAAGTTAATAAAGCCCCGGCAATACGATAGCGGAGCGAAACTCAGAAGTCACTATCTCCCTCAGTTTATATAGAACTGCAGATGGAAATGAGACAGCAATACACACGCAGTACCGGCGCTACCCCCAGCTGTCAAGTTATTGGTTAAGTTTGACCTAGTACTTGTCAGCGGGGTTAAACCATTGCCTTTACATAAATTTGAATTGATTTCCTAATTATTCACTTTTACAAAAACATTAATTTTGTCAGAATATATCAATATTCTCAAATCACAGCAGGTTCCAGTGTATTTTCGAATAATGATATACGGATGGTTTTTTTGTGAGTTTGAAAGTTATTTTTTTTTAATTTTTATTAAATTCGTTATCTCTTTTACTTACACTTTTAATCATTGTTAAATTACAATTTGTGTTATTGTTTTTACCTAATGTTTTTTTAAACCTTTTATTTACATCTTTAACTGCGTTTCTCAAGCCACGTCTCCTGTGACTGTTTTTTTAAAACATTCACACAAAAAAACAAAACAAAGGGGCGTTACTGTACACATTTTTGTGTTCATTCAGAATGTTTTTGTCTTCAGACACCGATGGAAAACATTCCTCTCGCGGGTGAAGGGGGGAAGGGTTTGTTTCATTTTTTTAAATCACTGCACTATGCGGGCCTATTTATGCGTCCCGTCCGATGGTACTTGGTCATAAATCAGATGCGTTTTTAGGTTATGTGTTCTGAGCGAAATTATAATATAAGTAGTTTGCTTCTGTATCAGTAATAATAATAATTTATTTAAATGTTATGTATTCTCTTATTTTGTCTGCGATATCTAATAGCATTACAGTCCTCGTATTTAAAATACACATTGTGAGGTAAATATGCATATAAGCATGTCTTTTTCTTGTTAGTTTTTATTATTATTAAAAAAAAAACCCACACTAAGAACCTATTATATAGTATATTAATTAGACATAAAATAGGTTTTGAGGTTTTTAGTTTGGGTTTTTTTTTCATAATTAAAAAAAAAACTAATGTAAAAGCCATATAAAAACTTGAAACTATAAATTAATTAAAATGTGTGATTTTACTTCTCCGGTGACTGAAATAGTTGTTCCCCATTGTAATTAAACTAATAAAAAGTATTTTTCATTAATTTTGTGCATATTAAGAAAATCATGTGTATATGCATATTTAATCATCGTGATAAACAACATTCATTGACTATATGCAGTGGTTTACATAAAATATTTCTTATTAATTTTACATTCAATGACATTTATGTTGTTTTTTTATTATTCAAACAATAAACAAAATAATGATATTTTATTCCAACGTATAAAAATATGTAGTACAAGATTATTCTTGAACTCATCTTGTCGTCTACGCAAAATGTGTTGTTTTCATCCAAAACAAAACATTTTAGCAGCAGGAGACGGAATGTGTATGAAAAGAAATGTATTTATGTAATGTTTTGAAAAAACGTTCGCAGGAAAAGCGGCTTCACAATCTAACGGATCGTGGGACGCATTTCGAATGCGCTTTTTATTTAAATTTATACTTGACTATAAACAATGTAAAGTTTTTAAAAAGAAATATCGATTAATGATGAAAAATATTGTATTATTTTGAAATATTAATTAGTTTATCATAATCTGACGGGGACCGGCAGCCGGTAAACGTAGAGATGCCAATATTTAAATGTGGAATATAAGCAATATCAAATTTTGCGGGAAAATGGTGTATTCTTTCGAATTATCATTATTGGTAGATCGGGATCGGAATTTGACAGGCGCGTATTGGCGAGCACCGCGAACTCAACTTTCCCGGAGATATTAAACAAATAAATAGCCATTTTCATGTTTTTATAATAAGTTTCGATTTCCGCAGGAATAATAAGTCGTATTTTTTCATAAAATCTCTTATCAATTGATGATTTTGTGTAGAGGGTATTAACTTTGTCGGAAAAAGTTTTATCAGGGTAAAATTACAAAATTAGTTTCAGGTTGTCATAATTTTGCCACCAAATTCATTTGTAAGTGTTAAAATGAATTGAATTTTCGAAATGTTGTGTGTAAAATCGGAAATTATTTTCACTACGGAAAATATTAGAACACAGGAAATGTATGGAGAAAAAAAGAGACAGATTTTTCAGATCCAAATACGGTTTAATGGTTTTTCAAAGTAAGGAAGTTTTACAGTTTATTCGTATTTGGTATCGAAAATTAAGTAGGTACTTAACAATTCAATTTTTTCATACATTTTTCATTCCCTCAGTTTTACACATTTTTTTATCGTTCCCTTGAAAAACGTAAAAAACGAAGTTTTACTGTATTATTACCTAATCTTATCATTATATTCATCACATCAATATATTACTTGACCTAATCCTTATATCAATTACATCAATATACTTGATCTAAATGATATTATATTATTGATTTTCCGTTTGTTTGATAATGTACTAATGCGGCGTTCTTTTCCAGGGTGCTATGTACGCCTTCCCCCAAATCAAGTTGCCCCCCAAGGCTATTGAAGCTGCTAAAAAGAAGGGAATGCCCGCTGACACGTTCTACGCCTTCGAGCTGTTGGAAAAGTCTGGTTAGTACAAATAAATATGCGCCTATATGAACACTGTTGGTATGCTGGTATTTTCTATCTTCCCGTAGGCTTGGAAAGATGGGCCATAATTACAAGAATATTAAATTAAACTCCATCAAGATGTTTCCTTTTGATAGTCTTAGGGACAAACATGTCTATCATAAAGGGTTCACATCATCGAGGAGTCCTTTTTTCTGCTATATGTTTGAAATGCATTTTCCAGTACTTTTGTCACATTGCCCATAGAAATTTGTGATGATTGGATACTTGAATGAACTCTTATAAGATAGACCTCTGCGAACAGCTCTAAATTGCTACCTAGTCCGCTGAGCATGTGGCGCACCATATGGCAAGGGTTACCAACCGGTCTTCACAAAAAAAATTTGGTCGATATCAATAAATTATGACTGCAAAAATGATAATAATTTACAACCATTGATGAACAAAATAATATCCTGGTCGTAGGACATATGCGAGGTGTGATAAAAAATACGGTGAATAATTTTATTACAACACAGTAATAGCTTACATCAAATTTAAATTAATCTTCTTCAAAGTACTCTCTTTGGCTATCGATGCACTTATCCCAACGTTGATTCCATGATTGGAAGCATTTCTGGAAGGCTTCTTTCGGAAGGGCCTTCAGCTGCTCCATCGTGGCCTTCTCAATGTCGGGAATGGTGTCGAAAGCGTTTCCTTTTATCACAATTTTTATTTTTGGGAAGAGCCAGAAGTTGCATGGTGCTAAATCCGGAGAGTAAGGCTCCGAATGAAATGAGTATGACCTTGACATTCGACTTTGATTGGCGTGCCCTTCTTGGGGCAAGGAGAGCCACTCGTTTTCCATTGGGAACTCTGAATTTTCATCTCAGGGTCATATCCATACACCCAACTTTCATCTCCAATTATGATGTCCGGATCTGCTTTAAGACAATTCTTCAATTCCGTGCAAACTGACGCATGATTTTCCTTTTGTTGGAAGAAATTTCACACTCATTCGTCTCATTTGCAAATTATCAGTTAAAACCCGTATGAGATGTTCAGTTCTTCTGTAAACTCTCGAATACTGAATTGCCTGTTTGAACAAACCATTTTTGCCACTTTTAATGGGTTTTTGTCTGTTTTTGAGGTTGAAGGACGTCTTGACCGTTGCTCGTCTTCAGCCGACTCTTTCCGAGTCTTCAAAGTCACTACATTATCGCCATATACTGATTTTAACATTTCATGAGCTTCTTTGGCACTCTTTTGTAACTTTAGGTTAACGCATTGTTTGAAATCCATGATGCACGGCAGACACGGTAAATATGACATCACCCTTCTGGCTCTGGAAGCCGACTGACAAGTCACAACTTGTTCAAACTTGACACTGACTATATCAAAGGATCGGGCTATCGGGCTTTAAAAATTCACACTGTATTTTTTTATCACACCTCGTAAATAGTTTTGTTAGATTTGTGCTATCTGTTAATGAAGCGGTTTAATGGTCAAATTAATATTTTTAACATTCAAGAAATTTAAAACGAAAACTTTAAGATTCTTATTAGAAGTCAATCAGCGTGAAAATTAAGATAAAAAGTAGCCCTCAACCTCAAAAATGTTGAGAACCCTTGCCATATTGTATCACCATCCTCAGTCACGAGGGCCAGGACTAGAATCCGGAGAGCAAACATATTATTTGGTCAGTACCATAATTCTCCTTTTATATTGAATAAAGTTTTTTGAGGTATCACAAGATCCTATAGATATGTATTCTACTGTCATAGGGAAAAAGGCATTGACAAAAATCACAAATTTAACTAAATATGAGGCAATGAACTCAGAATTTAATAGAGAACATTTCCTCATATTTAGTATAATTTGTGATTTTTGTCAAATAGCTTTTTTTTGCTTATGACGGGCAGGATTGGAATAAGTATTGTTGACGTTAACGTAATACGGTGAATTGTTTTCCAGGAATCTGCATTGTGCCCGGCAGTGGATTCGGTCAAAGACCTGGAACATACCACTTCCGCACCACCATCCTCCCGCAAACTGAAAAGCTGAAGGAAATGTTGGAGAAGTTCTCAAAATTCCACCAGCAGTTTGTTCAGCAGTACAAGTAAATTATAACCGTACATTTTCATGACTTCAAAGGTGCACTTTATGAAATTGTATAGGTACTTTTAATTGATTGAGATTTTAATTTTAAGGTTATAAAATAGAATAATAAATAATGTTCTTTAATCTGTTTGTGCTCAAGTCAAGATGAATGCTGCATGTATATCAAAATCCAGTTGGTATTTCATCAAAACCGGTTTTACACAGCTTAAAAAATGTACAATAGAAAAACAATGTTTTCCTGCATTTGCGTGTTTAAATGAATAAATACATAATCTCCTGCTTCAGTATTTGAAAATACAAATAGGATTATATTTAGTATAACTTAAACCCGTACTATATAATATTATATATTGTGTTGTCTTCTGCAAGTTTGAAAACATTTAAACTAAATTATTATGCCCATGTTTATTGGGATTGTTAAATTTGTGTTCATATTATATATGTATATGTAATTTGTTTGTTTTTTTGCTAATTAGTCTCCTTGTGATAAATATTATTTATATATTTACCTCTCACCATTCCATTTATTTTGTAGTCACCTTAATAAATGTCCATGGGACCTTGTAAGAATATTTGTTATTCAATTTATATTATTGACCTTCTGAAATGTTGTAAGGAACCACCACTTGTGTTTTACATAATATTGTATGTATTTTATTGTGTTTGGTGTTTTTACAAATTTGTAAATAAAATGTTAGAAAATTGTATTCATTGTGCATCTTGACAATAAATTTAATAAAGTAAAGTTTGAAAAAGACATGTATGTAATTAATGAATATATTGTTGTAAACTGTTCAAGTATTACAAATACATAATAGCCTTAGCATTGTTAAGCTTTAGCAAAAATAACCACTAGCTTAGACTAGCAAAATTATGAATCAGATCAGTTAAATATGAAGTTTGTAAGTTTGCATAATGCCAATAATGTTTTAGCAATGAATAAAATTATTACTTTTGGCAATTAACCGCAATAAATGCTTCTTGATGACATTTTAAAATATTTATTTTTATTCTGAATTATCCTTTATTTAATTATTCTATTTTTTTGTCAGTTTTTTGCAATCTAAATTAATTGTAAACGTCGGATAAAAATTGTCGCATTCCGTTTCCTTTTGACAAAATATAAAATTCCATTTATTTATATCATATTTTGACATTAAATTAATGTGATCATATATTTATGAAATATTAAATAACGTACGTAATTACAAATGTATGTATACTGAAGCTACAAATTTCATTATGTTCCCAAATAGAAATATAATATTAACCGAATGAACTAAAATACGAGTTTTAATTATTCCATTCCATTACCTGCTTTCCTCATATTATGTATTAACATCAAAATGCAGCGGAAGACACAAGACCAGCGTGCCTAACTTCATTTATTTTCAATAATTCCACGAGGTCAAGGGCCAAAGGTCAAAGGTCACTGGCCAAAGAAGCAGTGAGATGGTAGGAAGTTAGGAAGACTTCATTTATCATTCTGTCAATCTTTGCAGCATGTATGTACATTGCACATAATGTACATATATTATATTGGCAGAAAGCTTGACTAAATCCATAAATATATAAATCAAATCTCCAAATAAAACAATGCGTTCAATAATCGCACTTTGTCCTTTCCACATGGCCATATTAACTACACCGGTTCCTGAGTACGGGGGGCTTTGTCACATTATTTTTCCCAATGCTACTTGATGTAATTGTTTACATCAGCGTTGGGAAAGGTTTATAACTGCCCTTGCAGTCGAAGTGAGGGCTTGTTTAGTATGTCTATTCACACTAATGGATCAGAATTAAAGACAGTTAGTAGCTTACAAATAATTTATTAAATAGTCTTCTAGTACATAAGACACAATAGTTTTGACTAGTGTGTTGGCAATCCAGTCCAAATCCACATCTTTGAAAATTTTAAATAAGGTCTAAAATCTTTGAATATGTTCAATTATTTATTTCTAGAAATTGCATAAAAAGCAATCTCCGACATTAGGAATGTAATTTTAAGGGGTGGAGGTTTAATTTTATATTAAAACTTACAATATGACAAAGTTTTATGCGCTATTTCTAGTTATGCTTTGTCAACAGTCCAAAATAAGATAATGGGTTCATAGAAGTGAAGAAAAAAACACTTGTTTAGCTACGTATGTAAAAAAAGCACCAGAAAAATACAGTTTCACTTCAAACACTTAATTTATAAAAAGTTCTAGGATTATGAATTAAATAACCAATGGCTTTCAAAAGAGATGAAAAAATACTATTGGCCGATTGTGGCAGTTAATAAAAGCACACTTTAAATTCCGTATATTTCATACAAAATCACTTGTAAGTGTTAAATACCCTTTTGGCATGGAATGTCAACAATATTATGGAATATAACAGCGATGAAGTAATAATATCAAATGAAAATTATCCATTTGATTAGTTTATACAATAGCCACCGATATAATTTTTTATTTTATTTACCTGCAATGTATTTGTGGACGAAAAAGTAAAATTGAATTGGAAAATAATAAAATTTACTAAATAATAATTATTGAATATATTCGATACAACTAGGTAAATGATTAAAAATTATAAAATGAGTAAATATTAATATATCTATGTTTATTGTTTTAATAGCAAAAGGTGTTAATGAAATTATCACAACTTGGGAGTGTTAGTATATATAGTATAGTAAAAGGATTAAATAAAATAAATATGAATTATTAAGTGAAAGATATGTACTATAAATGATTATTAAACAAATATATAATTAAATTACATGCGTAATTCAACATTATTATGCCGCTAGCACTGCCACAGGTGACTAATTAAAGGTAGCAATTTGGTTTCCTCTTATATTATATTAAAAGAAAGCGTTGGGACTTATAACTAAAGAAATAAAATAAAAATGCAGAAATATTACCTTACAGAATTAATTCATTATCGAGTACCTATCAATTAGTCAAATATCCAAAGAAAGTGATTTTGGTTGAGCAAGACATTAAGTTTACCTAAAACCGTCATTTAAGATTTTTATACTTGAGAGAAATAATTACACGTATTAATAAAATTAAGCTTTTTGGGGTTATTCCTAAAGTTATTGCAATATCACCAAATTTTCATAATTTTTTTCCAAACAATATATTATCTGTAATGTTATTCAGTATACTATCATAAAATGTATTATGTTAAATTAATATATTTAAAAATTTACAAATTAAATTACTGGCAAAATCTTGGCATATCATAAAAGTAGACGATTTGTAAAAATTAATATAAAATGTTTCGCTATGTTTTTCATAATTTCAAAAACTACAAAGAAAATCATTATCACAATATCGTTATAAAAGTACCTAATTGACTCCAACTAAATGTATTTACAGACACAAGTCTGGGTTTTCTCTCCTCGAGTACGGTGGCCACACAGCTTTTCTGGACCACACGTAAAGCTCTTCGCTGTCTGTTCTCTCAATCACCTGTTCCTCTCTGGAGTAGGGCCAACTTGCAAACTTTCGTACAGGCGACTTTACCTGCTAACACCATTGCGGAAAATCCCAGCACATAAGTCTAAACGGGACAAAGTATTGGCACAAACCAGCGCGATGGCGCCATTACAAATTATACTTTGTACTTAAACTTGAAGATGAGCCCGTAAAACTAAATAATGTAACTTGTGCAGAATGCCAGAAACTTTTGAACATGTCCATTTAAAGTCAGTCTAATTAATTCATTCAGAAAATTACACAAAAGAGTTACCATCAAATGTCAGTTCTACAGCTTTACTTGAACATGTATATTAAAGAGGAAATAAGAGTTGATATAAAATCCAATACAGACTGTAATTTACACAACTGCGTTTGGCAACTCATTCTAATATCCTATTTAGCACAAATATTTATACAATAAATGTACATGATTATTAACCAATGTAAAAAGGACATACAAATTTCAGTCAAAGATTTTTTAAATTATACATACATTCAAAGATAAATTGGTAACTCAAATGTACACAATAGAAATCTTATCTAATACCATTGCACACAAATTGCGTGTGTACACATGTACATTGTTATAATATCCACATACACTACAATGTATTTCTTTCATTACATACATTAATTACAAAGATTTTAAATTGTATTATAAAAACCATTAAAATTATTTGACGCCAACTCTTTGCATCTAATACCTCCTCGTAACAGCTGTTAAATGATTTAAATATGATACAATACTTTCTGTTGCAAATATCAACACGGCCATATAAAGTACGTATCGTCGTCGATGGAGAAATACCTCCCATGTGTCAAAAATCAAGGAACTAAAAACTGAATTTTGAGTTACGGATTGTTTTTTAAAACAAAAAATACGCTTTGTAGTTTTAGATGCAACAATCATGTTCACAAATAAAAACCTTGGAAGTACAAATAACATTTTATGTGATTTTACGTGTAAAGTCAACCACATGGGAGGTATTTTCCCGTTGACGACAGTATATTTATCCTGTCTCTTAAAAGAACAAAAATTACATAAGTGTGGAGTTGAGTGACCAAACAGAATCACTTGAAGTTTTCTTGCAAATAGTGATTGACTGATTTAGTATTAAATAGCACAATGGCTTTCCTCCCACTGGCAACTAGATACGTCATAATATGAACAATGGCCTTAAAGAGTAAGTGATGTAAGTAAATGATGATAAGTCTATTCATCGATCGGTAAAAGAGAAATGCATCATAACGTACACATTTAAAATTGATCTAATACGAAATCTCTTGTTTGATTAGGTTTAACTATTCACCGGATAAAGTTGATAATGCTGGTCGCCTTGTATTACTCACCAACTGCTAACGGAGCCTCCTTTCGCATTGAACCTGAAATTTTTTTTTTTTAGTACTTGATGGTGAATAACCAATGTTGATAATAAATAATTAATGATTGGCATGTTTACCAGTTAAAGCAGCCGGAGAGATCCCGACAATGCTACCACCAACGCAGCTCTCCACACCTTCTGCAAAGGAATAAAAGGATTTAGCATCTAATTACATATTGAAAATTTATTCAAATAAAATAAAGAATAGGGTACATATGTAGTAATAGATAAGTGTGCCAAATAGAACGAACCTGTAGTGCACGGAGATCCATCTTTCACATGATTGGTCATCGGAGATGTTTCATCACCTGAAAATTAAAATAACAACATCCATTGATTGACAATCGTTTTAAGAGGAACGGCTGCGCTGCCTGTTTCGTACATAACTTAATTTTGGATTTGAGGCCAAAATACCCATCCAAAAAGAATGACATAGGTTTAGTAAATATCTAGCACGCATGAGAAGAGTTTATTTATTTATATTTTAAATTATGAGGTATAGGCTATGAAAAAAAAAAATACTTTCATAATTTTAGAGGCAACTTAGAAAATTATTTGCGGGTTTATTGTATGTTTTAAAAAAATTATCATATTTGCTATGTAAATATGATTATGTAAATAAAAATATAAAAACAAAACTTTAAAAAAAAAACCCTTTTTCGGGTCGATATTTTAAATTATACGAGTATATGGCAAATTTGTGTAAATTGGTCGTTTTTAATTTAATTTAAAGTCCACCGAAATGCTTATTTTAATATTTTTTTAAATTTTTTATTTTGTATTTCATTATATTTTCAAAGTAGACGGGGTAAAACTTTTTTTTTACATTACTGTTAGCCCCCAAATAATTGTTAAAGGTGCCTCTAAAATTGTGAAAAATCAATTCCTTTAATGGCCTATATTTCATAATGTAAAACAAAAATAAATAAATTACTTCTCATCCGTACTAGATATTTAATATACTTTTAGATGAAAAAAAAAAGATCATTAGCTTTAGGTGAGTACTTTGGCCTCAAATCCAAAATTAAGTTTTGTACGAAACAGGCGGTGCAGCCGTTCCTCTTAAGATAGTTTTCTCAATTTTACACTCCATGCTGGGGGTATAGGAATTATTAATTGTTATTGTGTTTAATTTGTGGAACTCCATAATTTTTTTTAAAAATTTATATGAAATCAAATTTAATACATAATGTTATTATTAAGCCCTGGAGATATTTCAGTTTTTTTTAATTATTATTGTGACAGATGTTTCGGCATTCAATAAAACAGTTAAAACCTGCCACCATTAAAGGCAGTAATAACTCACAGAATAAAGATATTTAATTATCACAATTGATTTCTAAGTAAATCTGTTTTTACCAAAAATATTAATATAGATACATATGTGAACTACAGGGAATCTAAAATATCAGGATTATGATTAGTATTTTGTACATCAATGCGTGATCAATAGCTCTACTTATGATATAGTTCTCGGATGGATCATGACAACTGTCTCCTGTAAGGGGATTTTGTATGGCAGGTTAAAGGATGTATGGATGGATCGGCATACCGCTGATAGATCTGTTGTAACTTCTCCCTCTTTCTCAAAACCGAAGTATCTAATAGAAAAAGAGGTTATAACGGATCTGCAGTGGTAGGACCATAATGATTATGCAGTGCGGTGATTTTGTTCAGATAATTACGATTTTCCAGAGCAAAAAGTTTTAGGTTGGTGAACGTTCTGGAAAACGGCAAAAATATGAAAAAACGTACTGCGCAAAGTGGTGTACCAGTTGGTAATGATGATATACTGACCGTGAGGGGTGGTGGCCAGGGAGATATTGTTGGAAGTGAGCGGCGGTGCCGTGGGGGTGGGGTTGTTGGGCAAAGGACTGTCTGCCGAGCGCGCCCTTCCATTGTCCGCTTCTAAAACGGTTAATAAATGCATAACTTGTTATCATAAATAATATGTCATAGCTGAAAGCCCGATAGTGACTTCTATTTGTGTTTCTATTGTGCAATATGGAATAGAAATCTGGCATGTCATGAAGAGTGCACAGCCAGTCACTGGTGTTAAGGGCGAGAGGGACGTAATTAAAAATATTTATTAAATATTTTATAAATTTACATACGCTTAGCATTTATCAAAATCTAATCAGAAATATTACTTTTTCTGACCGTTCTATTGTATGTTTTACAAAATATTTAAAATATGAATATGATTTTTAAAGTGGGGAAAAATATTTTTAATCCTTTCTCGTTACGTTTTTGTAAATAAACTTAACCAAAGATTTATTCCGCATTAAAAAAAAAAAAACATTAAAGTTACATAGTGTTTATGAAAAAATTAAACTACACACTGTTCTTTTTTTTTTAATTTATCTTATCGACATGTTAAAGAAAAACCTTCACAGCATTTTTTAAGGATATTCAACTTTTTAAATGTTTTAGTAAAACATGCGTAGAACGGTCAGAAATGTGTAATATATCTGATTTTATTTTAATGAATGCTAAGCCCATGCAAAATTTAAAAAAAAAACGTTATAAATATTTTTCTCTTTAAAAACACCATGTTTATCGTATTGCACAATAATATTTTCGTTATTTTGAATTTATAAATAATAACTCTCCGACGTCCCTCTCCCCGTTAATACAGCCATGAAGGCAATCTAAGTTAGTAAATCCTTGAAATGAGAATTAGATATCAAACTAACCTGAACGGTCATCCATTGCAACGGGAGTGCTCTCCCCAGATGTAAGGCTGTACCTGAAATTTGGACAAGTAAAATTAATGTGCACCTAATAAAGTCGTCACTCTCAACATATATGCCTTTAAGTGCCTCCGACTAAGTTGCTTGTAGAATCCCAAGAGATAGCATAGGCCAAGGGTTCCCAAAAGATCGTTTGCAAAGCAAAATTTGGTCGATCCCAATAAATAACGATTGTGAATTTTGAAAATAATAGTGATTCCCATATTTTAAATTTACAACCACAGAGGAAAAAATAATATCTTGGTCATATGGAAAATAATTAGTTTTGCTAGATTCGAGCTTATCTGTTAATGAAGTGGTTTAATGGCGGTAAGTGGTAGGCATTGTTAGACAAAGGTGAATTAATGAAAAACTGCATGAAGACTTTTGTATTCTTCCTTGTTTCCCCATATCTATAATAAATTACGAAGTTATATATATATATATATATATATATATATATATATCTTTTATAGATATTTAATCATATTTTTCCCTTTAAAATGAATATTTCAAACTTTCAAAAAGTAAAAAAAAATTTAAAAAATTATAAGATTCTTATTAGAAGTTAATCGCCATGAAAATTAAGGGTCCAGTATAAGACCGCGTATTCACCGCCGTAAGGAATTTTAGTCGGCAAACTCAAAACACGGACCACCGCGAGCCGGCAGCAGGATTGGGGAAATGGGGATAATGTAGACCACGCCGGATTGGAAAAAAATGTTCGGCATATTGACGAAACAAAAACATTTGCTCTATTTTTTTTTTTGTTTATTCGGTGTATAAAAATAAATGAATAGAAGCTTGACAGACTTACCTTAGCAGTTGGAAAAGGGAGTTTTTTTTTTGCCGCTTACTGCAAAGTAAAGCAAGTCGATCTCTTGGTAATAGGATAGGGTAACTGATGAGAATATGTTTTTTTCAATTTATATATAATATATTAATTATTGTCAGTACCCATACAAAGTGCCTCCCTTTTACAAAAGATTTGTTTTGTTACTATTTACATATTTATTTCTTCACAGCATAATCTTTTATTTTTGCTTCGGAAATATTATAGAAATGGGTAACGTGGACGAACTGCTCAGAAATACTTATAAGCACAGTTTTTTGACACAGGGATTTTCATGGATTTTGAATCAAGGAATCCGATTTTCGATTGTCCACTAGGGTATTCAAGGTGGTTGAAATGAATTAGATGCTGTTTTTTATATGGCTGTTCTATCGGTGACTTTGGTTTGTATTAATGGTTAAGTAATCCTACTATTACATTTGAATTGGGAACCAAGATGGAGGATGTAAATTAGGTCCCGTTTATTAAACGGGAATAAGAATTACTTGTCTTTCGATAATTTTTGGGATTTAGAAACGCCCTTCACTATTAATAATAATGTTAATTTCTATAGCGCAGTTTTGTGAAGGTTCACCTCAAGTGCGCTTTATACTAACTAACCTAACCTAATATAATTGTAAAATAACAGATATACTACATAGTATATCTGTTATTATAATATATATACAATATGCAAATTTAAACTATGATATAAAATATTCATGAGCAGGTATTATAAAATAACAACAGAGCAAGAGAAAATTTAATGACATTTTATACATGGTATTTCACTGAATACCAAGGGAATTAAATAACAAGGAGAGAAAACCGCAACTAAATAAGCTATGGAGGATTAAAAGAAAAAATGTCCTGTAATTCTGTTTCTACGTACATGAATTTATGTTTTATGTCGGATAGGATTTTTTGAATAATTTTGTTTTCAATACCCGACTATTGTATACTAAACAGCAGTAAAAATAAAACATAGGTAGATAAATGATTTATAACCCACTCCAGACGCACACAATAAGCTTGAATACAATTCACCAGTAGTCCAGTCAATGAAGGCAATAAGAAAACTGAAATTTTATAATACCTATAACAGGGAGTATTTTCACAAAAGTGCCCTATCTTTCCCTTGTCCCCAACAAAGTAAAGTAGACTAAATATGCTATAATTTGAAATCAAATATGTTTCTTAATAGTGTCCGAGATACAAAGGTTATAAATTATGCAAATTTTTCGTAAGTTGTCATTCTTCGCTATTTTTTAGTGATTTAGTCAATTTTGACAGCAAAGGAGTAATTTTTCGACAAAGGTTATTCACTTTTTTAAAGTAAACCAAACATGCTATAATTTGAAACCAAGTCGGTCTCTGAGGATCTAATATCGTCCGAGATACAGTTGTTCTAAAACACGAAAAAAAAAAAAAGTTTTTTTTTCTGCTATTTTTTTTAGAGTTTTAGTCAATTTTAACAGCGAAGGAGTAATTTTTCAGCAAATGTTAATTAAAGCTTTTTGAAAGTAGACTAAACATGCTATATGAAACCAAATTGGTGTCTGAGGATCTAATAATGTCCGAAATATAGCTGTTCTAAATAATGAAAAAAAATCTATGTTATTTTTATAGTTTTTTTCAATTTTGATCGTGAAGGACCACGATCAAAGTAAATTAATATTAAAGAATTTAAAACCAAATTGATCTCCGGGAACCTAACAGCATCCGAGAAATAGCTGTTCTAAATAACGCAATTTTTTTCTTTGTGATCATTCCTAGCATTTATTATACGTTTTGACGTTAGATTCGAATTCAATGCACCTTCAAACCCCCAAATCTCGATTTTCAACGAAATCGGTAGAGAACTGGAGAAATTCAAATTGGGCGTAGAAATCATACATTTTGATGATAGATTCGAGTTTAGTTCACCCCTAAACACTCTAATTCCGATTTTGAACGAAATCGGTAGAGAACTGAAAAAAAATATATATACCATCGAAATTACGTATTTTGACATTAAATTTGCGTTCAGCACCCCCCTAACATGACTTAAGCCGTTTTCGAACCAAATCGGTGTGAATATCTAGAAATTCAAGATAGCCGCTAAAACTACGGATTTTGTTAGGCACAGATCGGCATACTTATATATGCAGTCGGGGCGTCACGATTGTAAATTACATATTTTAAAAATAATTCGTTCATTCCTTAATTTCGCTTTTGACACACATAACCTTTTAGATCTGTACCACGTCCGTCTGTTCTTTCCAGTGCGCAGGTCTTTTATATTATGCCGTATAATAAATTAATCACTTTTTGGACCATCTTGCATGGAAGAATATTGCAAAGAAATGTGATTACAAAAAAAATATCAAAAATACATAATTTCTAATTTCCGGTCGCAGTCTCCCCAGCTATTCGTTATAAAACAGACATTAATATCGAATTACAAATGGACGTCCGTTCGCTTCGAAGGTTTTCTCTCAACTGATTTGTTCCGGTGGAATCTTTTGTTTTATAAAGATCGCGCGGCGGCTGACGTTTCCCATACAATTTCCCTATGACAGAACTGAATCTAAAAATTCGGAAACTTTGAGTGAATTACACTTAAAATCTAGATTTACTGAATTATTTTTAATAAGCGACCTTGGTTTTTAATCTTATTTCCTCTGAGATTGTGGAAGGATTTTAATTAAACATGTTTATAATGGGTGCAGTTAGCATAACGGCGAAGGCACTGTGGAGCGTTTTACTTAAAATTACAGTAGATATTTCATATATAATGTAAAAGATTACAGTTTTAAAATTTACGTCACTGAAAACCTTAGACACTATCATAACTTCCTGTTAAGAATTCGCAGATAAATTATGTGTTGTATTGCTTACGTTAGCATACTGCGAAGTGACGTTTAGCGCCTTATTTGAGTCTTCCCCCTTAAGATTAAAAAGTAACTTCTAATCTCAAAAAGGTTGGGAACCCTTAGGCTCTTAGGCTCTCTGGGGACTGTGGAGACATTAAAATAATATTTCTAGTCTCTGCTGCCTCACTAACAAATATTGAATTGATAAAGTTATTTAAAATTATTGTAAATTTAAAGATATGCATACATACATATGTTAATAAATGTGTATGTAAAAAAAAATAGCAGCTTACATGGTGTCATCGTTGTGAAGAGTCATGGAGGCGGATTGGGAGGCTGACGGGGGAGAGGTGGGGGATGTGGGGGTTGAGCGCGCAGAGCGGGGGGAGATTGGTGGGGAGTGGCCGCGCCAGAACACTTCCACGCCTAAAACAGATAAATAACACTATAACATTATATGCATTTATTCATTACAAAGTTTATAGACAAAGTCTAAAGGGGATATATACTCATATGTAATATATTTTAGGAAGGGCTGTTAGCTTACCGTCAGCCGTGCGGTGAGAGTGAAGTTCAGGAACTGGTCTGCTGGGAGCTCGCGTTTTTGCTCTACGAGGACGACCTGAACGAAAGAAAAATGAATTAATACTTTACTTTAGAATGTTTGTTCACCTGCCTTTCACTCCGTGTAGGACAAGAGATTCATAATGGCTTTTGGTAAAGATGCATAATATGTGCAATTCAAAAACACCCGATGGAGGAATAAATTTTTTTTTATCAAAAGTGACAGAAATTCACTAATAATACATAATTAAATTAGAAATAAAAATGAAGAAAAAAAATTGTAGAGAGCGGTGATAGTACATATTAGCATCTTCCACATGCACGCTTCCGACGTTCGTTCAAACATCCGCCGATAAGCCACATTGGCCTGTTGGCCGAAACGTTACAATAATTTGGGTTAAAAAATCACCACTTAAACGGGAGGGTCGAAGCATTAATCGACTGATCTCCACGCGGAAGTGTATGTGTAAAGAGATTTCTCAGAGATTGGAGCAAAGTGTGGTGTGATGCATGATACGTCCTAAGGTTTAAAAGTTTTGCTACAGTTTTTACCATAGATATCGTAAGACAGGCATTGTTATGGGTATTTACCAATTTTAAAAGAATTACGTTAAAACTACCCAGAAGATAAATTACTTACATATGGATATGGATATCAGCACAAGAACATCTCACAGCCACCTTAAGACTTGCGATTGGTTGTTCTTTTGAAGATTTGAAATTTAGTACCGGTATTTCTGCATCAGCATTAAGTATACTAATTCCGGAAACATGAAAAGCAAATTTATGAAGTAGGTGCTTAAAAGGGATTATTAATTTTTTTGCCAAAAAATCCCAGTTCTCATGAAAAATTAAAAAAAAAGGAAAAAAATCAATTCCTTTACAAAACTTCACGAGCTGTCATATGCAAGTTTCTATTGGTGAAATAGTAGGTATATAATTCTTTGTTTTGAATTTCCATAAACAGTCAGTGAAAAGCCATTAAAAACATCTAAAAATTGGCACGTGCTCAAACACTTGCTTGGAAAGGCATCGCACGCCAATCGCTGACAAAACCGATACATTGGACTGATAATAGATCTGGGTGTTCAGACTATGCGTCACTTGGCCTTACAAGTACGTTTTGGAGCACGTATTGGAATGAACTGTGATGTGATCTTAGCTCCGAAGCGTAAGTGTAATGTCCGATATTCTATGATATCAAAATGCATTTTTATTACATCATGATAGATATATATATTTTTCATTATCTTTAAGGTTGGGTTAGGATAGGATATGTATGAAATCTATTATTACAATAATGAATTGATTTACAGTAAAACCCCTATTTTACGTTTTTCAAGGGACTGAAAAAAAAAACTTAAATGGAGGGAAAATATAAATCGGGGGAAATGAAAAAAATAATCTTTGTTAATTTTTTTGGTTGAAAAAACAATACATATTTTATTTTTATAAAAAAAAAATCATGTAGGTAGATTAGTTGAGTATTGAAAAAAAAACATTTAATTTTTTTTTATTAAAAAATCATATTTGTTGAATTTTTTTGTATTGAAAAAATATTTCATATATTATTAAAAAAATTATGTAGATTAGTTTGTTTAATTTTTTTTTTCTAATTCTTTTTCAATTGTATTTATACATTTAAAAGTTTCGTTTTGAACGCCACAAATGTGACAACTGCGCCGACTCATTGTCAAGCGCGCGTAAATCACACATTTTGAATATTTTCGACGTAAATTGCGGGAAAAAAACGTAAAAATTGGGTAATAAATGTACTAAAATACATCGGGACTGAAATAATAACACGTAATTGGCAGGAAAACGTTAAATCTGGGGACGTAAAATACGGGTTTCACTGTATTTTTTAGTATTTGGATCTTCTGCATATTTACCTGATTTTAAAGTTCAAAAATTCAATGTACTAAAATTATAATGAATACATAAGCAGTTATTATTTTCAACGCAATTATGACAATGATAGCGAATGCACTCGAGCGTACCTTTGACGAGATGGTGCAGCTGGGTGTGATTGGAGGGCAGGTCAGCCAGGCTGTCCGGGGAGTGACGACCCGGGGGCGCTCCAGCGGCCGACTGGGGCCTCTCGCCCACACCCCCCATGCCCGCCTCTGAGATGCGCCGCCCTCCCAGGGGGGTAGCCTGCACCCATTCAGTAAAGGTTACTTACAAACATCATTTAATGATTACCATAGATAATAGAAATAAGGGAGATGGGTAGTTAACCATTATGAGCATGAAACCATGCGCACAAAAGTTCATCCATACTACTGCAAATTTCATGTACGTACAGCGGTGCCCCGCTTTTATTTCTGCCTACACAACAAATGCATAACTTTCATTGGATCAGCAGCTTTGATAGTTCGTGCAGTTTGTCATAGTTGGAGCGCTTCCACGCCATATCTCCCTTTGTTTCTATTATCTATGGAAATTGCCCATAGTCCTACCACCAAGAGCTCCGTTGTCTGTCACATGCGACGTTTATGAAAAATATGGAGAGGTTAGAACTAAGCGAAGCTATCAGAGTATTTTTACTACCATTCATTTTAAATGGCTTGTAAACAACAAAAGTAGAAGTCATGCATGCATGATATTTCCAAAAAATAGTGGTGAGGTTTCCTGAGAAAATTAAAAGGTTGCAAAATGTCAATAATTATAGCAAGCAACCAAAAGTCTTCAAAGATATCTTTCCACGTATTTCCGGGACACACAAGTTCATAATGTAAACTTACCAGATTCAAGTAATCCAACTGTAGTGCAAGCATTAGTAAAGAAGTTAAAAAATTGGATTAGTAAATGTATAGAGTAATACGAAAATAATTTAAGGGGTGGAGAATTATTTAGATTAGGCTAGGTACCTAAATATGCATGTCATTATATCGAGATCGAACGATTGAGTGAGGGAGATTTCCAGTGTCGGTCAATGCAGAGTTATTGTTTTTGATTACTAAATATTATGTTTGTTTTTTCATTGAACCATTACTCCACTTCCATTACTTGTAGTAATGGAAAGAATTACGTAACATAATTTACTTTTTAAGTATGTCATTCCATACGGGCACGAACTTTTCAAAATCTAACTGATGGACGTCTTGTGGAAATTATCATATTACATACATAGAATCTTTTCAAATCCAGACAAGCTATTGTAGGTTTTTAATTATACAACACAGTGAAAACTAAATTGAAAAGTTTTCCAAGGGACCGGAAAAAAAACCTCTTATGGGGATAAATGGGGACATTTTTCAAATTCAGTCTTCAAGGGACCGAAAAAAGCAAACTCCTTAAGTATGAAAACTTCAAGTGGGAACTTCTTAAGCGAGGTTCACAGTATTTGAAATGCTTGACTTATATTTGCAGGGCATTTTGGTCAAGTTACATTCGGTGATTTTTTATGGGTGACAAATTTATTAGTATGATCAATAATAACATTCAGGATATGGAAATAATTGTAAGTATTTTAGTAAAATAATGAAGGAAAGTAGTATTATAACAGAGTAATTAAAGTTACAAACCGTAGTATGCAAATGAACTGGAAGTGGGGGTGGCGGAGCTGGTCTATGTCTCCTCAGAATGTCCCGACTGCCTCCATCCATCAGCCCATCCATGTCCAGGTCTCCTTCTTCATACACTGCGCGCACAACCGCATTGCACGCCTCGCTGGAAATGTCACAGTGTAACTTATTATTTTATTTTATATTTGATATTGGATTATATGCATTTTTGTCAAGCTGACAAAACTACAACGATCGTGGCTATTATATTCCCAATTCAATTATTGGATAATTATCTATAAATGAAGCAGTTAATTATCCAAATAATCAAATTGGCAATATAATTATTGTATTAAATGTCAGCTGAAATACGAAAATGCATATAATCCGATGTCTATACACTATTATGTACTACATATTGTTTACTACATATTATTTTTATACATTTTTATTCTTATTCGTTTGCATATTTTTTATACTTTATGGGATGTGTGGGATAGCATGAAACTCCTCACATTCCTGAATAAATTATTTATGTAATTATTATAAGTATGCCTTGCTAGGATTATATTGATGGATATTTGGATAGATTCTATTAACCTAACTTGTGTTATATAAATTATGTATATAAAATAATAAATATATACATGGCATATTTGTACCACATTCCACAGCTGTGGTTAATCTCAGTATTTCCCTGGTGAAAGACCACCATTCAGAATCGAAACATTGCTTGAAATGGCATTACCCATGTTTAGTAACCAGATCTGAATAGTCCGGTACTTCTGAAACCTTCCTCTTTCGCATCTCTATCCCCTCCCAACTTTCTTAACTCAAATTGGGGATGCCATAGTCCCACTGGCTCTGACCAGTTGGGACTCTCGAGAAAAATTCTTTAATACAGTGAAACTCTCTTAAGAAGATATCCAAGGGACAGGAAAAAAAACTTCTTATGTGGGGAAACCTTATATGTGAGATAAATTGGGCCATTTTTCAAATTCAAGGTACCGAAAAAACTAAACTTTTTAAGTGGGAACTTCAAGTGAGTTTCACTGTAATTTTACTTTCTATTCCGCAGTAAGTTATCTAGAGAAAGGCTTAAGAAATATTTTTGGCTATTCATGAAGATCTCTAGGTATGCTAAATACATACTTTTTTGTAGAAGTTTCAATTCGGAATGTTAATCAAGTTCAAAAAAGTTTACTGTTATCTCTGTAATGCGTCTTGGCATAAAAAAAAAGCAAGTATATAATCATGCGTCATAGAAAAATAAAGTTTTATTTTAAATAAATAAAAAAATGTTAGGCAAAAAAAAGAGTTTATCACAGGTCATAACAAACATCTACCTAAGTGGAATGACATTAAACTAGCACAAACCAAAAGATCCAGAAATACCAATCTCCAAATTATCAAGAAGAGTAATATCCAGTTTAATCATAATTTAAGTCGCAGAATAATGGTCAATAAATTTGAGCATTTTACAAGTCATCCTATTCAGAAATATTTAAAAAAAATAAAATAACAATATCCTTTGTGAGTATGTCGGACGTCCGTGTGAGCAAATACTCTTAAATGACAATACCTCCAGCTCTTGACGTTTGATGGCAACATGCTACACTAGCGCCCACTAATGGCCCGAATTGTACGAATTGGTTTTTGTCATACATTTTAATATTTTTTTGTGAAATATGTTCTTAATCTTTCGTTATATATAAAAATTAATGTTTGTCTGTCTGTCTGACCTCGATTTTCTCGAAAATTACTCAACCGGTTTTGCTGAAAATAGCAGTTTCTTCTTATCAGTGTCGGGAAGCTTTAGAGAGTAGTTAGTTTGAATGAAATCCAATATGTAAAACTGTTGCTCTAATGTTTTAAAATTAGTATGAAAAACATTCAACCTGCCATGTTGTATTGAGTTTAGCCCATAGATATACAACTCTGGTCAGCCACAGATTATATATTCAAAAGAAGAAGGTTTGTTTGGGTAGAATATTTTCAAAATGGTAAACACAAGTAGGTACCTAGTTAAGAACTTTATTATTTAGATACATTTTGAAAAAATAAATGTTTGAAATGACATAAAATTTTCAAATGAATGTTTCTTTGTTTAGAGATAGTAATAGTTTTCACAAGGTATTACTTTCGCTGTCAAATCAATTATGGCACCCAAACCACAAGCAAGAATTCATAACTTTATAGCTTTATTCCAAAAAATAAAATAATAATTCTGAGCAAGGCCGGGTACACATCATTGAATAATATAGAAATCGAAAATTCAAAAAATAAATATTAGGTGACATACATATGATTTTACTCCTTTTTTGCTCATGTATGTATATAGACTCTAAAATATATATATGTTTAAGAGTCTATTAGGATTATAGTAATATTTAAAGCCTCGCTGCTCGCGCACTGTCTAAATTGTTTACAAAGAAATTAAAATATTTATTACAATAGCAATACAATCTGGAAGCCTATAGTCTGGGGCGCTAGAGGCAGTAGTGTAGCATGTTGCAATTATTTTGATAAAGCTACGCATCTAATCAAATATCATAGACGTCACAATACTGGCAACATGGTAAACTACCGCCTCTAGCGGCCCGGGCTATAGTTCTTTCAGACTGTTTTGCTATTGTAATAAATATTTGAATTTCTTTGTAAACAATTTAGATAGTGAGCGAGCAGCGAGGCTTTAAATATTAATACAATCCTAATAGACTCTTTTAAAAATATATATATAAATAAATTAATAACATTTACTTTTAAAACCACTGTATTTAATATGTAAATATCTACATGTTTCAGAAGCAAAGCTCCCCTCGTCAGGATAAATAATATACCAAAGATAAACAATATAACAGTATATACAATGTATGAGGGTTGTCCGTAAAATAAGTTTCCCTGTTTGCCACGGGCGCGCGGATCGCTGTTACGTGCAATCCGGCAACACTGGATCGTAGCATGGTCTTCCCCCTCCACATCCCCACCTGGTCGAACTCGTTGCGACGCTCAGTGTCGGTTTGGCAGCCGTAAAGAATGGAGCTCCCGATCGCATCGCCCGTGAGATGTGAAGTACGCTGCGTGATTCGTTTTTTGTGTGCCAAAGGCCATTCGGCGACGGAAATTCATTCTCAACTGACAGAAGTGTATGGAGAAACGAGCATGAGTGTTCAAATGGTGCGCAAGTGGTGCAAAGAATTCAAAGAAGGGTGCACAGACATCCATGACGAACAGCGGTCCGGACGGCCATCGGTCAGTGATGAAACGATTGCGAAAGTGGAAGCAGCAATGCTGGCAGATCGAAGACTGACGGTTCGGGAGCTTAGCGAGATGATCCCAGATGTCAGAAAGGGGCATGCTGACGAATGGAATCCATTTTCATCAGGACAACTCTCGTCCGCATACACCATGCTCATTGAGAAATTCGGATGGGAGATCGTCCTACATCCACCATACAGTTCGGACTTGGCCCGAGCGACTACCATCTCCTCGCTGATTTGAGAAACACCTCGGTGGAACGCATGCAAACGAAGAGGAGCTGAAAGAAGAGGTTCTGAGCTACCTTCACGGCCTGGTGGGAGACTTCTATGATCATGGAATCAAAAAGATGGTGATGAAAAAGTGCATCGAAGTCAACGAGGACTATTTAGAAAAATAGCTGAAAGTCTAGCTTTCCAATGATGTATTGCTCGTTGTAAATAAAATGGTTTTCATTGTGAAAAAAATAGGGAAACTTATTTTACGGACCACCCTCGTATATATCGTCGCAGGAAAGCAATAATGCTGTAACCACCACTACCCAACAAAATGCGGTCCCATGACTCTACAATGAAAAATAAGAACTGCACGACATTGGAAAAACTCTTTGTTTTGTCAATATAAGGTTTTGCAATCGATATATAAGCCTGAAAATCCTGCGTTTTTTACATGGCTTTGGCTGTTACAGCAATATTGCTTTCCAGGGACGATATATATTTACATCTTTTGAATAAATATATATATATACATTACCAAAAAAGGAGTAAAATCATACGTAGGTCACCTAATATTTATTTTTGAATTTTCGATTTCTATAATTTATTAAGAATATATTTCACAAAAAATCTATTAAAATGTATGGAAAAACCCAATTACGTAAACTCACGCCGCTAGGGGCGCTGGTGTAGCATGTTGACATCTCAATGTATGGTAAATGCTGCGTGTATTATTATATTTCTACAGTATTTGGTATGAGCTATGCATGAATGTGACCTTTTCAAAATTGGAACCGATGGATGTGTTGAGAAAATTTTGAAAAGAATCTTTTCATGCCTCTAAATACCTACCTACAATATATTTTACCTGCAATTATTTTTATTCTATATTTGAAATGGGGGTACATATTTCCATATATGGCTTGCTTTTGTGGGCCATTTTTAAAAGTGGAACTATGCAAGTCAAGTTACATTCTGTGAATTTTTATGGGCAATAACTAGTTAGAAGTGTATTTGATTCAACAAAAATATAAATGGTAACATTACTCACGTGATATGACTAGCAATGGGCTGTAGGGCGTGTGCTAAAGCCCTCTGGATTACAGAACGTGAAGGAGCCACTCTTCTCAAGGAATTGGAACTTATTCCTCGGATGGCTCCAGAGCTAATTGCCTGGTCCGTTGCAGCTTCGGCACAGGCCTGTAACAATAAACCTTTGTTAGTCAAAGTGAAATAAATTTATATTTAAATATCAATATATTATTATTTAATGTTTATATATTAAACAGGGGTATAAACAAAGCATTTCGTATTAATTTCATTAATAATGACGATACAAAATAATTATACATTTATTGAAGAAATTTATAATTCTTCGTTCATTACCATTTATATATAAAGGTCTTTTCACATCTACCGGTATCGTGCAGTGCAGACACGTACAGTGGCAGGCACGGCAAAGAAGGGAGTATTCACATTACACCGTGCGTGAATGTGTTCATAGATAATATTAGCAACTAATTTTGTCGTGCCTGCCACTTTACGTGTCTGTACTGCGCGGTACTGGTAGATGTGAATTGAACTTTATATGGGTCGTTACAATCTGTCTTCACATGACTTTCAACATTCTTTATTCAAAACCCTTTTTTAAACTGGTTCTACACAAAGAAAAAATTCTTATCTGGAAACCTCATATGTATGTGGATTTCACTGTAGTTGCAATGAACCTAGAAATTCCAGATAGAAAAATCTGTACAAATTTCATGATTCCAGAGCTCATCGTTGAAGAGTTTCAGCTGCCTCAGCAAACAAATTTTCTGCTTTATAGGATAAGATTCATTGCATTACAATAAAACCAACATCCATATAAAAAAATTAAAAAAGAAGTTATGTTTTTTGGTCTCTTAAAGACTGAAATTTAAAAAAAAAAGGCCTAATTTACTCTACATATTCTACATGATTCCCGATAATTCGAAAAAACGGGTAATTTGAAATTATACCAGTATAATTTTGTAAATCTGCACCTTGAAATAAAATAACGGCATGGAGAAAAAACAGCATAAAATTTCGATTTACGTGGTTATATACACTGTCCTAATTCATTTTGAAATTTAGTTTTCGAGATCCCGTGGATTTCAAATTAAGAGTGTTCTACTGTATAAGGTTTTCCCAGGTCCCTTAGAAAATCTGATAACAGAGTTTCACCGTATTTCATTATTTTATTGTTTACAGCATCAATGTACATATATACACATATATTTTACATGAAGGATTCAAAAGTAGGTGCACATACTTGTAGGTGGTGAGAAATTCCTGAATGTAGCAAGTCCGTGGCAGAGTCCAGCAGGCGCGGGAGGGGAGTGGGTGGCAAGGCGCAACGGGGAACATCCGCCTCTTCCAATGTATCACTGAAACATTAATAGCCATTTAATTCTCACATGTTCTAAATTAATGATACATATGTAAAACCATCTATATATCCAGGGCCCGTGATGGTGATT
This sequence comes from Halesus radiatus, assembly GCA_022606495.2. Lineage (NCBI taxonomy): Eukaryota > Metazoa > Arthropoda > Insecta > Trichoptera > Limnephilidae > Halesus > Halesus radiatus. Next base: position 52,926 of record JAHDVE020001542.1, on the reverse strand, counting down.
TTTTCCCTGTCCGAGGGATTGTTTAAATCCATTGGGCATTTAATGTTTTGAAAACCCTTACAGAACAGGTGTCAGACGTGTGGCACACAGGCGAACTGTAGGAGCAGCTGATCCCGATCTGCGAAGAGGGCTGGAGGGGAGGGAGACACAACCTATCGTTCCTTTGCGAAGGGGGAACGAGACCGAGTATTAACGACTTTTGTTTTTTGCACAATATACACTTTTGTGCAAAAATTTCCAACTTGTGCAAAGTCCTTTTGCACAAATTAGAATTCCGGCTAATGTGCTGTGGGCCTTGTCTGTGGTTGATGCGAGGGTCTGGGTTCAGTGGGTGGTGGTAGTCTGGGAGGGGTCTAGGGTCAGCGGTGGTCGGAATGGAGAAGAAGGTAAGTCGGTAGAAGCAGAGCGAGGTAGAGCAGTCGAGGTAGAGAAGTGTTGTCGGTTTGAGAGTTGATGGCAAACTGACGAATAGCGAATAGACGAATATTTTCGCCTTCTATTTATACCCCAAGCAAGGTGCTATCCCGAGCACTGTGTTTGGATTTTCGCGACACTATTGACACATTTCTATGCCGGTAGCATCGCAAAAGTTTTTTCCGACAACACCTGCCTCCTTCGCACCGTGTTGCCTCGCTCTTTCATTTTATTTGGTCATTCTAGCAGTGACGGGACACTCCCCGCCACCTATATATTGCACAATATATTTTCATAAGTTTGCACAGAAGTTTCTTTGGCTAGGGGGGGCCGGGCCAGTTACGAAATTCAAATATTTATTTTCCGCTTGGTTCCGGCCCCTTACAAGTGCCGACAATAGAATTAATTAATCATTTATTCTGGAATGGACCAAGAGGCCCAGATGACCGACACAACAGGTGAGAAGAAGAGTTGTTATCATACCTGGGTGAAAAGACGTCTGCAGAAGCGTTTCGCAATAATCTGTCTTCCAACTGCTTCCACAGCGGCTCAATTCTCTCCAGGGCTGTTTTGCCTCCTCCCAGCACATCGGCTGCGGGAAATCCAACCTTCTGAAGTGATCGGTTGTACTGCAACGCCTGAGAGAGCTCGCCAACTCCTAGAAACCAAAATAGAAGTCAAAATGGAATAGATTAGAGATTTCCCATAACACCTGAAGAACATTTGTCAATTAACGAATGTTTCATGTGTAGAAGAGCTCTTCCAGTTGGCCGAGGACGAGAAGAGGTTTGGCAGGATTCTTTGGAATATTTTTCTTCAAATTGCACAATATTCTTTGAAGAGCAGAGCATGCCAAAGAAGGAGACATAAAGTAAAACCTTCAACATGGTTTTTCAAGGAATCACAGACATGGACAATTGACATGGATTTATTAGTTTCTTATGTATTTAGACATTGCCGATCTGGGAACATACTGCGAAGTTGATTCTTCAGTATGATGGATGTTACATTAGAATGGCTTTACAGTCTTAAGGAGCATTTACAAAGATGAAATTCTTCAAGAACCTTGTATTCCACAATAAGAGTTTGTGTACCTTTATGTGTGAGGTGATTGCGATCCAAGCTGAGATATCTCAGTGACGTGTTCAGGCGGAGTGCACGCGCCAGCAATCTCGCCCCCGCGTCTCCAACTCCGTTGCCCGCAACGTCCAAGCTCGTCAATCCACGCGCAGCTCCCAGGGCTCCCAACAGAGGAAGGAGAGTGCTCTGAAGAGGAAAAACATTTAACATTTTAAATTGTTCGTATTATTTAATCAATGATATTTGTCTTCAAATTTATGGTTTAAGGTGATCCACTTCCTAAAATTCAAACGAAATCACGCACTCTTTACGCAGGTGGCGAAAATGTTGTAATTTCCGCTTAACACCGGTCACATGTTTCGATTTACACAAATAAAACATTACCAAAATACTTATTTTATTTGGTAAAGCACCGGCATAATTATTAAAATGTTTTACGGTCATATTCTAAAAAAACTTAATTAAAAGATTACCAAAAAAATGCCCGGTTAAACGAAAGACCAAGGTGTGTTCTACTTGCAGTATTTAATTAAATCATTTATGATATTTCTAGGTCATCCAATTTTTAAACCAAAAACACATGATTTTGCATTACTTCCCATTGCATAATAATATATATAACCAGACACAACTGAAAATTAGTCATTATCGAATTCTATACGTATATCGACTATTTTCTACAAAAAAATACACATTGATTTCGAAAGATTGTCATTTCATTTAGTGAAGTTATGTTTTTAATTTTGAAAAAGTAGTAAATACAATACTAAATATTTTTTTATATAATAGAGTTCTTCTGTTGGTCGTCGCACAGATTTTAAAAATTTCAAACGAATGTTTTGTTATAAAAACAAATATTTCATATCATCTAATAATACGGTATCATAAATTATTTAATGAAACCGTACTTCAGAAATTCAATCTTACTTTATACAAAATCATTAACAAAAAATTTTGAGCATGTTTTTTGCTACGAAACTTCAATTTTTTACACACTTAATTTACTTAGACGTTGTTAAAGAATTAGATATAATTTGGATTAAAAAAATAAATTTTAATAAATTCACAATCTCGCATTCGCATATTTTATCTAGCTTTTAATTATTTCTAATTTTGAAACTGTCAATTCATGGTGGAATTCCATATTAAAATGAATTTTATTGATTAAAAAACCTTTGTAACTTTTTTCCACTTATTTATTTTCGACCGGACTGGTTTCACCCTATCACGGGCATCGTCAGACTGGCACAATGAATACTAAATCTATGGTATATATAGCATCGATGTCGAGAGTGAGTTCTCCTGCTTTGTAATATTGTTTTCCCGACATTGATGCTATATAAAAGTATATATATAAAGGTCAAAAATTTTGCTGTTGGAAAGGTCCGGATGTCTGACGAGGTTGAAAAATTGGATTTATCATTAGGTCTCCCTCATATAAAATATACCATAACTACAATATGATGAAACCATACATAAATTGATGCAAGATAGAATGTCTCAAATTTCTGGACCATTATTTATTTCATAGATTATTGCAGAGGAATCAATAGATATAATGTTCAAATCGCCAATCCAAGACGCGGACATAAAGTGTCAAAATATGGCATCTTCAATACGAAGTGTCTAAAAACTTGTGGTATAAGTGGAAAACTGAGGAATCTACATAGCATATAGAACCCAAAAAACATATATTTATTTATTTTTAAACATTCAGATTTAGTTTTTTTTTCTTTTATCCCGATTTTCGACAATTAAAGGGATAAAAAAAAAACTTTTACGGGCGTTTCTACTCTTCAACGAATTTTAAAAGACAACCAACAGCCAACCCCTAGTGACCATTTTTCTTAAAATTTGACGTAAAAAATATCGACTTCGGACTCGATTTACTAGTGAACGAAAGCTCAAATCAAAAAAAGTTATACCACAAAATAGACTCCAAATGTGATGTAGATTCACCAGTTTCCCGCTAGAACCACTAGTTTGCAGACACCATGTATGTTGCTTGCCAATTTAGTATAATTTTTTTTTTTTAATAAAATTGTCATGTTATATTTATTTTGAACAAATAAATATTATTTATAGAAAATGCTTTTTTTATATTCAAATCTGCAATCCAAAATCCAAAATGGCAGAAATAAATAAAGTGTTAAAATATAGCGTCTTCAATTGCTTGTCAATTTACTTCAATATTAATTTTGAATCGTCTGTTTTTTTTAAAAAATAATAATATTATTTGTTACTATATGTTTTTTAATTTAATATAAATATTTATTATCAAATCAAAAAACTATCTTTTCAGTTTTGCTATTTGTAGAATTAACAGGAACAAAAAATAGTATTTTTCTGCTTTTCCCTTTTGAATGTAGGTACATATAATATCAAATTTTGTATGAAATAAATCACGGTAGATGCATAATGCTATATTTGTGATTATTTTCCTTTTTATATTTAAGCACTTCCGTGCCCAAGACACAAATGATAACTTATTCAGTAAAACTGCTGGAACCAAGAATTTATCAATAATTTCATCGGAATCACACTATAGAAAATGTCGGTTCCACGGATGGGGGCTTACTGCGGTATTCCCTCTCGCCGGGCGCAATAACTGTTTTTGAGTAAAATAGAAATTCCCGCCCGCTGCTAATATATGGCCTAAGAAGCAGATTCTCCTTTCTTTATAATTTTAGCACATAAAATGCAATTTAAGGTGATGCCTTCCATTGATATGCTCGGTGTAATTTGGTGTAACAGAGTCAAGTTAGCCTTTCAGAAGCTGGGCGTACTGTACAAGGCCTGCTGCTGACCCTGTACAAATCGCAAGTGTGATCCTCTGTGGAATTTGACAGCCACCTCTGGTTTGGAGCCCCAAAATACCTGAAAAAAACCTTGACTTTGTGCAGAAACAGGCAGTCCGTTTGATAGATTCCCCTATCTTAACAAACGAATTGCAATCTTTAGAGCACAGGTGTCAGGTGAGAATGCTGTCTTATTTTACCGGTATTTAAATGGATAATGCTCTGAGGAATTAGCGTTATTGATCACTTCGGCAAGGGTGCATAGTCGGGAAATATACCAATTGCACACCCAACATTTGTGTGCGGTTGACATTTGGGTCGAAAATGGGTCGTTTCTACAACTCGTTCTTGAGTTTAACAGCCCGACTACGGAACGATTTGCCGGCTTCTGTGTGTAAAATAGTGTAACCTTGTTTACTCACTTTTAATTTGCAATCACTTATATCTAAGGAGGTCAGAACAGATTCGTGATCTTGTAGAACTTCCACCAGAGCCTAGAAACAAAAGGATACATTAAAATACTAAACATGTAGATCACAATTAAAACTATCTGTAAGGTTGTCAAACACAATACTTAAGTGTTTCATGGAAAATGTAATGGGAGAAGCTTATACCTGAACAATGGGGGCAGCCAATTGTCTCCGGCCCTGCATACGAGCCACCACCAACCCTCGAAGGGATCGACTCCTGCCTGCTGCTGCCATGACTCCTGCCAGTTCACTTTCAATACCTAATGATAAAAAATTTTAATTAAAAAAAAAATTCGGGTTAGGTATTTTGAACCATGTAATACAAACGTAGCAGATTGTTCAGAATCAGAAAATCATAATCTTTAGAGGGCGGGGATCTTGATTTAACCAAGGAATCTTCATAATGTAGAAGAGTTCTGTTGAAAATATCAGAAACTTTATTAATAATTCATGCAGGTCATACAGTTATCAGATAGATCCAGGTGGGTCAGGCAGCGCACTCCGGGCAGGCAAGCCTCCAGCACAAGGGGCCCCCCGGGAGCCAGGGCCCCCTTAAGGAACAGTCTCAGTCCTACAGCTGCCTCGTTACAAGCCAGGCCAAGCAAAACATTTCTGTAACAAACAACACATTAACAAATTTAACCTTGAGAGGTGAGGCGAGTGAGTTAACGTTTGTGGGGAGTGAGTTTATCTATCGTAATTTTTTATTTATTTTTAAATATACAATAGTGAAGTCGGTAATATAGGTGATTATTCTAAAACTATAAGGAACTGTGCGCAAACGTCCACAGATGCCAAGTCAAATATTTTCATTCAATATGACAGCGTATGAATTTTAAACCCAGACGCCCCAGTGCGTCCATACTCCTTTGGGACTTTTTTGTTTGGACGAACCGTTTCGTCCATACTCACGGAGAGGTTAATTATTTAACTCATATACGAGGTTTGTTCAAAAGTAAAGGTGAATTTTGAATTTTTGCGGGCTGTGTACATTCAATTATCGATTTTTTTTTTTGTTATGTTGGTATACATATGTTTATCATATGTTAGCATTATCAGCCATTTTGGATTAGTGGTTTGTTTTTGACAACTGGAAAGGTTAGTCACGTTTTTGTGTGTTCTTCGATTTTTTACTTTTGAAAAAAATGGATCAAAGAATATGTATTAAATTTTGCGTTAAAAATGGAATAAAGTGCTCCAATGCACTTAAAATGTTGACTGTGGCATTCGGCGAGTCTAATTTGTCTCCAAAAAGTGTTTATAAGTGGTACAAGCGCTTTACAGAAGGCCGAGAAGATGTTAATGACGATGAGCATCCTGGAGTTGCAACCAAGTCAACAAACGAAGAAAACATCGAAACAGTGAAAATGGTTTTGGAAAATCGTCAAATCACTATTAGGGAAGTTGCAGAGGATGTTGGCATATCAATCGGCTCATGCCATGCAATTTTCTGGGATGTTTTGGGCATGAAGCGTGTGGCAGCGAAGTTTGTTCCGAAATTGCTAAATTTTGAGCAAAAGCAACGTCGCATTAGTATCGTTCAGGAGTTGTTGAATGACGTCAACGACGATCCAGATTTGCTCAAAAGGGTCATAACTGGTGATGAAACGTGGGTATATGGTTATGGCGTCGAAACCAAGGCCCAATCATCCCAATGGAAGCGGCCAGAAGAGCCAAGACCGAAAAAAGCATGCCAAGTTCGATCAAATGTGAAGGTTTTGCTCACTGTTTTCTTTGATTACAATGGCGTGGTGCATCATGATTTCTTGCCAACAGGTTGTACGGTTAATAAGGAATACTACAAGGAAGTTATGCAACGTTTGCGTGAAGCAATACGGCTTGAAAAAAAAACGATCGAAATTGTGGAAAAACAAATCATGGATTTTGCATCACGATAATGCACCAGCTCACACATCAATGCTTGTTCGTGATTATTTGGCCAAAAACAACACCGTAATCATGCCTCAACCACCGTATTCACCAGATTTGGCTCCTGCGACTTTTTCCTATTCCTGAAACTGAAGAGACCAATGAAAGGAAAGCATTTTGCCACAATTGATGAGATAAAGTCAGAATCGAAGAACGAGCTGATGGCCATACCGAAAAGCGCATTCCAGAAGTGCTTCTAGGATTGGAAGAAGCGCTGGCATAAGTGCATTATATCTGAGGGGGATTACTTTGAAGGGGAGAAAATAGATATTGATGAATAAATAAATACTCGAAAAAATTCGAAATACACCTTTTCTTTTGAACAAACCTCGTATAGTGTGAATTATGTAAGCATACAATGAAAAGTGGCCAAGTCAAAGTCATCGTTTTTTGACAGATTGAGATTGAGGATTTTTGCATGGATGTAGGCTCATAGTTTTGCAAGTTAGGATACTTTTAAATTAAAGTATATTTTGTTTCATATATGTAAAAAATATTTTGACTTGCGAAGCTGTGAGTTTGTGTCTATGCAAAGGACTTCAGTCTTAGTCGGCCAACGGACAGAAATCCTGACTTGGCCACTTTTCATTGGATGCTCATGAAGTCCACTATGCATGGAGGATTTATTATTAGATTTGGGACAGCAGATGCATCGCCACTACCTTCAATGGAATGTTGCATTGAAGATCTTCTCACCATTGATAGTTATCAGAAAAACAAGGTTTGATTACCATGTATAATGGTTTAACCTTTTCACTGTTTTCTAAATATGTATAGGAAAATGCTCGTTGTGAGAGTCATAGACTTGTCCGCACACATGAATGGATTTATGTGTGCGGACAAGGTGCACCGATTATTTGCACATAATATGTAGTACATATAATATATACACGTAGTCTGTTATCCTATACACATTGGAAATACAGGGCTTTATAACTTTTTTTATCAGGCGCATAATACGCTCTCTTTGGTCAGGACTTAGTTAGGACATTGTCATATGACTGAATGCTCACTCTGACGGGATAAAAGGCAGTATCCAATTCTTTCTTATTTTTCTACTGGTGCTCTTGGGGCAATACTCAGCCTGCAGGTTGCAGTCTGGAACAACTCTGCGGAAGTGCACTTGTACCAGCCACGTAGATTTCAAAGCCACGCTTTCAAGATTAAAAAAAAAATATTCTTACTTCAGGGCATCCTGTGGCAGACGGCAGTAAGACAGGTCCAGGTGGTCAAGGGCGAGGCAGGCTGTGAAGAACTGTCGGAGGGAGGGGGGCGGGTCGCGGGTGCTGCGTCGGTTGCTCCAGGGGTTGTTGGAGAGAGACAGCCAGCGGAGCTTAGCGCCGCAGCCTCGGAGGAGGGCCCCAAATACCTGGACAAGAAGGAAGTTAAGAATCAGGCGTTTCAGAAGGTTGCCACCTCACCGCTTACGTCTTTTCACATTACTTATCTGAGCTATGCAGGGTAAAACATGCAAACAAGGCTACACAAGACAGCATATAGCACGAAACAGTGGAAATGAGAAAGAGGCATTTCATCCACGCAAATCTATTTCCAAGAAGTGACCAAAACGAGAAGAAACTCATATAATCGGAGCATATTGAAGATAATATTATTATCGTTGTAAGACCTTTTCCGTACATTTGAGAAAAATCTTAATTTATTTCCACCGATGTAAGACTATTGCTGCTGATAAATGAATTCAAACTGTGGCTGTTAAATAGACAAATATTAGATTGAGAAACATATTCCAAATATGTACTTACATTTTCCAGCGTGATTTCCGTGTTTGACAAATTCAAATGTGTTAGCACGTTAGGCTGAGCGAGGAAACTGCAGAGATCCTGTAAAGACGTCATATTAGATAAATATTTGAATAAATTAATTCATTCACTTAGTTTACGAATGCCATTTCCTTAATTTTACATCAAATATTTTCAAACATACATGAATGTCGTCCTTCAGGTTGTTGTTAGACAAGTCTAGATGAGTAAGGGTCTCAAGGTTGTTGGCGTTATCACAGAGCATCACGCCCAGGTTGTTGGCCGCCTTCCCTGTTATGCTGCAGTGAGCAAAGCACAGGTGTCTCAAGCCCGCTTCGTTACTGGCTAAGGCTTGGATTATGCTGATAGCTCCTATAAAAATTTTAAGAGGGAAATATTATATGTAGCAAATGTAATTAAAACACAAAAACAATATTTTAATTGAACAGCTTTAGATGACAGTACAGTGGGAGCCCGTTAATTCGAAATCCACGAAATCTCGAAAACCACATTTCTAATTAACCAATTCCAATGTACAACAAAATTATAAAAATAAAAGTTTTTCCTCGAAAAGTCATGTTCCATGGCCACCCTATCAAATTCAGGTAGGTTGAAGAAAATTCGTAATAATATGACTTATTCTAGTGAAAATTTAATTTTCGTGCCTGATTAGCATCACGGTCGGCCCTTAAAAATCGTAAGTAAATTTGTAAAAATACTAGGTGAGTATTCCACATGTAAATTGAAAAATCGAGGACGATTACTGGCGCAGCCGTCACGTCAAATGCATAACAAATTAAATTATGAATTTATTGTGTGAAAAATAAATTTCTGGTGATTTTTTTTTGAATTATGCATTTTTTCGAATTATCAGGTGTCGAATTAACGGGGTTATACTGTATCAAATGTACACGCTAACTGGTGAATTAGTAATTAACTAACACCATAAGCATAATTTTATAACAAAGTTTACTTAAATAAACCTATCCCCCTGTTAAACTATTAAAACATACCCTTATCTTCAAGAGGGTTGTCTGTCAGGTCTATGGTGTGAAGTGAGGCCGCCGCCGATATGCTGGGCGCAAGTCTGGCGGCCCCGTCGTGCCTCATTCCCGCCCGGGGCCACAGCAGCTCTCTCAGGGCTCCACGCCGTAGAGCCCCGCCCAGCGCCGGGCCCCCGCCGCCCCCCTCACCAGGCCCACATACACCCCTGAACCAGCGGTTGTATTGCAGCGCGCAGACTAGTGCACTTATTTCTCTGGAAATAAAAATTAATAAGAATTCAAATGAACAACAAATACATCGATCTGTTAAGGGGATCAAGCATGAACGCCTTCAAATGAGGAACTCCAGTGAAAAATATAATGACTTAAAAAATTTAAATTTATATAGATCAGCAAACGCCGATTCTGAATATATAACTTTTATTATATGTAAAATTCATAAATCGTTATTTAAAAGTGAATAAAAATCAGGTCATCAAAACACCGTGTTTGGTTGGTACCATTGCATTTGGAACATCTGACGTCACATGAGCATTCTGTTTTTGGATTAGTATGAAAAATTTAATTTTTCGATTTTGTTTTGTATTTTAAATATGTATTTTTTTAGTTTTGGCAAAGATTTAAGTTAATTTGGGTGACTTTATGCTCTATAATTGTCGTTCAATATTAAAAATCTATTATTAATGAAAGAAATTAGAGTATTCATGATCAAACCAATTATCAATACGGATATTATGATAATGTTAATGGTCAATACTATTATTATTCTTTGAGTTACAGTTTCTAAAAAGGTACATAATTTTATTACTTATGTTTAGTTATGGTTTACCATGAATAGAATATACAATTAAGTACGGTAAAGCTCATCCTTATTTTGACGTTTGACATTCTAACCTCAAAACTGATCAAAACTGACCAGACATAGATTTGGAGGGTTTTGGCGGCCTTTGAAAAATTAAAACTTATTTTAATCATGAAAAACAGCTTTAGAAAAAAAAAACGAAATATACTGGTATATAAGTTTGATCGTCATTATTGATAAAAAATAAATAAATAAAAAAAATTGAACTGAAGTTCCTTATTACCAAAATTGACACAAAAGAGGTTTTTATCAACATTACCGGTGATTAGTTGGCTATTAGTAGCACGCCCGCATTCGGCAATGACATTGACTACAAGCTTCATGGTGACTATCCGCTCGTTAGATAAAGTTAAATTTTGCACATAATTAAAAATTATTGCTTTATTTTAAATAAACGGAGACAGACTTAAACTTTACGAAACGGAGTTTCGATAGTTATTCAGAATTGTTTTAACTATTGGTCAAAAAACCATTCGACTCGTACTGTTATTATACTAACAATAATAATAAGTTGACTAACTTAAAAATGTAAGTAACTTAACCATAGAAATGGTTATATTCAAGGCCAACCATCTCCCCAATTATAAACCACACACTCTATTGTTACGTGCAGACAATTTTTTTGTGTCAGTTTTTTACTGGATTGAAAATTTTGTTTAAGGATATTGCATATTCATATTACGACTACAACATAGTCTGTTTTGTGTCAAATTTCATATACAGCTCACGGATACGAGTCAAAATAAATAGAACTGAACTTAGAAATATGGTAAAGGCCTGATAGTTCCATTATAACCTCTATTCTTTTTCATAAACAATACATGTAACAGATTGAGATGTTACAACAGAGCTTTCCAACTGTTTCAATTCAAAATTCCAAACTGTTTCAATTAAATTTAATTATTTCTGAATTATTTGTCTCTAGCATGCAAAATTTTAAAAGGAACACAATTTCAAACTCCATTGACTGCACTACCTACGCATTTTATCATTCAACAAAATTATTCACAGTACGACACAATTCATTGAGCTTGAATGATTTACAACAAGGGTGACATAATGCAATGTGTTATAACCACAAGACGAAGGTCAAAAAACTATTGTTGTGGTTTTTCCAGAAAATTTGTAGCATTGAATTACTGGAATTGCAAAGAATACAAAGGAATTCCAAAATGGTATTGACTAGATTCAAATTAAAAGGTGTGTCACTCTTGTCAACATTTTTTTACTCACTTTGGATCCAAATGTTCAAAATCTCGGAGCATCAATACACGCTGGTTGTGTGTATGGTACATTGTGTCAATATCCCAAGTTACATCCTCCCTAAAATAATAAAAACATATTTCATATTAAGTATTGAAGATCAGCTTTATCTAACAAAATATGCATTGTATATAATATAGGCAATCATGAGATATAATATTGTCAATGGCAATCCGTCGACACTTAATTCACATTTTGGCACTATGGCAGAAGCGGTGATTTCAGACTAACGGAGGGAAATTAAGATTAAGATTCGTAAGACAATTACTCCCTTAGATTGAAAAAATCCTTTTTTAATTCTACCAATTTATGTTTGTTTCCGCCGTCGAATGGCATTTGAGATGACTTATGCAGTGGTTTGCTGTCGACGATAAACTGTCTTACACTGTTTAATGGGAATTATTAATCATGCAGGACTGCGAGACCATTTTATTTCCTACCTTTGTTTTCCATCATTTCATTAAAAATAAGAATCAATCAGTGTTACCATTACACTAAAATAGTATAAGGTAGTAGTATCTACCTAAGTCCAACAATAATATTTACATATAGTAGTTACCTGAAAGGGACTTGCAATAAATCACAAGCAGCTGCATACTGGGCTGAGAATCCCCCGCAGGGACCCCCCACAGTGGTTCCCGTGCCCCGTTCTGCTGCTTCCAGCGCCCCTTGTACTGATATCTAAAATGATTAAATTTATAAATTATAATCTGACACACTAAATTTTTTTATTGTTTCATTAGTTGACATTTTAAATAGAGCAAGCACAAACAAAAAGAAATCACTTCCTTTGGTGGCTTGTCCAACCAGTGGGGAATACCAGAATTTTATAATGGGGTATATAATACTTATTTTGGTGTTGTTACTAATAACAATAGCATAACTACTTTTACATTGTTGTCAGAAAAATGACCTCCGGATGACATTGAGAGAGGCAGTTGTGAGCATCAGAAAACATGGAATATGAATTTATGGGCGCCATCAGTCTAGGTTTAGTGCGGCTATCAATTAAATTAGATGTACATTACTAGGTTGTTGGAAGAAATTGCCACCTGTTAATAAGCCCACCTTTATAATATTATGTATTTGAAGTGTTAAGAATGAATATGTATACCTTAGGGATGATATGTGCAAGGGCAGCCCCCGGGCAGAGGCGCGCCAGGGCTCCTGCCAGGGCACACACTGCCCCCACCACTCGAGCGTCCCCTTCTGATTCATCTCCTAAAAATTATGTCAATGAAACTGAGTTAGAGTCATATAAAAGTACACCAAAACAAGAATGCATGCTTTCATATGGCGACGTTTACTTGTGCATGCGTTTTTAAAGAGTTTTATTGCAGATGTGATTTAAGATTCTCCAGTAACAGTGATGATTGTTTTTTGGAGGTAATCAGACCTGCCTGGGTCTGCCCTGAGTATGAACACTGCAAGGCTGTTCGAAACATTGGTCAAAGGAAGAAGAAGCGCAACACATCATTTTAACCCAAAAATTAAACAACATATAGCTGTATGGCAACTTATGGTGGTTGTTGTAAATGGTGAGATGTTTCTCTTACCGATGAAGAGAGATGTAAAAAATATGATAAGAGATGTGAAGGTTTACCAATTAAGAGGGAGAGCGGCTTTGCATCAGAGTCAAACACAAAGCAGAGATGATTGGGTTGGCGACTCTCCAGTGCTTCTATTTCAAGATAGTGGTAATGGGCTTCAACCTGCAAAAGAGATATTTTGTTTTTATTAACACCATTTTTGCCATGATGTAAGCGACTAGTGTCGTTACAAGACTGTAAATTTTTGTGTAGGTGCTGGATCCAGAGCCACTTTCTTCCGTTGCAGGGTTGTAGGGTAGGTGGATGGTGCTGTTCCTCACGCACCCGGTGGTCTATGTGAGGGGCACTAGTTGGGCTACTCCTCTGCCGGGTCCTGGCCTTGCAGTGACGTCCTCTTGTCTCGAGGACGTAGGCCCAGGACTGGTTCAGGCAGAGGGTGTCAGCGAGGCAGCAAATGATGGAGAGGGTGACGGCGAAGAAAAGACTTTTGTTGATGCTCACAAGTTGTAAAAGTTATGACTGATTTATTTTTCAAAATTGGCCTATTTATTTGGTTTCCCGAATGCTACAAGCATTTTACCCCTCTCCTTGCCGCGGGGGGGACGCGCTTGCCAAACTGACACGCAGCGTATATAGTGAGCCTTAAACTGTCGGGAGCTCATTTGGCCGAATTCTTCAAGCTCGGCGGACGCCTGAATTTCGACATTTAAATGACATTTTAACATGATATTACAAAATAAAAAAGGTTTTGTACTACACAAATTCACTACGATCAGGTTAATTCTAGCTGTGTTTACTGCTGTCAATGTTTTCCCACGTCCAGATAACATAGCGCTTTGTGGCTTCGTTATCTGGTCGTAGGGAGCAATAAACATGAAATGGTTAAAACAAATTATTATTAACAAATTATTATCTCCTCATTACGGCATTATTCAAAAGGTTTATTATGCCGCTTTGAGGAGATTTACAGGTTCAATTTCAACTATAAGAATAACAAGAATAACATGCAAATAACAATCGATAATAATGCTAATACTAAGAATGAAAGGGACTCGCAACACGGTATTTTACCACGTCGGAGTCCGACAATTTTCGAACTTCGATCGCAAAGACGCCGTTCTATTTGTATAAAGAACCTGTAAATTTAGAGACAGTAATTTTTAAATGTTTCGTCACTTCATGACCAATAAGAAACTAAGAAATAAAAATGAAAATTCGACGATCGAACCAATAAGTTTAAACACGTCTGGTACACATGACTTTCGGAGGGGAAAAAAAGGTTTTTGTAGATGATAGAGCTAATTTCAACCCGCAAATAGGTTGACATAAGTTACTTGTTCAGAAGGTTAAGTCTGCATCTTTTACGTTAACTAACACAAGTTACATTGACCATAAACGACACCATTTAAGAGTATGCATCGCGCTAACAAGATAAGTATGGGTTTACGTTAAGAGATGAATACGTAACGCAAACGCAAGAGACTACGCTGGGTTTATGAAAACTGTCAAAATGTGTAGTTTATGGCCGATTTAACTTGCGTTAGCTGACACAAAATATACAGACTTGGCCCCCAGGTCATTGAATGTTTAATATGGATTATTTAGATAAATAACACATGCAATTGTATGTGATCTTACAGCAGTAATGAAGGTTAAAATACATGAGTTTATACAATTAACACAACTGTTTAACTTATCTTGTAACTACTACGCCTGTACGTAAAGTAGTATCAATATTGTATTATTTATATAGCTTATCTTTATATTTTTCCATCACAATTCACCATCAACTGCAAATACATCCTTATCTGCATTGAATAAATAGTTAAAAGTGACTATGTGGAGGAATTTGTTATCACATCAATGATTACTGCTTTAGTCAATTTTACATAATACGCAAATTGAGAAAAGTTGATGAATATGAAGAAGACACATGGTTTTATAAACAGACAATAGACTGAATTTTATAGAATGTTTGTAACATATTTGAGAAAGCTATTACTTACCCTGGCGGGAACCTTCACAGTGAGGACAAACAATCGGCTCGAACAGAAAACCTGTCAAATAACAAAAAAGTTATTCAAAATGTGTTAAGATTTGAGTTACTAGTTCTAAATAGATTCAAAGCAACATACCAGGACTCTATTCTCTGATTTGGTTTTATCCCCTCTGGTTTCAAGGCGCACCAGAGTTTTGAAGAATATCTTGACATTTTTACCGAGCAAATTCGTGAGACTATCTGCAAAATTTGGAAAGAAAACACCTTAATACACGATTATAATAATACGTTTTAAACTAATACAGGTCACTATAGAACTTTTCACCCACAAAAGTGGCACACAACTAACATGGTAAAGGTATTTCAATATATTACGGTATTATTGTTGACAAACCAACCATTCCAATCATTATTAAGCTGTGATTTGGTGGACATCTTTACCCAAATTAATGCGGTAAACCAAACCTTAAAGCTATTTATTGCAATAATGCCACTTCACAATGTCCATTTTACTCTAATTTTAAGTTAACTAACTAAACAACACAACAAAATACCGAACTGGGGCATCCTCCCAATACCGAATTAGTCATGAATTCTAGCATTTTGACAGTAGTTTGACAATATTACAATGTTGCTGTTTGCAAAACGTCAAATCGAGAACGGAGCCTACCTTGTGATGCACAACGCCCCCAAATAAAACATTAATTTTTATTTTTATCTTTAATTAGAAAAAGTATTGAATGTAATCACAAACTTTTTTTATGAATCCAAAACAGTTTTTTTAACGTTTTTGTTTTTCTACTTGAAATATTTTCCATGATCAATATTATGAAACTAGGCATTCTCAAATCAATATCGTCGACAGAATAATATTTTCAGTAACCTACAGGGTTATTTGTATAAAATAATTAGTCTTCCAGACATTATATTTATCTCCTGTTTATTACCTTCACATTACACTTATTATACAAATTCCACAACTCTAATTTACTTTAACCTCCAACCAATACCCATCTTACTTGTTAGATTCTTACACGCCGATTCAGCGTTAGTACAGTCAACTCAATTTAAAGCCGCTACCAAATCAACTGTATTAAGTTAAATTTTTCACTATTTTGATCTTACGCGACGCGTAATATTTACACCGCGATTATAAGAGGAGGGTACTTCTCTAGCCTCATTGTACCAATACCTGTTTCCTAAATTAATTGCATTATTTTTTTAATCTAAAAATCTAGGGGACAACCATAACTAAAAACATGAAAATAAAAACTAATCATTTCATCTTTTGAGACATGTGAGACAAAAAAAAGTTATTTTTACCTCTACCCATTCGTGCTTTCTGTACCGGATCTGAAATAAGCTGATATACTTTCATAAATATAACCACATACTTGCAAATAAGTAGTTATGGGCCGAAGATGGATCCGAAATTAAACATTTTCACAAGTAAACGGATTTTTTACAAAACGGTGAGATTTTTTTATTGACCGATGTTTTTGGATTGATTTTTCAAAAATAATGCTATTTGTAGTTGCTTATTGAAGAAAATAAATTTATCTACGTGTAGAGGAAACAATAAGGGTGAAGCTGGTTACATACAGCCTAAGATAATATCATAATATATATGTGGGGGGTACGCTCGCCATATAATTGTCACAGATCATAGATATATGATAGTACCCGTATGTACCGACTGTATGGGATTGTATGGTGAGCGCCATCGAGAGATATGCCATGCCCACATATTATATTAACTATGTGTAACAGGCATTAGTCTGCGTGAAGCGAATGAAAAAGACAAGGGACGAGGGATATGAAACCAATCGATTTATTAATTGCCCTTTGTAACAAAATAATAGCCTAGAGCCTAGAGGCAAATTTTATTTCTCTAAAGCCTGTGTTTATTTATTTATATTACGTAAAAGTGAGAAATCACAAAGGCCATTATTGTGGTTGACTTTTATGAATTTACTGTAGTAAAAAAAAATAATATACGCTCTGAGCCATAGAAAAATATTTTTGGCGAAAACGCCGAAAACTGACTACAAATTTGTCTGTGTCAAATGTCAGATTGATTTCGATTTTCTGGATCTGAAAGTTTTTCCAATTTTGTACAAAGAAGTCGAAAGAGATCTTATTTATAATTTCTCCCTAATTAATATGAGTTCCATATTTTACATGCTGGTTGGACGGTGTAAGTATTTCATCTCATTTCATTTTCTTTTCGACATATTTTCCTTTTTTATAATCGTAGAAATATGTAAATAGCTGGGCATAAACGATACAATTCTCAGCGGATTGATCTGCTACATAATGTCGAATATTCGAGCTGATATCCAAATAAACTGGCGGTAATCAAACCCATCTGTATACTGCCACCAACGTGAATTTTTTGTATGACTGGATGAAAATGCAGGCCGGTTTAGAAACAGATTTTATCTGTCAAAAAGAAAATTATTTTATCGCTTATTTCACACTAGAGTATGTATTTTTGAGTGCAATTGTTGCACAAGTGTGAAAGCAAAGATCGCTCTCTATTAAGATTACTCTGAAGAACTAAATTTGTCGCCATCAATTATTTTTCATTCACATTTTGCTACACAAAATGTTATAGTGGAGCAAATTCTCTTTGACTCTTTATTTAATGGTATTATTTAGTAGTTTAAAGAGTATTTTTAATTTATCTTCCAGAGTGATCGTAATAGAAACATTTTTGTTTTCAACAGAAAAAAAACGCAACATGGATTCTTCAGACCAGGCAAATGAATTGATTGAAACACTGTGTGCATATCTGGATGCTGGAAAGTTTAAAGAAGCATTAGAATTACCTCAAGATAATAAATATGCTGACTCATTGAAGATATACTCGTGGGATATCATTCCTCAACTTTTGAAGCGAATAGATGATGACACCATCATCCGCTGGCCCGCCTTGCAGAGGTGCTGCGAGAGGCTGCTCTTAGATGTAGCCGATAGAGCCAACGCTGAGGAAGTCTTGCTAGAGCTGATTGAACAAACAGAGGTAGCCAAGAATGATGCACAGTTCATAGCTGTACTTCTGCCCTTGCAAAGCGTCCTTAAACGGTTGGTTACCAAGAGAGGAAGATCACTCGAATGGTGTTTCAACTCAATTGCTACGTATATGGAAACACTGCCTCTTCCAGAAGATTATGACTTTTCAGATGAAGATAATCTTCTGATGGACTGCGATGCAAATGCCAGGCGTCTCCTAAAGATTTATTCTGAACTTCCAACGTTCTATGATTACTTCGTAAAGGAAGCTTTCAGAAACCAGGCCAAAAATCCAGCCGCCAAAAATATCATATTATGTTTTCTGATTGATTTACTGGGAAAGCCAATTGCGCTTTTGGATATGACTCACGGTAAAACGAAAAGTCATTGTCGTGTTATTGTGGAACACATCTTTAAGGATATAAATTATCTCCAACCAAATCTTTTTGCGTTCATCCAATATGTACATACAAAATGTCAACGAAAGCGTGAGAGTTTGCCAATGGACGGCGTTTATGAAGATGCCCCAACAGACATGTTTCTTTTAGAAGAAAAGCTTAAACCGGTGAGCTTGGGTGTTCTTTACTATCTCCTATTAGTAGAAAAACTTCCTGCACCTGCACTTCCACAGGTTTACCAGTCAGTGTTCATTGCTCAAGAGTTATTGTGTTTGAGTGTATTCCTTATCCAGCAACCGCAGAATGTATTGTGCCACAAGGGCTTACTCTTGGCCCAAGCTCTCATTGCTATGCTTCCTGAAGAGTCTCCTAGTACACTTCTGACTCCCGTCTCTCCAGCCATTGCCAAGTCTCTCTGTAACACCGCCGTGTACTGCCCTGCAGAGCCGCTGAGGAAGCTGGCAGTTGTGGCCATAAAGAGTTACATTATGAAATTTCACCATGAAGGACGGTATTTGTTTTTTATGAATTTACTACCGACCTTGAAACATTCTGGAATAAAGGGGTATATAATAACTGTTTACAAGGAAGCTTTCATGCAAGCTTTTCAAGATGGCTACGATGCTCTGTATTGTTTTAGTGGAAGTCATCTTCGTGGAATACTCAGCGGAATCTGTCAGTTACCGCTGGGCGCAGAGACCGATCTTGTGGAGTCAGCCGACCAAATCATATCAACTCTCAATCTATTGAGATATTTAGTGCTTAGGGATGCGGATAACTACACAGGAATTTGGAACAATGTTCCCTATATGAAAACCATCTATTTGAATCCATTACGAAAAGGTCTGGAATTGTCACGGGCCCATTACGAGCAACGACTGCTGGAATTAGACAGAGGTATAACCGAAGAAGAATCAGCAAATCCTATTTCTATCAGTGTGGGAAACTCTCCTCTGGACAATCTCTCTCCTGAGAAGACCAAGGAGGTTATAAATGCTGGACTCAATGCGCTGCATCTCACCGACAGTGTACTGAGTCGGCTCCATGAGCTTATTAATGCAAGAAATCAAGTCTAAGTTGTTTGTATTTAGAGTTATGAATTTAATTGATCTCCGAAATTTTTAAAATGAATTATTATTAATTTAGGTGATCGATAGTCCGGTAGGTGAGTTTGATCACAGCAGGTACTGACGTACTCTCTTTTCAGAACAAGTTGGGCAGTGGAAAGGTCTAAACGATGAATATTATAATTTAAATGGAAAAAATTCATTGTTTTAAGCCTCTTTATTTTATTTATATATTGTCGACCGGTTTCGGTTGAACGCAACCTTCTTCAGGACAGTAAACATATGAACTTTATATAAACTTTATATGTTTACTGTCTTGAAGAACCGAAACCGGTCAACAATGTATAAATAAATTAAAGTGGCTTAAAACAAAGAATTTTTTCATTTAAATTATAATGTCAAGCTATAAAGTATTGCTTCCTTCGATAAATATAAATCTTATGGTTTATAGCTTATTTTGAAAATGTTACCTGCATATTGCATTTGACATTATGTACATTTATATACTCAATGTCTTACAAACTTTCTGCATAATTATAGATAAATAGAAATTGCTTCAGATCTGTAGACTTTACTGGTTTATTAGTGATTTACTATTTATTATAATTATAATACTTGCTACCAGTGGCGTGCATTGCTCTATGACCAAAGGCAGGCTGTGTGAAGTTCTTCAAGTTCGCTATCATCATCTTCCGCTGATTATTATGGCCAACTGAATAAATGAGCGTACAAGTTCCTTACTAAATTTCAGCATTTTGATTAGAAATTTATTGCGTTTTAAAATTTATCTATAATTACTTCTTATGGTTCATTTTTCTCAAGGTAGGTACAGTTTTTCAGCCTTTATGAACTGCACGCCACTGCTTGCTACTGATTTAACCTAGATAATAGTTAAATGTTAGTAATAAGAGTCATGAATTTTAAACTAAATACACACATTTAAGGACATGATTGTTGATGTGAAATTTTATTTGCCCCTCCCTTGTTCATTCTACTGGTTTGCAATTTTAGATGGTCTGAGGAACAACCCTCCCTTTTTTAAATTTAATGTAAACCAATTTTGTTTGAAGAATTTTATCCGCTATGTACTTTTGTTACTTAATTTTATTACTGCGCTACCGGTTTCGACACATCAGTTTTAAGAATGCTAGTGAATGACACGGATGTGTCGTAATCGGTAGCGCAGTAATAAAATTAAGTAACAAAAGTACAGGATAAAACTCTTCAAACAAAATATCTAGAAATTTTTACATAGTTAATGCCCAAGAAATAGAAACAATTTTAATGATTATTATTAATTTCTGCAAGTATTTTAGTTTTTATTATTGTGACAGCTGTTTTGGCGTACAAGGCCGTTTTCATACTGTGGTTAGGCCACATTGCGACGACTTATATGATTCTATTTACTCCCACCCAATTTTAATTTGAACGGTGTTTAAAATGATTTATTATCGGTAAAACCGATTTAGTTAGAAAATAATTAAAAATTATCTATTCTGTCAAGTATGTTATAATTTATAGGTTAACTCTGGGAAAAGGGTACTACCTCTTTGTGCTTTGTACTAATCCTTATCGGGACCTGAACACCCCCGATAACGTACTCAGCACAGGTTAATTCATCTGATGGTCCATGGCTCATAGGTTGGAACTTCGGCTAGCTGGGCAGCATGACTCTAATCATCTCAGGGAAAAGGGTGGAAGGTTCGTTACCGATCTGGGTTATCATCACCACTTTAAATGAAATGACAATTAGGTTACATCAGACATGTATATTGTCTTGTTTACAAAAGGGTGTACTTGTCTACAGAATCTAATGGCTCAGTTAATTTTGTTAGGTACCTTGGCATAGTGATAACGTGGGTGGGTTTCTCGGTGCCGTTGGAAGCAGTGGGTGGCGCCAGTATGCGCTGGTGAAGGGCTTTTTTAAAGGCGTGTCTGGAGACGCTGTTGTGGAGCAGCCTAGACGAGGAGCATATATGGGAATGCTGGTGCAAGTGCTTGACCGAGGAGCATATCTGGGAATACTGGTGCGAGTGCTTGGACGAGGAGCATATCTGGGAATGCTGGTGCGAGTGCTCGGCCGAGGAGCATATCTGGGAATACTGGTGCGAGTGCTTGGCCGAGGGGCATATCTGAGAATGCTGGTGTGAGGCCTGGCCAAAGATACTTGGTGGTTTACAGGGGTTATTAATGGTTAAACTGCACTCACTACTTCACTGTTATTATGTTAATTTTGATTACTATCGTGATGCTATTGGCACGTTTGGTCGCGGGAGCATGTTCTTAACGCACTCAACATGTTGCCGCCTTCAAGCGTGGGACTCGACTGGCGTGGTAACGGTGTGCCAGGAGGTAACTTGTTCGTTGGCCTCATTTTGGTCTCTAAGGCAGCTTCTTTAAACTCGATTCTCGTTTTGTCATGTAGCGATGGATGGGGTGACCATTCTTGTTTTAACGATATATAACACCTACTTACATTTATAATGTGTTTTCCCGGTATTAAATGGCAATATTTTCTTAATTAATTTGTAATGATGTGAATGCTATTGACTTATTTAAATGTGTTATATTGTTTGGGTCATGTTAACATACCGAGTAGTGGGGAATAAGTAATTTTACTTGCTTTATTAATTTCCAATTATTAAGACCCTTTCTTTTTATATGTAAGGGTTTAGGCACGTTGTTGTCAAGCGGAACGTGATTATTCACTAAGAAATATTTTGTGAATTTTGATAAAGAGCTTTTATTATTATAACATCTTCTTTGAATCTAGTTAAGGAAGCCCTTCCCATTTGTCTTATATAGATAGTGTTACAGTCGGCGTGGTTACATTTTAATTCATATATGCCACTATTATTAAGTTTAGGATTTCTACTTTTTGAGTTTTTTAGGCTTGTTCCTATATTTATTATTGGTTATAAAAGCTATATTTACACCACATTTTAAAATTTCTTTTGTAATCTTTTAGACATTGAACTGAGAAATTCCAGACATGCAAATTTTTCTATTTATTTTATTATGTACCGGATATATCAAATTTATTTAACTTTTATATTTCTTGCTTTTTATAATTTTTTCAATGTTATTTGCCTCATAGCCGTTACTAACTGTAATTGTTTTTTATTGTTTTCTCTTTTTATGGGACCAAGGATGAGTTGAGTTTGCATTTATTGTTGTATCTGTAAAAGTTGGTTTTATAAATATTTCGAAGGTATGTCTATTATTACTTCTACCAATTATAATATCTAAAAAATTTATTTAACCTTCGATCTCATGCTCAACTGTGAAGCAGATTTTATTATTTTATTATTAACGGTGTTGACCAAGTTAGTGAAGACATCTAAGTGACAGTTGGTGCCTTTTCAAGATATGAGGATATCGTCTACATATCTGATATAGTATATGTATTATGTATTTAGCTAAGAGAGATTTAAGAATTATGTTTTCAATATAATCCATAAATATCTCCTAGAACCCTCCCTTCTTCATTCTACTGGTTTTCAATTTTAGATGATCTGAGGAACAACCCTCCCTTGTTCATTCTACTAGTTTGCATTAGTTTGTAATTTTAGATGATCTGAGGAACAACCCTCCCTTGTTCATTCTACTAGTTTGCAATTTTAGATGATCTGAGGAACAACCCTCCCTTGTTCATTCTACTAGTTTGCAATTTTAGATGATCTGAGGAACAACCCTCCCTTGTTCATTCTATTAGTTTGCAATTTTAGATGATCTGAGGAACAACCCTCCGTTGTTCATTCTGCTGGTTTGCAATTTTAGATGGTCCGAGGAACAACCCTCCCTTGTTCATTCTACTGGTTTGAAATTTTAGGTGGTTCGAGGGACAAGCCTCCCTTGTTAATTCAACTGGTTTGCAATTCCAAGCGTTTTATACTTATTTGGTGTCAATGAAAAATAAAATCAAATCTTTCAAACAAAAGCATTATTTGAGCTTATGAGGGCGGGTAGTAGAAATAATGTTTATGTTTATATCAGAAATATGTCTTTATAACATGCACGTTTCACACATTGAAAAGTGTTGTGTCCTTTCAATATCTGTGATAGCAATACCCAAGCTTTTTAACCTTATCACTCTGGTTTTGACGTTTGTAGGATAACAGTTGCACGTGGCACTTTTTATGACATTTTCTATGAAAATTGGTGCATATGAATGTGCGCACAGCGCTGAAGGCACACTCTATTTGCGCATATATGTGCGTGTAGCGGTGCAGAGAAGTGACTGCAAACCTTTTGGTGTTTTATTTATCAAATTGGATTGCAATGAATTCTACAATGGGCCGCGGGTTGCGTATTACTGATCTATGAGGCAAACGTAGTATTATTAAGAATAATCGTGAAATTTTGTTTTTAATTTTGAAGCGGGTCAAAAAATCAACAATGGCCAACGTCGATTTGCACCAGCCTTAATGCGACATGCACGTTTGTCAACAAAACAAACAATTGAAGAACCTGCAAGCAGCCTCCAAGAATCTTCCCATGAAGATAGTGGATCTTCATCATCCGATGAAGAAAAATTGTACATGGATGAAATCAGAGCAAAGATTCTGACAGCGTCTATGGAGTTTGTGAAAGAGGAAGGCTGGACCAAGGAAGCGCTGGCAAAAGGAGCCAAGTCTGTCGGATATGCTTCTACAGCACACTCCATATTTCCCCACGGCCCGGCGCACTTAGTACATTTCTTCACACAAACTTGTAACAATAACCTAGCGCAGCAAATGGAAAAGGTATTAGTGGTGAAATTTGGTTTAAATAATAATTAACTATCAAGAAATTGACTGGTGTTTTTAATATTTTGTTTTTCATTTCAGGGGGTTTCAGACAAAGAAAGGGGTGCAATAAAGCCCGTAAAATTTATTGAAGATTCAATTATAACAAGAATCGAAATGATTGAACCTTACAAGTAAGTTTTCAGTATTTTTTTTGTAGTGAAGAAATAAATGTAATTATTTAATAATGTTCATCTATTTAATATTTTATTTCTTTCCTCTATGAATTAAAGTTATGTAATTTAATTACATAATTATGTTTGTAAATTGTTGCAGGTCAAAATGGAATAGCGCATTAGCTGCTGTGATCAACAGTAAACTGATTTTGGAGCAGGCTTCCACAATGCTTAAATTATCTGATGATATCTGTTACTTTGCTGGTGACCGTAGTGTCAATGTAAGTTATATACTTTATAACATTTTTCCATATATTTATAATAATTTACGTGAAAGTTACGAGCGTAGTATATGGAACAAGAACCATTATGTATAAATATATTTATTGATAATTTCCATTTAATATATATATATATATATATCACCCAGTTATATTATTCATTACCAAATCTTTTATTAACACTTCCTTTACGGTGCCAAAATATAACGCGCTCTCCGATGTAGGACTCGAAGTTACCCCATACAAATTCCAAATAATATTGCTTTTTAAGCCAAAAATAATAATACAATCTACCAACAGTTATTAATTATGGTCGATTATACTGCAAAAGACATCTTAGAGTTATAAAAAAATACTATTTATAGTTTTTCATAGAATCATAAAGCATTGTTGATAGTGACGTCCGTCCCGCTAGATTGACAAAGGCATACTGACTCGGCCCGCTCGGTCGGCAACAGCCCGCTATGAGTACCAAACATGAACGAAACATAGAGTAAAATATTATTTTGTTTTAAATTATTTATTGAAATAATCTTTTTACATTGATGATCAGAGTTTAGATTTAAATTTAATTTAAGATTAAGTTAGATAGAGTTTGGATTATGTCACTGGCTATTTTGGTTTTGCATTATATTTTTTAACAATAATTAGAAATCCAAAGTGATTATGATGATTATTATGAATGAAAAACCGAAATAAAGACTTAAAGGACCGGTTAGTGGCTGAGTTAGCCTTACGTTTGGGTCGCACCCAGACATTGTGAGTTCAATTCCTCCGCTGGCTAAGTCCCCAATCATTACACCAGCAACATATTAAGGTTATTATGATGATAATAGGGGATTTTTTTAAATTGTCCGGTTATGAGTAACTCGGGAATGTTTGTCTTTCTTATAAAAATAATATATATATGTATATATAATAACATATAAATAGAAAAACATAAAAACCTTTTATTTTCAAACAATTTTTTCTCCAGGCTAAAATGCAAATAACTACTGTTGTGGGTAATAAGAAATTCAATATTTAACTAGTGTAAAAGAATATACATAAAACATAAAAATAAAATAAACAATTTTCCCGAGAAACACGTAAAGTTAAAAGGTATCTAAGTGTTCTGATATAACCTAGCCTAACTTAATCTATTTGAGTTCAAATTAAGAAACAATACAAAGATATGACAAATCAAAAAAGAATGTCAAGTACACACATATTTATTCTAAATCTTACATAAATACGGAAACAAAAACATAATAAACATGTAATGTTTTTCAATCGGTCTGTCAAATCATGTTTTGCCATTGTACAAATTCACAAAAAAACACATATAATAAATAACGTTTGCAGCAGCGTATAGCGGTTCGCCGAAGTTACTTCGTGCAAGTTTTGCAAGAAACGAGAATGAATCACACTGTAGCAAAGAACCAAACCTCTCCCCCCGCACTCCTCGAACCGATTCCGGAATGCTAACGAATATGCACTACGGGATATCCTTGAAAGTGCGTTGAAAAGTAAGAATTGTACGTGATTTTACCGTGACTAAAAATACCTCTTGGAGGGAAATATTAATATTCATTAAATTGTAAGTCAAACGTCGATTTTTATTTTACAAATTTGTTGAATAAATTTTTTTCTAGGATTACAAAAGTTTTGAGTTTCATAGACTTTATAATTAATACGTTAGGAGCAAAATTGTTGGCTCAGGTAACAGAGTGTCTGGCACCGTAGAGGGACAGTGAAACATCATCTTCATTGTATTATTATAGTTTTTTTTATTAGCCAGAAAATATTCTTATCTATAGATTCACTTACTGATTACTAACAAAAAAATTTTTTGTGCAAATACATATTTTCTCACCCGTGATCTCACTACTTTTAAAAATACACATAAAAAGTTTAAATACTTTACAATTTATTATTTGTTGAACCCTATTCTATGCGGATCATTGATAGATAACATTTAAAATTGATTGTGTAGTCCACATGGTACGCACGCAGAGCAGTAGTGGCCGGAGTCTACCAAGCTAGTGAGCTGCACTGGCTAGGAGGGGGAAAAGACACCAGAAACTTTGTATCCACCCAGTTACAAACGGCAGCCAATTTGGAAGATATCCCTAAAAATATTTCAGCACTTCTAACTGTTGTAAGTAATTTATAATTTACATAATATCAATATTATGCAATATCAATATTATCTGATATCACTATTATCTGATATCAATATTATCCAATATCAACATTATCCAATATCAATATTATCTAATATCAATATTATCTGATATCAATATTATCCAATATCAATATTATCCAATTTCAATATTATCCAATATCAATATTATCTAATATCAATGTTATCTAATATCAATATTATCTGATATCAACATTATCTAATATCAATATTATCTAAATCCCAAATTCTCAACATCCCCATTGTGGGGAAGGTTGAGGCTAAAGGAAGTGAAGAGTAGAAGGAGATTAGGTATTATAATATTTCTGAATGGTGGTCTCTCACCAAATCGATAGGTTGTAAAAGTATCTTTCAGGTGGAAATATTGTACTATCTTTATTAACCCTTTCAGACCGGAATTAAAACTGGCAGTGATAGAACATAATTGATACTTGGATAACACCTTGTAAAATAATTTGAAAATTTTGGTGTAATTTTTTTTAAAAAGGTATTTTAGAAGTTATTGCTTAGGTCTCAAAGGCCGCGTTACACTTAAAATGACAAATCATAAACTGTATAAAAAAAACAACGTTTTATTAACCCTTTGATTTCGGAAGTTCCTTATCGGGAACGAAATGACGGTCCTCATAATACCCGTTCTATCTCTCTTTCTCTTAAGGTCAGACATGTGCTTTAGAAAGAGAACTCCAGATCTCACTTTACATCATATTCTGATAGTTGATCGAAAGTGTTAAGTCAAAAAAATTTACTTAAAAAGGATACAATAAAAATATACCTTCAAAACTTATATTTAAAAAAAAAAAAACAAATTAAAGGGTGCGAAAGACGAGATTAAACCCAAAAATTACTTTTCAAAATATAAGCATGGCTGTCGCCTGAACGAGTAACTAAAATCCAATGAAAAAAATTTGCGCAAAGCCAGTAATACCAGCAATTGGGAAATGAAAACTACCAATTTTTTTATTCACTCTAAAAATAGGGAGGAAAACATTCTAAATTCTGTGTATTTTCAAATATAAATATACACACTCACGGTATGAAATGGTTTAATTAAATTTGTTTAAAAAAAAATCTACTTATATAAATTTAGAGAAAATACTGCATAATTTTTTTGTTAATTTTTACATAAATTTAATAAAACTTTTTCATATACATTATTATGTCACAAGTGAAAATTTTTATTAGGTTGACTAAATGAAAAAAAAATCTAAGAGCTACTTATTATGATACATAAATATAAAATTGAAGAAATCCGTTATAATATATTTTCATTTATTTTTCAGATGCGCAACATTCTACCAATAAATCTTAATCGATAGGGGAAGATGAAGCGAGCACAGAGTTGCTTTATTTAAATTAATTTTAGTTTTATTAATTAAATGACATTTTATTTACTGAAGCGAGTATTTAATTCTTAGTTCTTCTCTAGTGTCCATACAATTTTTTCAATTTGAAAAGATCGACCGCCGAGGGAGGATAGCTCCATTGCCATTGCTTGTCCAACCACTCTGAAACTAGAAAACCAAACATCTAAATTAAACAATCGTAACAACTGAATGCTACCTCATTGAACCGTTTTTTTTTGATAACTTAAATAATTAATTTAATCTACTTTTCCGTCGATAACTTTAAGCCAGAGATTTATTTCTTATAATACTTCCCTGCTAAACTACTGAGCTAAATTGTATGACTTCAAATATATAAACATTATAAATAAACAAACAACATTCAGTAAATAAAAAAAATATTATGTAGTATTTTTATAGATATTGTAGAAAATTTGAGAAAAAATAATTAAGTCATAAAATAAATTATGATTTTACATGACATGTAACATTGCTTTTTATTTGAAATTTTTTTTCTCTCATTTTATGATTAAAAACTTACTTTGTTACATTTAGTTTTTGGGCTGAATGACTTTCACCGTGCTGTGGATATATTCAGACTGGTGATATGTATACGGTATATACTGGTGATAAACCTTGATTCTGTATAAATTTTTAAATATATCGACCTAGCAGAAGTCTAAAATGTACCAATCTGAAGATGTCCGTAGCAGGGTGAAACCAGTCCGACCTTAAAATAAATAAGTGGAACAAAATTACATATTTAAAAACAATCGTATTACAATAAACCACGAAATAACAGTTTCAAAAACAGAAATATATTATGGTGTTTATCTCACCCAAAATCCTCCCCTGCTAGTAAATTCAGCATCTCTACGGCTGTCAGATCAGCTTCCAAGTAGTTATCCATTGTGATGAAATGAACATCCATGACTGTTAGTTTTCGGCTTAGCAAGTTATTTTCATCGTTTGTGAGTCCCTCCAATGTGGAAAAACATTTTTTTAAATGAAATTACCATAAAATCTCAATGAAACTTATAATATAACTTGGGTTGATTTATAAGACTTAATTTTCTATTTAAGTTATCTTCACTTTTTGAAGAAAATGTTGAAACACTAAGGGCAGGTTTTATAACCACCCGTTCGTAACACTTGATACTACTTTTAACAAATATTTTAACTACTGCCCAATTTCACTGTTTTATAAACGTTCATCAAATTACCGGTCGTTTGGCAGCTGTTGCCCGACGATCGCTTATTTGAAACCATGTACTATTTTAATTAAAAAGACAATAAGTAATTTACATCTGTAAAATGGATTCCTCATTGAGCAGTGAAAGTGTTGATTGGCGAATGGCAATTATTCAAGACAAAAAATAAGGTTACCAACGGATATAACAGTCTGTTAACGAAAAACGGTTCATTTGGTAACAGAAATTTGGTATGCTGATCGTTTATAAAACTGTCCCTAAGAGAACCCGTATTTATGTGTGAAAAAAGATTTTTTTACATATTTCTTTTTGTAATTTTTTTTAAGAGATTCGAATTTTTCTTCGTTTATAACGGTTTATGGAGATACAATATCTTATAGGCCTTCCACACGAGTCGGGGGCCCAATACTAAAAAAAAGTTGATAAGCTTGACTTTAGGAAAGGACGACCGGATGGTCTAACCTTTCGACACCATTAAAAATATGCGCAATATTGCAAAATTATCTAAAAATATTATAGAAAGAGACTTACCTTGACTCTCAAAGAAATAGAAGTAGGATACTCTAATTTGGTTAACGTTATGTAATGCATTGTACTGCTTTGTATATATATATATTCTAGCAGTGTATTGCTGAAGGACTATTATGTCATTGGTTAGATTTGTGATATTTATATGTTTGTGAAGTGCATTTTTGTGAAAATAAGTAAAGATAACCATGATAAGAATCTAAAACACATATCTAGGATGTGGTCTATTTGAATATCGACTTATCTATTATTATTTTTGCAAAAATGCATAATTTGCTTAGATCGGCAGTGTGCAAACCATGACACACATTCCGATATAGATTATCGTTACCGTAGATACCAGAATGCAATCTTAATTTTTTTTTTATTGATCAAAACTTACGTCGAAGCTTAACCCTTTTATTGCTGAATATGCAGCATGCAATCTCTCTGTGCAGAGTTTATTTTAGAATTAACAAATAGTATTGAATTATATTGAAATAAAGTCTTACCTTTATATAAGAAGGGCAAATTACTATTTCTTATATGAGATCAAACATTAAGAATCCCTGAAAACACTGAAATTTTCACCAAAGCACTTATTTTTTATTTAATTATTATTAATTAATAAAAAAGCATATTTACTAAAGCTATATAGACGGGTTTCGCACTGGCGGCACAGCACCGTCTCCCGTCTATGGACGTTATCTGCAGTTAAAAGTTTTAACCGAAGCATAATATCGATGCCGTTTTATTTTATTTTTTATGTGAGTCCCGCACAGGCGTCCCTGTCACTCCCAACCGTCTGAAGCCAGATGGCATGTTGTGAGGCTGAAGGTAATAGGGAGGGAAGGAGATGGGGGAGAGGAAGGTAGGGAAGTACATAGCTAGTCAGATTTGGTCACCAAACATGGCTAAAGCCATTTCAAGCAATGTTTCGATTCTGAATGGTGGTCTTTCACCAGGGTGATACTGAAAGTATCTACCACACTGGAACGTGCCACAAATGTGCAACATATATATTAAATGAATAAATTGTGAAATAATCATTGACCAACAATATCTAGACAGGGCTTAAAAATGACACTCAAACCAAAATGAATTGGTTTGTGAAAACACTTATCCATAAGAATGTGCATTATCTCGTAGCCAAAAGATTGCAAGAAGTATTGCTGGTTACCTTTTGTTGGTCTACATCGAGCAAATTTGTCTCCCTACAAGTTTGCATCGACAGAGTGGCTAACTTTATCAAGATCATTTTTCAAAAACAAAATTGAGACGGTTAGAAGTATTTTAGATAGGGACTATAGCAGACTTTATTTAGACAATTTAATCACCTATATGAATACTTAGAAAAAAACATACGTCACAGATCATTTAGAATGAGCCCTTTAAAAAAAAAACAACAAATGATAATGTGTTCAATTTCTTCAAGAAGTTATTGTATGGAGGTGTGTGAGCTTTTGACGTATGGATGCATTCATATTACAATAGTAGTTTTTTCAAAAAGTTCACGCTCAACAATGACTTTGCATATGACGCGGCAACGAAGTTTTACATAAGGTTGGAATCTTAAATTTGAACTTTAAACTTGTGTCATGTGCGTTTCTGGTTTCCTATTGGCGGACAAAATGAACATCAACATGACCAAATTGCATCATGCGACTTGGGGTTAACTTTGCATTCTGTGTTATTTTAGAGTGCAGAATGCTGGTCTGTCGAAGCGAGGCAACAGAATTCAATAAGGAG
Source organism: Halesus radiatus (assembly GCA_022606495.2). NCBI lineage: Eukaryota > Metazoa > Arthropoda > Insecta > Trichoptera > Limnephilidae > Halesus > Halesus radiatus. Next base: position 21,135 of record JAHDVE020001542.1, on the reverse strand, counting down.
TTTCGTTATGAAATTACTCATTTGCTCAGGTGGGTCAAAATTATCATGCTTATTTGTACAACACACCAAATCTAGTAGTTGCTGTATCGATGGAAATAATGCAAATTAATCAAATAAAATTTACTTGTGCACGCCGGGACTTGAACCTGATTTGGGCCTTAATTTGCAAAGCAGACGACTCCAAATTTGGTCAAAATACATTTTTGGTAGATTTTTATTGGCGTTAAAATCTGATAACTGTTAAATAACTACGAAATAAACCTGAAGAAATGTGCTGTGCACTCCTACCATTTTTTTCTGGGTAACAAATTGAAAAAAGAAAAATTGAAATGTTAAAATTAAATAAAAGGCGTTTATTCCTCATTATGCAAAAAGCGGACTTGTTTTTTTTGTCAGAACGTGGACTATATGGTCTACAAAATAATTAACACCCAGAATTATTTTTCTGTTTATAATATGTACACTAACCTATATTGTATATCAGTGGTGGCTTGTGACTTTTGAGTGCCAAGATTGAAAAATACAACGTTATTGATGTTGCTGAAGCCGAAAAAAATTTTTTTTTTTTTTCGAAAAATCTGTTTTGTATGAAGATTTTTCAGTTAGGTGGGGCATTGCCCCAAACCTAAAACTCCATAAAAAATAAAATATTTTCAGCTAAAACAACACCAATAAAGTATTTTTCAATCTTACCACTCTATCTAGCTCACTCAAAAGTAGAACCTCAGATCATAGAATGATAGAACGATCAAAAATACAACATGAAAGAATATGTACTTTAAAAAGAAAATATACAATTACAGAGAGTAGAAATATAATATAATATAATATACATACAAATATTAGAAATTACTGAAAATTCTAAAAACATTGCAACTTCACGAAATGTTGGTCAAAAGACAATATTATCACTTTTTTAAGAAGAATAATTTAACTATGAGATTTGTGAAGTGTTTATAATATATCATTCAGATTTGTTTATTTTTTTACTGGCTTAGGATCAATTAATTCCGCCGGACAGTCTCCGAGACTGTTTTCCACAAATAATTCTGGAATCTGAAAGATAATTTTAAAATTATTGTATTTTGCTACCTTTGCATTTTATTTTATTTTGATAATCTCCAATGACTCGGTAATTTGATCGAATTTACCTGTGGGGTGTATTTTTCTATCCTATCCAGTAATGTGTCCGAGAATCCTGGGGAATAGTATCTAAAAAAAAATGGGAATAGAACAAATAAAATATTTTTTATACATGTACAAGGTGTCCGAGTGCGGTAACATCGGGACGTGTTAGAACAGTAGAATCATTTTAAAGAGATTCTTGCTTGTGTAGTGGTGTACTGTGTCGTAGGACTTCTGCGGTGTAAAGGGGGGACTGCGGACGAGTGTTCCAAACTATTTTAAACCAATTTGAACCACTATACAAGCAGGAATCTCTTTAAAATGATTTGCACGTATATGCATATAAGATATTTATCTTTTTTATTTGTACTAACTATCATGTAAGCATCTCCTCCCGAAGTTACTGCACTTCAACTGTATTTGAAAACAGAATTGAATATTTGAAAAATACAGAACAAATTGATAATATAGCATCTTGCCTTATATTTTGACAGTTAAATGGATATTTCAAATCCCCATAGCTTATGATGAAAATCATATTACAAGCTGAAAATAGTTGTGGGCAACTAAAAATTCCAGACAGAAAATGGTGTGCAAATTTCATAACGCCAGAGCTCACTTTTCAAGCAAAAAAAAAAAAAAAACTTTACATTTTAAATTATTATAGAATATCTAGTTTTCCACTTCCTACAAAAGAGTGACGGATAGTTGCTTACTTGACAATTTCCTCTGGAAAGCATGAGTTGATGGCGGATATGAGATGCTGCATCTGGGTTCCTGGTTCGGCGGGTAACTCTTGCAGACGTTGCAGAGCTCCAGTTGTCACAAACAATCTCCTTGCCCTCGGGTCATGTGGTAAAAGCTAAATACAGAATATTCTGCATTAATATTACATATAAAAAATCAGTGCCAACAATTTCATGGGTATTTTTGTCATAATCTGTCTTATTTTATTCAGTGAGCCGGGTGGACTGGCAAAACCTCTTCACTTTTGCTAGAGTGGATGAGGCGGTGCAATATTTCTACACTTGTATTTACGATGTATTTGATTCATGTTTTCCCAAAAAAATTGCAGGCGGTGGTGGTCGCAAGTTATTTTGAATATAGAGATCAAGCATACCCTTCATAAACATTGGAAGGCAGGAGGACTTCAAAGTGAATACGATCTGTTTAGTTTTTACCGGGCATTGGTTAGGCGCGAGGTTCGAGTGGCCTATCGAGCCTACGTGTCTGAAATCGAAGGTAACATCATGCACGAAACCCAAGATGTTCTGGCATTATATAAAAACCCTTCGGAAGGATGGTGGTCTTGAAGATACAATGATGAAAGGTGATCAGGAATTTCACGGCTCGGGTATGGCTAACGCGTTTGCTGATCATTTTCAATCGGTCTACAGTAGAGACCCTCCACTTCTAGATATTAATAATGCGGCCGCATTTAATACCAGAGGAGCCTCTAACGTTGACTTATGTATGCTTACGGAATCTGATGTTATGAATGCCATAAAACACATGAAGAACACGCACTCTATCGGCCCCAACTTCGTTCCCGTATTCTTTATTAAAGGGTGCGCTGAATTCCTTAAAGCACCTTTATCTTTTATATTTAATCTAGCTATTAGTACCTCCACTTTTCCAGAATTATGGAAAATTTCAAAAATATGTCCTATTTTTAAAAATGGTTCCAAAAAGTCAATCGAAAATTATAGACCTGTTGCCATACTTTCAGCTCCTGCTAAACTATTTGAAAAATTAATCCATAAATTCATTGTACCTCAAATAGACGCATATATTATCCCCGAACAACATGATTCCAGAAAAGGAAGATCTACAGAAACCAATCTGATGGTTTTCACTGACTATGTTGCTAGGTCCCTAGATAGTGGATACCAAGTAGACTGTTCGTATAATGATTTCTCCAAAGCCTTTGATACCGTGAATCACGATATCTTACTAACAAAACTTGCCCAAATGGGTTTCTCCCTTCGTATGCTAAAGTTTTTTAGAAGTTACCTCAAAAACCGGAAACAATTTGTCACACACGGAATTTTTCAATCCGCTGATTTTCTTGTTTTTTCTGGGGTCCCCCAAGGGTCAATCCTAGGGCCTCTTCTCTTCTCTGTTTTCATTAATGACATTGATAAAATCATCCGTTTTTCTTGCTTTCTCCTTTTCGCTGACGATCTCAAATTCTTTCTACTGATTAGAAATATTTTGGATTGCCTACGTCTTCAAGCTGACATTGATAACATCTCTGAATGGAGCCTACGAAATCAGCTTCATTTCAATTACCTTAGCGTACTGAGTGAGCACACATTCCAGTAGCGGGGAGGGGGCGGTGTGAAGAAGTGGCTCCAGGGCTGGGCGATGGAGACAGCACTGTAGGGCCTGTCGCAGAGCGCAGGAGCAGCGCGCCCGTACCTCCTCACCTCCCACACCAGACTCCCACAGCTGAAGAGTATACATATTCGTAATTCGGTAAAAGTTCATAATACTGAATATCTCGAAAAATACTAAAGTTCATGCAGACATTTAAAATTAATATTAAAAAGGGAGTTAATTAGTCAATGAGGACTTAAGGCGATGCAATGGGAAGTAATGCACAATCGTGTGTTTTCGGTTTGAGAATTTGTTGGCCTAGAAATATCATAGATAATTGAATTAAATACTGAAACACACCTTGGCCTTTCATTTAACCGTCCATTTTTTTGGTATGTCTTTTTATAAGCTTAGAAAAAAATAAAGTATGAGATATTAAAAAAATGTTTAAAGCGCAAAATCTCCTACTTATGAACTCTTTTTCCCATATTTTTGTATTGTTCATTGTGATAAATTAAGTTTTTTAGAATATGACAGTAAAACATTTTAATTATAATGTCTGAGCTTTACAGAATAGAATAAAACACGCATTTTGGTGATGTTTTTTTTGCAGAAATCGAAACATGCGGCCGATGTACAGCGGGATTTTCAACCTTGTCGCCACCTGCATAAGGAGCGCGTGATTTCGTTAAAATTTTAGCCGGTGGATGGCCTTAAGCCATAATTCGTGATATTCTGAACAACTTTCTGAATTCCGTTTCTCCAAGCTCGAACGGATTCAATCGATAAGTGACATCTTACAAGAGCGCCTTTGTATGTACAGAGCACATACAGGGGAACTATATCACTACCCGGTTTGGCAGCGTTATGAGGCGGGTTAAGGAGGGGCTATAGGAAGGGATTTGTTAATGTGGGCTTTGAAGAGACCCGGATTAAATGTAGGAGGAAAGACAGAAATGATCGCGTATACAATGTCTTTCAATTCTACGAGCTTCATTACTTTGCCTCTGTTCATTAATATGACATTATTCAAAAAGTAGTGTATATTGGCAATTAACTGAAACTTATCTGATACCCAAGAAGCCGTGCTAAATCTGGCGAGTTTTGTCTACCGGCTGTCGGAGTATTTTTATAAAAATTGTTGACCATGTTCGCACATACCTTGTAACGCCACCTTACAATCATAAATGACAGATTTAGTCAATATCGTATTGATATAGGGTTATATCGATCGACCGTGCTAGGGCCCCTGGTCACCATACATGGCTAAAGTCATTTCAAGCAAACGTCTGAATGATGGTCTTTCACCAAGTAGATACTGAGAGTATCTTTCACTCTGGAACGTGCCGCAAATATAGTTTACATAATTGTGAAACAACACAAATTAATCAATTAAATTTTCTTGTGCATGCCGGGATTTGAACCCGCGACCCACGGATTCGTAGTCAAGAGCCTTACCCCTCGACCAGACCACGGAGGCCGTTTTTCCCTGAAAACAGTTTACTCCGCATACAAAAACTATCATCCAACAAAGCTGACTAAGTTAAGTTGAATGACGCAATGGTGAATAAATACTCTGTAATTCTACTTCTTACTACTGTTGCATTATTTTTAGAGATATTTTAGAAATATGTTTTTTAATCAAATGGGACAATGTGATCCCATGATGGGCAAAGTAAGGCAGTTTACGGCAACTTGGGGTGAGTTTGTTTTTTATGTTTATTGGTGATGAACTGATGAATAATTCTCACTTGTAGCAATATAGGAAAGGCTCCCGCCGCAGCCACAGCCTCGCTGTGCTGGGGGGAGTGCTGGGCAATGTGTCCCAGGGCCCAGGCAGCCGCACACACCGCCCCCCACCTCTCGCAATCCTTCTCGGGCTCCGTGGTCATTACATTCCTCGAAACCTTCACGGCCTCGCACAGAACACGAACCAGCAGGGGTACCGCCTTGTGAAAATTGAAATAGTAATTGTGAATATAAATTCAGATTGCATCGCATTGCATGGCAGACCGGTCATTTATTTTTTTACCCAATCCCTTTCCATAATATATGCCGTCCGCCTTACTAGATAATGTCTGTCCTGAAGTCATAATTCAAACGCATAAAGTTTGCGGATTTTATGTAACTCCCACCCATTCAAAACCCGCAGATGTTCTATTTAAATCATATCGTGAGGAAATAGGTACATATACTACATTACACAATTATGGTACTAACCTCCTAGTATGTATCTAATTAATATGTACATATGTAGTTAGTAAAAAGTGATAACCTTAACCCAGACATCACCTAGTATAGGAAAACTGTTGATAGCTTCGTTGCAACCTCCTTTCCCACAATTTCGTGGGTCAGAATAATAATGGATCTAGTCTAAATTTCTTAAAATTGGGTTTTTATTTTATTTCTGTGGGTAGATGAAACATATTTCTAAGTTGTGTATTAATATCACGATAGTAGCTGTTTCATTTTCTCCATAGATGGCAATACGTTGATTGCAGATCATATTTTGAAATCCTGATAATAGTGAATCGTGTTCATTCCGACATTTAGGCCACTCGCTGACGATCCGGTAAGGAATCGACATAAACCTCATGCATGATACTGACAGCCCGCTAAGCCATATATTTCTATTGGTGACAGTTTACGTTGCAGGATGGAAGCAGGAGCAGTGCGACGTACTTCTAGTATACAACAAGCGGTATGAGATTTCAGTAGATTCTCATTATTATTGTGTTACTGCTGAGATCACTTAAGGAACTTTTAACAAATTTATTTTTTAATAACATTTCTTTTAGATGATAATAGCTTTTAAAACATTCTTACGAATTTATTGATTAGGCAAATCAAAATATCACAAAAGCATTATGAATAAATGTAAACTTCCACAATCTCGTCATATCTTGACTTACTCGGACTTTGCCGGATGGTAAAACAGAAATTTGCAATACTGACAGTTTAAAGGCTACAAATATACTGAAATCTGCTGACCCGTATGCGAGTCCATGAAGCGAAACATCGCATAACATTACATGCATTTTTGCTTTACTTGGTTTATGTCGATTCCTTACCGGACAGTCAGCGAGGGGCCTTAGCTTGGTCATGTAACTGAAAAAGATTTGCTTTATGTGCTTTCTTACATCCTAACTGTTTACCATTCTTTCTATAAAAACCTCCCTATAAAAAGTTCCACTCGTGAGGAAGATGTGAAAGATCATGAGCCACATATGATTAATTTACTATAACTTTATCACATTTGCCAAAATTTTTTTTTAGGACGTTTTACTTTTAATGATAAAATTTTTCGCAATTTGTATGAGTATCCATTTTTTTTTCGTTTGATCTGCCACTGGGTGACGGCCTGAAAATTTTCATACAAATCCAAAACCATGGCGTTGGTTTCATGAAAACGGATCATTTTTTATCTTTACTCCCGGACAGGACACCTTGCATAATATATTAAAATTGGAAGGAAAATATTAAAACAGAACTATTCCCAGGGTGACAGCTTTACAGCCTCTTAATTTTACAATATTAATAAAGTCTTAAATTACAGTCTGATATTTAAAGGTAGACAAAAATTGAGTGCGCTGTGGTCGTTCAAAAGGTTTTAAATGGCAACACGAATATGGCTCATGGGCATAATGGTCCAACTTAATATTTTGTATTATTTAATTTAAAATGATGCCACAAAGTGAATTGAAGTTTTTGAAGATGTATTTTTTTTTATTATTTACATTTTACAAAAGAAAAAATACAATGGAAAAAAGTCCAGATAAACTACTCTTTTGTAGTTTGTCTAACGGGAGCTTGTTATGCAAAACTCAAAATTTACGGGTAAGGTTACTAAATATATATATAAAATAAAAACACATAACAAACTTAAAACATAAATATTTCTCAATAATCTTACTCAAAAATATTTCTCTATCTATATATTTTTACTTTATACAAACGGTGTTCATAAATGTGAATAGAAAGATGGAATGAGGAAAATATTAAATAAATACTTAATTTGAAGTAATTTAAAAAATATTTATTAAAAAAAATAATAGTGCACTAAGTATAGAGTCCCACCAGAACACTGGGTCCAAGGAGCACTGATTAAGCTAGAATTTGGAGCACATGCTCGAAGGATGAGAAGGAAGTTAGAATTTATACATGGCAACCTAGAGCCAATATGGAAATGTAGGATAGATAGGACTAAAGGAATGGATTGAGCGTTGTTTTTAATTTCTTGCTTCCTGCTTCTTCTTGTTTCCCGCCTCTTCTTATTTCCCGCTTCTTCTTGTTTCAGTTTCTAACTTCCCACATTTATGTTTTGGTTTTTCTTTTCGTCGCTTCTCGCTTCTTCTTCTTGCTTCTCGTTTCCAGTTTCCCGATGTTTCATGCTACCCGCTTCCATTTTTCGATTCCAACTCAAAAAAAGAAATTCACAATCTAAATTATAGTTTTTAAAAAAAAGAAAAAAATTACTTTAGTCGTTTTTCTTCTGGACGTTTTTGTTTACAATAAACTGTCAAATTCAAACGTGAAGCATAACCTCAAATCTGAATGCACATTGCTATAATTGTTTAAAAATCAGCATAATTCCACAAAAATATTATTTAAATACCTATGAAATTGATAAAATTTGTCAACAGACCATAATACCTTCCCAGTCATTTCAGTAGTGCATTTGAAGACGTCCTCAAAGTTAGACAGGAGTTTCCTAGCTTAAAATTCAGCTAAACAGAGCCGGAATACACAGTAAATAACTTCCCTTCCACTGTTCATTGGTCTTTTCATTGGAAATGATTTGTAACTATTAATAAATAACTATCATGATAGTTTTTGAAAAACAACAAGGAAATGTCAAAGACCTTGGGGTTACCATAGAAATGACATGCTTAGTTCAGAATTTATTATTTGTCTAGAATATTATGCCAGGCTGTACTTTCTGTTTCGACATTTTATTTAAATTCATTCATGTACTATCAGAATATGTTAACAGTGAAAACATCTATGGATTTCACAAAAGGATTTCAACTTTTGGTCTAAATATCTCATCATCTATTTTGATGGACTTGATTCATAATTATTCTGACCCACCTAATTAATGCATGCAATAGAAAGAGAGTTTACGATAAAAAAAATTTAAGAAAACTTTATAACAAAAGCAAACATGATTCATTGACTAACCCTAGAAGCAATGACAGCCAATGCAAGTTGATCCGACTGCGCTGAAATGTATCCGAGAGCAGCGGCTGCGGGGGCAACAGCCGGAGACAGGGGCGGGACGATCACAGGAGTCGGGGGCGCAGAGTTGGGGGGCGTAGTCCCAGCGGTAACTGCGGTGGTGTTGGTGATCACAGCAGTGTTCACAGAGGGGGCGCTAGAGCATGGGGACTCCTCCGTGCCCCCAAGAAGCTGGACGAGCATGCCGCAAGCACCCAAGTCCACAGCTAATTGAGCCAGCTTTAAGTTTATTTATTTAAACTTAGTTTGTTCGGTTAACTTTTAAAAGTGAAAATAATCATAACAGTTTCATGGACCACTATTGAGAGCTAAAGCATTTGGTTAAAAACCTATCGAAGAATTCAATTTCTATGTTGTTTAACTTTTGAGGTAATAAGGTATTTTACACTAGTGTTATGCCACATCTGCCCTGTTGATTGACACCGCAAGGCTGTTTGAAACATTAGCTTTGGAAGGAGAAGGAGAATTCTGCTTACAACCCCAAAGTCAAACAATATAATATGTACCATGAAAATCTGAAATCACATTTGATTCTATTATATTTTACATGTCCACATTATTATTAAGTAGGTACTTATATGATTGTAAGATGTATTGTACGTGTCAGACAAGAGTCCAAGTAATTGAATTTAAGGGTATGTTGCCTCCGTACTGGTAATGTTGTATTGAGATATAAGGGAAGGAAAAATGATAAGAGAATAGGAAAGTTGTGAATTTCAGATTTTTTAATTCAACAGTACTTACATCAGGGGCGTGTTTGACAATATTCCGAACCAAACGAGCGGAGGTAGGAGACGGATTTGCCAAGGCTAGTCTCAGAGCTCCAGAAGCTACCACGGCCTCTGCTAAAGACTCAGAGTTAATTGCAATAGCTGCTAAAGCTCCCAAGGCACATCTCTGAAACATGAAATATAATAATGTGTTAATCAAAATTAAGATGAATTTCAGCATTGGAACTTTTTTCCTAAATAAGTTATACAATGTACACGGTTATTCAAAATGATGGACTCAATTTCGCACATTCTCCTCTAATATACGCAGTCGGCCCAGGCTTTTTCCTTTACAGAGACATCCAGTTTGCTCAAATTGGTGATACCAATGACAAATGCTCTTTCTAGTCAGAGGTTCGAACTTAAAATGGAGACGAAAAGTACGCTGCACTACAGTTGCCGACTCAGTTTTACAGAACTCACGAATACAGAAAACCTTGTGCTGTATAGTAGCCACTTTACTCACAATTGATGCGAAATGGCGGCGTGAGCAATCTAGCAGTCATTTGCACAACTATGAATGATCTAGCGGTAGGATTCGAAAATTTCGGACCTCCTCTTTCAATTGCTATGTAGATCATTAACACGTAACATATAATCCAGGGAATATAGTGGTATGAAATTGAGTCCATCATTTTAAATAACACTATATAAACTGCACCAATGCGGTTAGTCTATTGAAATTTTGTGCATTCGGAATTAATAACATAACTACTAGTAGTCCAAGCGATAACAAAGAAACATTGACACGTTGTAGACCAAAGTGGTAAATACTTCTTTATGTGATTTTGTTAGATAACCTAACCTCGCAGGACGCGTGACTGCATGTAACTGTTTAGTACTAAATCAAAGTACGGCAATTACAGTTTTTTTTTTTGTAAATGCAGAAATAATTATTTGCCGCCACTTTGAGAACTCTATAATACATCTGTGTTTATTTATAATTGTCAAAAATAGCAACAATAAAAATTATCAGTAATTACACTTTTTTTTTGTAAATCTATTAGTAAAAAAACAAACAATAACACAAAAAACCCCACGAGAATAATCATCAAAATGGTACATAGACTGTAAAATAGGGGGTGCTGATCAAGGCGTGGTAGCCGCTATATATCTGCTGCTTCAATAGTGGGCCTGTACAAGTAGTCGCGAGAATGCAATTCCATTGTAAGGAGGATAGAATCTTTGCAGACGACTTTTGTCAACAGTTATCGCCTGGACTATAGGACAGCGATTGTCATTAAATATGTTAAGTTTCAGAATATCTAAATAAAACCAAACCTTAAGTTTAGGTTCTGTATTTTCCACAGCTCGAACAAGGGGGGGCATGGCTCCTGCATCAACCACAGCTTGGGCCTGGTACTGGGATAAGTCTTCAAGAACGCCGGCTACAATCTGAAACAAATTGTTTAGAAATTATGACTTTAAATCGGAGGTCAAGGATTCAATATTGCTAGCAAAACAGTAAATAAATCATCAAACATCAATGGGATGTGTTTATTTGTGATGTTAACTATTTTTCACCTTGCAAATATTTTGCCATCAACTTTTTAAATAAATAAACTAAGGTGGTCGTTAAAGCATCTTCTAAGTCCGGTCAGTGGCTGAGTTGGCATCGCGTTTGGGTCTCACCCAGGAGTCGTGAGTACAATTCCTCGGCTGGCTAAGTCCTCCATTACGACACAAGCAACATCTTCCGCTTACTGTGATGGTAGTAGGAGATTTTCAAATATTGTCAGATTATTCGCAACCAGGGAATATTTGTCTTTCTTTTTTTAAAAAAAAAAACTTTAATCATGTAAAACTGTTTTTCATCATACCTGCTGAAAATGTTTACATTTTGACTTGATAGGTTTACCTATATCTTATCTTAACAGGATAATATCGTGGGTAATAGGCATGCAGTCCATAAAGGCTAAAAAACTTTGCCTACCTTAAGAAAAACGAACACACAAATAAATAAAAAAGATTTTTAAAATCACTCTTTTCAATTAGATTTGAATCTTTGATTTGATGAGTTTTTTGTCACAATCGTTCTACCTTAATAAAATGTTTCAACTTAACAAATTTCTACTTTTCAGTTGGAAGTTGCAACCTGCCCTGATAGTAACAGAATAGTATTTTTAGCATCAAATGGGACACATAGTGCGAATCACTCAAAAATGAACCCTATATCACACCATAAAAAATCATCAGCTTACCTTTGGTCATAGAGCAATGCACGCCACTGCTACAGACAAACTATTACATGGTTCCATCGGCCGTCTAGGTATATTACCTGTTTGAGACTTATCTCCGGCTGCTGTAGACACATGATCAGTTTATCAACAGCTCCAGAATCCACCACGGCCTGAGCCAACTCCTTGTTATGTCTTCCTATGAGCCCGATGGCCCATGCAGCATTTTCTTTTACCTAAATGAGAAGATGGTGATAGTAACTGAAACATGACCAGGGGCCTATGTCTGTATCTTTTGCGTCAGCTAATGCAAGTTAAATCGGTCAAAGACAACCCATTTTGACAGTTTGGTAGTCCGTATCGCGATAACAAGCAAAATTTTGCGATTACGTTATGAAACAAATTTGTAACTCAAATGACGACGATGTATTTATGAAAACTGTCAAAATGTGTTGTTTATGGCCAATGTAACTTGAGTTAGCTGACGCAAAAAATACAGACTTAGGCCCCTGGTGTTAATGTGCGAAATCATAGACAAATACTAAATTTGAATTTTTTTTAAATGTCTGGTGATATAAGAAAATAATTCAAATACCTGTGTATCAAAATCTTCAAGACACATGACTAAATTTGCCAGAGTGCCCAGTTCAACAACTTGAGCTGCCAAATCTTCATTATGCCTGGAAAAAGACTATGCATAAAATGATGCACCCTGGGATTTAAAGAAATACATATAAACCATAATATGTATGTAGGTATATATTATAAATGTACCTTGCAACTCCTCTGATGAACTGTAGAACAAACCTTTTAAAAAACACCTGAAATAAAATAGACAGCTAATAAGTAGTAGCAGATCCGTGAATAACTTCAATTCATTTTATTGTTAAATGACTTAAGTCACCTTCCCACCTGATCCATTCTATAGAATCCATTCTATATGATCCATTCTATAGAATCCATTCTATAGAATCCATTCTATATGATTCATTCTATAGAATCTATGAAATAGATCAGTGAGAACAGGCTTATCTATGAAATAGAATGCCTGATAGAATAGAAGCGCAATGTTGAATCGACTCAACTTTCATTCTATTCTATTCAAAATAGACCATAGAATAGAATCTTATGAACGGCAGTTTAGTAATGTCTATGGTCATGTCCAATAAATAATTTTTTTTTAAAGATTTCCTGTATCACTTTAAGCATCGCAATTACAAATGAATTAAAATAGAATAGAAATAGAGCAAGCACGAATGCGCTATAATTTCCATCTATCATAGAAAGGTTCGTTCTATGAGATAGACCATAGAATGGATAAGGTGGGAGTCCAGCATTAGAGAAGAGCATTGAGAGAGATTAGAGAAAGAAGTTCCTATAGATGTTTTATTTTTATCTTTTACAAATCATCATTGGTCAAATAATGTAATGATTTATCACTTATCATTAGTGACCAACTAAAACCAAAACTTATCCAAATATGTTTAAAAGCATTCTATACTCCAAAATTAGGCGTTTTTATGTGTTAAAATTGTAAGAGTTCATTAAAATTAGTATTCAATAAAATAAAATAACATATAATGAGTAAATCGGTTTACTCTCAGTGCTTTTTGGTTCATTGTTATGTAACAGTTCTTCAATGTACCCTATAGGTACTTTAAAGGCATTACAAAAATACAAAAAAAAATCTTAGAACTACTAACTATAGTAAACAAATCAGTCTAGTCTTTATGTTAGATAATAGCAATACAAGTTTCAGATAATTTATGGCAGAAAAATAGGTTATCTTGTTATCGTGTAATAAATTACTGGGTCTCTTACATCAGATTCGCGTAGTTGTTCTAGCAAGGATGTCAAAATAGTTGATGAGACCATCTTGCATGCCATGGGTTCAGATTTCTCTGCCAGTTTTGCTGCTGCTGCAGTGGCAGTCCTTCTTACCGTGACTGACTTGTCATCAATTAGGGGTATTAACAGTTCTGTAAAATAACTCTAAATATTATTATTATTAGAGCAATACTATTATAAGGAGCTGTATTTGAGTATATTATAGTAAAAACAGCCTATTTCAGTCCAATTTTTTTTTTACCTGGTATGTGAATAAACTTTTCACCGTGTTCCTGATGTTTGTAGAATAACAGTTGAACGCCACACTTTTTGTCACATTCAAACATTCTCTATGAAAAATAACGCATATCGTCCCCTCATGTGCCCCATTCAAGGGCGAATAGCGATCGGTTCGTCAGCACAGGTTCGCCAACCCATTAGATCATGTATGGAAGCGGTGAACATGCTCGCTATGGGTTTGGGATGGGCTCGCGGTTCGGTGGAATGAACACCGAGCCCCGAGCCCGACATGCACTCCGGCCGCCCCAAACGATCGGTGTGCCCAGTAGTAACTGAAACCACCGCGTCGAAAAGCTCGGTTGTTTGACCGTCCTTTCCTCTAGCCAAGCCCATTATTTGATCCATTCTCACACATTCTCTTTAAAAGCGGTGGGTAAGTCAGATGTGAATGTTCGCGACTCCAAGTCTAGTATATTGCTATGTTTATTTTCGTTGAATGATGTATTTTGTTTACATAATGTAGTCTCGAAATTAAATAGATGAACAAATATTCTCACACATTTTATTCATTTTACATTTGAAGCCATGAATCTTCTAAAATAATATCATTTTACAAGAAATAATTACATTTTGATAATTTGTATAGTGTCGTTTTGTGAAAAATCACCCCAAGGAAGCTGTGCTGTACAAATATTTTTATAAGGTTTTATCTTATTACTATTTTTTTTAACGAGTACCGCATAAGAGCCTTAACTGCTCCCAACCGTCTGGAGCCAGTGAGACTATGGCATCCCCAAATGTGGTATGTTCAATATTGTGAGGCTGAAGGTAGTGAGGAAAGGAAGGAGATGGGGAAGAGGATGGTAGGGGCATTCCTGAATATTCAGATCTGGTCACCACACACGGCTGAAGCCATTTCAAGCAACGTTTCGACTCAGAATGATGGTCTTTCATCAGGGCGATACTGAAAGTATCTATCACTCTGGAACGTGCCGCAAACATACTATATAATTTTTATTAATAGATTAACTAACTAACCATCACGCTGTTTCCGCACAAGTGGTAGGCAGAGAGGACGGACCACCAAACAACTCGGTCTTGGTACACACTCCTTGCTTCATTTACATTCATACATCGTCTCATATATACCCTTCTGTTATTCTGGCTCTTGACATGGTCCTATTCAAGTATTTGATTCATTTGATCGCGCCATATCTTCCTTGGGTGTCCCTTCTACCAGTCACATTCGCGTAATCTTATTACTGTAGATAATCATTTTATTCTCACGACCATGAAAATAATGTTAAATCAGTTCGGTTCTTTGTCTAGCATTCCTGTGTAGAGCCGTCCGACGCACACCGTAGTCCGTGAACGACTGAGCACCGATTGAAGGCTCGTGTAGTGAATGGGCGCTGGCTGATGGGTCTGCGGTCAGGTTGGGCTCAGGCTTGACTTAGAGGTACAACTCATTAAGTGCCATACTAGCTGTGACACATAGTGACTTTTACCTCTAATGGGACGATACATATGTGCGCATGGTGCTGAAAGCACGGTTAACTTGCTACATATGTGCATGTGGTTTGATACATATGTGCGCATGGTGCTGAAAGCACGGTTAACTTGCGCACATATGTATGTACGTATAGGTTAAATACAGTATTCTGTGGAACACATCCGCCATGAAAAAACAGAATTAAGTGTATATGTATGTATAAGCTGTATTTGCACGTTTCATAATTTTGTCAATATTGTGCGCTAGTTATATACTCAGTAAATTAATTTAAACATTCATTTATAAAGAACATAATATTAGTATTACCGACTACTTCAGTTCCCTCAAAACATTTTATATTGCTTTGCCAAGACGCAAGATCAGAAATGCTTTGCGCAAATGCCAAACGTGCTTTTTGATATTGTTCAAATACTGAAAAAATACAAAGGACAAATTTATAATCATTCGTAGAACAAGCACAAAATGATATTTAATAATGTAATAGAACACTTTGCTTCTGTCTCACCAACTAAAATACTTCTAGACGACATTTCACATAAATATAGAAACACAATTTAAATATATTATTTAACTTCATAAAAATTAATATGTCAAACATTAATAAATTTAAACAAATGAATTGTGTTCCTATTAGGATTGATTCATAATTGTTCAGCTAATTAAATTTATTCTTAAGTAGTTAGTACCTGTTTTATTCATTATGTATGTCTCTCGGACGTAGTCGCAAATAATTATTGAATATAAAATAATTTCTGCATCTATTTGAGGGAGTTGGGTTATACGAAAAATAAATAATATCTCTGTTCCCAAAGGCCCGGCTCCCACCTTCGATTAATATACAACCATGCGAATGCTGTAATGAAATTATGACTAAATAAATAAGAGAGAGTGAGACAGAAGTGTTGAGATGCATCACCGTGCGCTCACCCGCAGCGTTATTGCAACATGAGCGAATGGAACCTTGCCTCAATGGTATGTACCCCATGAAAACCAGCATAAAATCAGATAAGCAGCAAGCTCCGATCAACCAATACTTCTGCCTCTACTTGCCTGTTTTACTTATGACCCTCGCCTACCCTGGACCCCCCCCGGACTACCGCCACCCCCTGGCCCCAAACCCATGCAGCATCACACGGACAAGGCTTTCACGAAGCCCTACAGTCTTTCCCCTTTGCAACGGGATTAACAGGTTATCTTTCTTCCCCCCCCCCCACCTCTTTGCAAACCGGGATCAACTACCCTTTACAGTCTGCTTATTCCTTCGGACATCCGTCTGACATAGTATGACTACATAATAATTGAAATATACATTGCACATCTATCGAAGAAATTGAAATACATTTTGAATGCATTAATGAAAAAAGGAAGCAAAAAAATCAGGAAAAATCAAAATAAAAGCATATTCAGTAATAAAATACTTTAATATGTACAAGTATTTCATGTATGTAACACGCACAGTAATAAGAGAAACATGATAATGACCGTAAGTACAGTTTGGCAATAAAAATTAGAAATTTAATAAAGTGGAACTAATATTTTTTTATTACCATGGCAACACCAAGCTACTCACTTCGCCTTTTAAATTTGTTCTTTATATTCCAATTTATTCGCATTCGAGTTTGATGGTTCGTTTTAAAGAAACAAGGCAAAACAAGATAACTCAATTATATTTACATTTTGTAAATTTATAATTTTGATCTACGAATTAGATTTTGTTTTAACATGTAATAAAGGGGTATTTTTACATAGATTTTAGGAATACAATAAATCGCCTTTCCATGTAATTAATTATCTTCCTTGCAAAATGTTAAATAACAAAAAAGTTTAAATATAAAAATTGTCTTAGAATATGATGTAGAATCATCTCCTTTCGGGAAGTACCACTAATTTCTGAAGATGTTAAATTAAGTTAAACAAAAAAATATGGATTTTGACCATTGTCCTTTTTTAAACTTACTTTAATTTTCCTATGAGCCATCTTGGTGTTGTCATTTAATAAAACCTTTTAAACGATCGCAGCACCCTCAATTTTTCTCTACTATTAAATGTCAGACTATACATAAGTTTCAAAGACATATTCGTTCGGCATGCAATACCGTGTAAGTGACACAAAACTAATTGTTCAGGAAAGAGAAAAAACACTAACACATATCGCCACCTTAATTAGTAGGTAAATGACATAAGTTCATTTTGGAAACTTTACAGAACCGTTTATTTTTAAACTAGTATGAATTTTTTAAATTTTTAGATATGCTTTGGAACTACTTTACATCATTGACATTACAAACAATAGACACGATGTAGAGCTCACAAAGTGGCAAGGAAAAGATACGGTAATTGCAATACTTTGATTTAGTATTAAACGATCATGCGTCGTGTGAGGTCGTTTGCTGAGTCTAACCAAATTACACAAATAAATGCCAAAACGCCCTCTTGTGTGATGAAAAGGTGTTTCCATTACACGGCAAACACCAGTAAAAGAAACATGGTAAACACCAGTAACATTTCAATCGTAAATGACTTAATATTGTACATGATACAATAATTGTAATTGGGAAACAATCAATGACATTAAGAACACTTGACAAACACACAACGAAACAATGGAAATAAATATTATTCCATTGTTTCCCAAAAATTTTAAACGTCATTAGAGAAAGTGAGATAGCGAACATAGCAGCACATGAGTATAAGAAAGACAACCTTCTAGCAGAAGGTACTTTCTTGGTGGGTCCTATCGTAGTGTAAGCAAGTAGGTGTAGTGTCATCTCATTCACACCCGTGATATTCGAGGCAACTTTGAATTACGAAAACGACTTACGGACGCACATCCATTACATTCAAGACATCTTTTAAATGTCCGTCTTTTTCATACAAAAGCGATGTTTGAATTAAGAATTTACTTTAAACGTAAGATTATTTGTACTCGTGCCACATTTTATTTTAATTTTGTTAGACAATAACATGTTTATAAGTATGTAATGTCATTGCTTTATATACATAATAAATGTATTCAATAAAATTTGGTTTATTATAAGATGAAAAAAAAAGTTATAGCACAGTTTTTTATTATAAAGAATTCCAAGATTCAATCGAAGATCAAAGTTATGAATCGGAAATAAATCGAAAGAAAAGCGATGCTACCCAAACATAAATATTTTTCAAATGACTAACATTTTAAAATGTATTATTTATTTCTGTTTTATCAATTCATTTACTTTTATTTCTTATTTTCTCTTTTACTTGATACGATTTATTTCATGCTGACTTACAGATATGAGGTTTTCGTAGTAATATGTGGGTATTTTTAAAATTTGCGAAAAAATGGACTTAGGTAAGTTACTAATTAAGGTGACGATATGCGGTATTGTCCTTTGAAATCATGTATACATATTGTAAAAGCGGACATTTTAATTAATATTCGGCATTCCGTGGATGAAGATACTCTGAGAACATGATAACCAGACATCGGATTATATGATTTTGCAGATTTGAACCCTTTTTGTCATTATTGAATATTTAAACCTTTTTTGGTCATTAGTGTATATTTGATTGCCCATCATTATTGATTATTTTAACTATAAAGCTGTTCAAATTAAAAACGGTCGATATTCTTGTCTTTTCTTCGGAACTGGAAATTTTTTTCAATAAAGATAGGAACATCTTCACCATTTCTGGTAAGCCACAGATTAACAGATACTAAAAGATATATTCCTGGTTTTTATTTTATACTTTAGGCATATAATAATTGTAGTGCATATTTTGGCATTGTTAGTGCACATTTTGGCATTGATAGTGGATATTTCGCAATTTTGACAGTGCATATAATCCAATGTCTAATGATTACGAATCGAATGACTTCAAAAGATCACTTTTAGAAAAATTGTCACATCTGCGGAGTTGAATGCCATACGACGATATAAGTATTTTGTTACTGTTCATGTATATTGTAAATGGACGCAGTCTGTAATACACACAACAAAAAATATATATTGTTTGCGGAAGACTGAATGTAATTTTGTAAATCAAAAATATCATATTTGATTTACAATATACATGAACAGTAACAAATAATAATTTTATAAAAATTCTATAATATCATAATATTTTTTTAACATATTAAGTAAAAGGCCTTCATTTGCTTAAAAATACACAACAGTTAAGTTTTTTTTTTCTTAAGAATGAAATAATACTGCCAAAGGAATATCTAAAGTGGAAAAAATCACTTACATAAATATCTAACATACATAATAATAAGAACATAAATATATCTGCAAAACATACAATAGTTTAGTCATCTTATTAGAAAGTCAATAATAATTATTGGATAATTTCGACAGCGCCACTTTTGTCAAAAAAACATTGTTATAAAAAATATTATCTCTGGTGTGGCAAATTTGAAAATAGTTTTGCTCCAATAAAATAAGCAATTTAGAAAGTATGTTACGAGACAAAGATTAGTTATTTTATTGAAAAATGAAATCCAAAAATGGTATAAATGCGAATACAGTTTTGCAAATTGCACACCATACAATCAATTTAAATAAGAAACCAGAGTATTAGTTGTAAAAAAATACACGATCGACCATTATTTCTAGAGATTCACAATGTTTTAAAATCAAGATAATACTTTAAACGTAATTAAATTATGTAAAACTATTGTTTGAAACAATGGAAACATTTTGACATTGTGAGTTGCATAGATGTGTCCAATCTGGCTTTAATTATTATTATGACACTTTTAAAGTTTTACTATGCAATAAAAGTACACTTTTAATGTAAAATAAAAGTATTTTTAAATATAAGCTCATACTTACGTGCTGATAAAATAATAAAATTGGACAAAAATATAATAAAGATCTAATCAAATCACTGTGTAATTATATACTTACGTGCTGATAAAATAATAAAATTGGACAAAAATATAATAAAGATCTAATCAAATCACTGTGTAATTATATACTTACGTGCTGATAAAATAATAAAATTGGACAAAAATATAATAAAGATCTAATCAAATCACTGTGTAATTATATACTTACGTGCTGATAAAATAATAAAATTGGACAAAAATATAATAAAGATCTAATCAAATCACTGTGTAATTATATACTTACGTGCTGATAAAATAATAAAATTGGACAAAAATAAAATAAAGATCTAATCAAATCACTGTGTAATTATATACTTACGTGCTGATAAAATAATAAAATTGGACAAAAATATAATAAAGATCTAATCAAATCACTGTGTAATTATATACTTACGTGCTGATAAAATAATAAAATTGGACAAAAATAAAATAAAGATCTAATCAAATCACTGTGTAATTATATCAGAAAAGAAATATACACAGCATGAATCCTATTATTCCCTTGTTATTTAGCTACTTAAAAACTATGACATCCAAAAGGAAATCAAGTAAAAATATGCGTGCCGTATTACTAAAGTCATGTATAAAGCAAAAAAAAAAAACAAATTAAATAATTATTATGGACGGAATTCAATACAAGACAGATTTGTTTAAATAGGTAGAGGTCCCCTTTTGCTCTGCGTAGAGTTTCGGAATAGAGTCCAAGAAAAGCGTTCCTGGTTACTGGATGCCATGGCCATTGAGTGGCTGATGACATGGTATCCATACTCATGATGGAGTACGTTCAGCAAATGCAGCACTCTTCCTCTCCCATCAATTTTTACCGCTCCTGTCCCCAATATTTTGCTGGAACCCTGGTGCTTGGCTTCCATTTGCTGGAAATTTATTAAAATACTAACTTCTCTAATCCCAGAATACACTTTTAACTCAGACAGTATTCAAGAATTGGGATATTAATTCAGATAAGAATCCAACAGTAACATATTTGATAGAATCACATTGTCACATAATTCAAAACTAATTCAAGTCTGAATCTAGCCTCTAAAGTTAAAA